>CM022948.1:11895980-11968480 GCA_012931725.1 Litsea cubeba
CGGTCTTATGAACCCTTGATTGATAGAATTGCCCCCAGGTAAGGTAGGATTACTTAATGAACCCGTTTGGAGGACCCTTGCCTAGAACAGTCAAGCTGTCTTCCACACTCTGGACAATGGCTTTTCTTGATTCAACCATGATCAAAACGACAGTTGGTATAACCTTATGTGGTCGTAGTCCTTTTTTTTTTATATATATTTTTATTTTTGTTTTTATTTTTATGATTCAATCGAAGAGAAACATGGCCCAAAACCTTAGTCGAACAGGCTCAACATTTCTGCAAGCGAGATGAACGATAGAACATATAAAGGTTCTCAATTTTGATCCAAATTGAGAAATCTGAAAAAAAAAAAAGTTATATATATATTATTTTTTTTTATTTTTAAGAACTCATCGAGAGAAACCATGGCCCAAAACCTTAGTCGAACAGGCTCACATTTCTGCAAGCGCGATGAACGATAGGAACGGATCAAGGTTCTCAAATTTGAACCCAAATTGAGAATCTAAAAAAAATTTTTTTTTATATATATATATATATTTTTTTTATTTTTAATGAACTCATCGAAGAGAAACCATGGCCCAAAACCTTAGTCGAACAGGCTCAACATTTCTGCAAGCGCGATGAACGATAGGAACGGATCAAGGTTTCTCAATTTTGAATCCAAATTAAGAAATCTAAATTTTTTTTTTGATGAACTCATCGAAGAGAAACCATGGCCCGAAACCTTAGTCGAACACGGTCTCGGCGATTTCCGCGAGCGCCAGTGCCCAGAAGGGAAAGGATCAAAGTTTCTCAATTTTGAATCCAAAAATGAAAAAATCTGATTTTTTTTTTGTTTTTCTTTTTTTTTTTGAAAGAGAAAGAGTGGAAATAAATTTAAAGAATTAGAAATTTCCAAACAAAAAATCTCATCTCATTTTTTTTTTTTTTTTTGCGGAATTCAACATAGGCCACCAATTATAAAGTAGCCAAGGAATCGAGAAAAGAAATATAAGCATAGAGCAAAATATATGATATGCAAATATTTCATTTCTAGCATCGTGTTCTCAAATAAACGAGTCCCACCGGGTGTGCCAGCTTGATGGACCGCGCTCCCGATGCCCGGGTTCCTACCGAGGTCGGCGGACGTGGGAGTCCGTTTGGTTCCGACCCTTTCGTAACCGGGGGGCAAAAGGGCGTGCATCAACATTTCTTTTTTTGTGGGTGTGCCAGATTTTCTATTTTACTTGGAATTGCAAGTGGTGATCCGGAGATCAACCTTCGCAAGTAAAAAGGAAATCAACTTCTTTCAAGTTTTCCATTGCACATATATTTAAGAAAAGAGACATTTTCTTGATTTGCCGTGAAAGGCGATTTTTTTGGCATTTATAGCCGATTTTGGCGTTTATAGCCGATTTTTGGCGTTTATAGCCAACTTTGGCGTTTATAGCCGATTTTGGCGTTTATAGCCAATTTACAATCCTTATCAACAATGAAAGACAAGAATTGTGATTTTTGTCTCTTTTAAAAAAATACAAACTACAATGAAAAGCAAGAAAAGGAGGATCTAACTTCTCAGGAGATTGTGGGGGACTCGTTTAGATTGACGGTCGCAAGCCATATGTGGACTTCGCCATCATCCATGCAGATGAGAACAGAGGATGCTATTTGATTCGCTTGGCTTGGCTATAACCTCAGGTTTTTAGAAGACAAAGACCAAAGGAAGGTCCTATGTCCAATAAAAAACCGAGTAGACGGGCTGAAAAGCCATATCTAAGCCATTGGAGGCAGGAGGAGAAGGCAAGGACCTTGGGGGGGGGTACCCCCCAAGGGACTTTTGTCACCTTGTTGCGGTGGCCGGTGTAGAACTTCCGCAGAGTTTTCTCTCTTTTTCTTTTCTCTGGATTTCTGACTGCTGTCTGATGTTTGTTGTGTGTTTTTTCCGATGATCTGGATTCCTTTGGAGTGCTCTCCTATTTATAGGCTCTTGGTAGCCATTTAGGAGAGCTTATGGGCTTTTAATGTCATTAAGCCACATAATGGGAGGAGTTACAAAATTGAATTGTTTATTTTGTAACTCCTTTTTCTTGGCTTCTGATTGGCCGGAGGAGATTGAGGGCATTTAATCGCCTTTAATCGCCATGATGGGAGGAGTTTCATGGGTTAAATGCCATGAATCTCTTGACTTGTAACTCCCAAATGCTTGCTTCTGATTGGGCCGTCCAAAGAAATGGATTAATGACTGTAATAAAGCTAGTCAATTAATCGCATTAAGTGGTCGCCGAGCAGCTGAAGAGTCGCGGGCCGTGCCATGTCTTTTGGAATTCTTCTGTCGATGATCATCGATGGATCTTCATGTAGATCGACATCAGATGACCATGTAATTTTAGGTGTTTGTTGCCAACAGCAGGTCGGTGCCATCTGTCTTGTCGATTTCTCGATCGGTCGGGTGGAAAGCACACTTTTTTTTGGTTGACCGGGTGGCGATCAATACTGTCTTCGATACTCTTGATGTTTTACCCGTGTTTTGGACGGATATCAGAGGACTTGGTGTCTCAAAAGCATGAATTTTGGAAAGTACCAGAGGCTGGGCTCCTCGAATTGCGAAAAAAACGGCGAAAACCGGGGTTTCCGGGGCTTTCCCGGCGACCCCGGGGTCCATGGTCGCCGGCGACCCTGGCCCAGGGTCGCAGGGGTCTGCGACCCTGGGGGGTTTTCCCCCTTTTTGGTCCCGTTTTGCGTCCGTTTTTGCTCTTTTTTGATTCTTTTTTCTTCTGTACTTTTCTTTGACATTTTGATCATTTATTGGCCTGATTTCTTTGTAGGAAACCTGATGAGAATCCTTGCATTTTATTTTGCAAAGTTTCCAATTTCCTGAGAAAGCCGAAGACTTTGTCGCGCAGAGCTGCCGATTTTCTGTCAAAAGCTGAAACTGGGTCAAACGATGTCGGAATGACCTGAAATTTGGTGTGAAGCCTGCTGAGCAATAAATAAGACCAACCATAGGCTTTTGTTTGAGTTTTGAAGCCGTTTGGGGTCCTATCACCTGTAGACTTGCTTTTTGTCGCGATGAAGATGTCGCGGTTTGATGTGCGGTCAACCGATGTCCGATTGACTTGAAATTTGACAGGGAACCTATTGGAGTCATTTTAAGATGATCCATAGGTTCTGTCTTGGAAACCATGGTCCCGGAGAGCTTTACCGCCGAGAGGCTTGATTTGGCTGTTGGAGAAGCGAAGTTAGGCCAAATGATCTTGAAATGGCTTGAAACTTCTTGTGTACTCCTCTTTTGGCTGTCTGGATGAATCTTGCAGTTTTTGTTTGATTCTGACAAGATTTGATTTTTGGAAGCAGCATTGCCTATTTATGGCAGGTTGCGACTTCATGTAGCTCTTTGTATCTTGGAAAGGCAAAGTGACATTTTTGGTGTCAACACCAGTCATATGCCTTGAACAACCACTATCAAGGACCCATGGTGCTGCCTTCTTTTGTGCATTGAATGCCATTTGCACAATGAGAGATTCTTTGGGACTTTCTGCACTTTGCTTTGCTCTCCAAGCGTTGACTAACTTGGGTTTCTTTTCAACCTGAAATTTGTTAGCAATATGCAACCTACAATCCCTAGCCAAGTGTCCATAATTATAGCACTTATGGCACTCAATTTTGTGGCTACTTAGGATTGAAAAAGGGTTCCTAGTCACAAGTGAGTTGTATTTTACATAGAATTTGCAATTGTCTCTTTTATGTCCAAACATATTACAATGAAAGCAATAACCATAGAATTTGTATCTTCTTTGTGGCTGGTTAGTCTTCATTACCTTTCTAACAGGAATGGAGTCCTTTCTAGGTTGAGTGGGCTTCATAGAGTTAGAAGGTGCAGTGACTTGCTTCACAAACTCTTTCTTTTCAGGAGGTGCAATCTTAGAGGATTCACCTTTCTCAAATCCTAGACCAAATCTGAAGTGGGCAGGTCTTTGAACTTTCAGTAGTTCATCGAGTTTCATAGTCCCTTCAATCGCTTGGAGCGCTTTGAGTTTTTTGCTATTTTCTAAATTTTCAGCCTTTGCTCTAGCGATCTCAGTTTCAAGTTTCATAGCCTCTTCCTTTTTGATACTTATTTGGTTTTCAAGGACTTCTACCATTCTTTTATATTCTTCTACTTGAGTTTTCAAAGCAATAATAGAACTTTCAGATTCATGGAGAAGTTTCAGATTTTTCTTACTTGTTTTGCGTTCCATGCTAAGCTCCTCAAGTGCGGCTATGAGTTCCTCTTCAAGATTGACTTCAGCCTCCTCTTCCTCTTCCGGATCTAGCTCTTCTTCTTCTTCAACAATGACCATGAAGAGAGCTTTGGTTGATTCATCATCGTCTGAAGTTTCAGACGTGCTGTCATCTTGTTGACATAGAAAGTTTTTAGCTTTGCCTCTTTTTCTGAAATTTCTCTTTCCTTTACTCTTTTCAGCATAAGAGTCATTATCATTGTCTTCTTTTAGCGGACACTTCGCAGCAAAGTGACCAACACCTCCACAATTGAAGCATTTAAAGGGTAGCTTCCCTTTGTACTTGCCATTGCTTCCTTTCTTCAACTTTCTAACAAATTGAGCCTCAAGCTCATCATTATCAGAATCAACATCATGACCAGCAGTCTCTTTTGCCTTTTTCTGAACTTTGAAGGCCGCTTCTTTATCAGATGAAGACGTCTTTCCTATGCGCATCTCATAGGCAGTTAGAGAACCATGTAATTAATCAATGGAAAATGCATTCAGATCTTTGGCTTCTTCGATGGCTGAGACTTTTGAATCAAACCGGGGAAGAAGAGATCTTAGAACCTTTTTGACGATGACCGGCTCTTTAATCTCCTCCCCTAGTCCACGAATGTCATTCGTGACTTCATTCACTCGTTGCATATACGAGTCAACATTCTCGCTTTCCTCCATGCGAAGAGACTCGAATTGAGAGCGATGAGTTTGCAATTTGGCTTCTTTGATCTTCTCATCTCCTTCATGAATGCTTTTGAACTTGTCCCATATTTCCTTGGCTGTTTTGCATGCAATTACTTTGACAAGCTCGCTATCCACAAGGCCACTAAAGAGTGCATTCTGCGCCTTGGAGTCGTTGTCTGCCAACTTCTTCGATGCAGTATCATTGGGTATGGTGGCAGCATTGTAACCGACTCTGACAGCCTCCCAAACATCATAGCCAAGAGATTTGATGAAGGCTTGCATCCTAATCTTCCAAAAAGAGCAATTAGAACCATCAAACAAAGGTGCTTTCATATTCCCTGTATTGGCTGCCATGTGATTTGACAAGAGATCACCCTTAGCGTATTAAACTGATCAAGGGAGCCTCGCTCTGATACCAATTGTTGGATATCGCGATCACTGAGAGGGGGGGGGGGGGTGAATCAGTGATTTCTAAAAACAGGTCCAATTCAACAACAAAACAAGTCAAACCACACAATGACACCAGATTTAACGTGGTTCACCAAAAGGCTACGTCCACGGATCAAAACCGTCCGAACACCGATCTGGTACAGGTCTGAATATATTTAGTCGCACCAACGACAAAGAGCACCAACCCTTGTGTTTTAGATAGCACCCACTATCTAGGAAGCACCTACTCCTCTTACAATTTATCTGCACCCACAGATAGGATCACCAAACCCCAAACACCAAGCACCAACTTGATGTAAAAACAGAATAGAAGATAAACTCTGTCTACAGCCCTTCCCCTCTACAATTCTCTCTCTCTCAATCCCTTACAAATTGAAATCTAAAGCATAAAGAGAGACACTTAACTCATGGACGAATCACCATCTTCAAGAGCATAATCTCGTCCACAATTGCTGTAGAAAACGTCACCACAACAGCAACAGCAACAGCAACAGCAACAGCACTCTCTGATCTTCTCTCTTTTCTTCTCTTCTTTCTCTCTCTGGTGTGTCTTTAGAACGACCCATACATGCCTTTTTATAGGTTATGTTAACCCTTAATTGTATTCAAAACAGGCTACAATTCGTTTAGAAAGAGTCCCAAACAAAATTAGATAAGAGTGCTGAATTTTCGTGCAAGACTTCTGTTTCTGCGCAACTCTGGTTCCCGTGCTCGGTCGACATCCTTGCTTGCTCGATCGACATCATACACTGTCTGGAAACAGACAACTATCGCGCTCGGTCGACATCCTGGGGTCCCGGTCGACCGAAGACACACTGTGTCACGAAAATAACTGAGAGGTGCCTGAAACTTTTTCTGCAGGTTTCTCTTTGCTCGGTCGACCGCATGGGGTGCCCGGTCGACCGCATGCTCTGCTTCAGGAATTCTGAATTCCTGACTGTTTCAACTCTTATTCTTCATTTAAGCTCTATCAACACCAGCCTATTAACATCATGTTTGTGACATTGTGTTGACAATAATTCCAACTCAAATCAATACTTGAGATACTATATTCTTCAATTCGTCAAAAGACTTTCAAGTCATCTCAAATTCCAACAGGGTCCATATAGGTTCCGACCTGTGAACCCGGGAACCGGCATATGAGCATTTGATGTTGCAAATTGCACCTCTAAATCAACTTTTTTTAGAAATTTTTATGTACAATATTAAAGGTAGTAGACTTGACGCACTATTATAAGCTGAATGATGTACTTATTTTTAGAAAAAAGGAAGAATAAACATAAATTAGAATCGATTTTGGAACTAGACTCTAGTCCTTTAGGTGGGCCCGGATCTGGGTTTTCCTATCGGAGCCGGGTCTGGAACCAACTAAATAGGCTCCGAGTCTAAACCGGATCCGGAACCGGAACCTTTATTTAGAAACGGGTTCAGGTCCACTATGGTTCCAATCCGGAACCATTCCTTTTGCAGCCCTACAATCACGCCCTCAGGGGCGGACCTACATATTCGTGTATGGGGGCTTCAGCCCCCCGTTAAATCTGAAAAACCCAGTAGGCCTATTGGACTGGCTTGCTTCGCCCCCAAGGAACAAAGCCCATAAGACCCCATGAAATCTCTCTCTCTCACTCTCTCTCCCCCTCCCCAAAAATGCCAAATTGGTGATAGATCAGCTCCGGCTCCGTCGCTCATCGAAGTCTCTCTCCCCTCCGTGTCTCGGTTCTAAATTGGATTTGAATTTTTAAGAATATATTATGAAGTGAATCACACCGATGATCATTAAAGACTACAGTGATGAAAGATTTAAGGATGGAGTTGTATATCGCAGGGGCAAATTGCTTTAATAGAGTGATATCTTGGATTTTATTCTTTAATTATGGGGAGGTTATTTGAAGACCCTTTATATATTTCTACTTTTATTTCTAGGGAAGTATATGTATTAAAAAGAGTAGAAATTCAATTCAACATGTGTCAATTGCCAAAGTAAGCTTATGTGACTTTTTCTCTCTATTCATATCATATGTGAGTTCACTAGATATGGGCAACAAGAAAAAACGCAACTATTGATTCTTTCATTCTATTTTATGTTAGTTGGAAATGAAAAGGTGTTGCGGCTTTATTTGGACACTAACGCAGCTTTACCACGGCTGCCATGAGCGGAAAACTCGAATTTTCCACCTTTCCTCCTCTGTGAGAGGAGGAAATCTGGAAAATGCAGCTTTACCGCTGCTGCCATGGGCGGAAAACTCGCATCTTCCACTTTTCCTCCTCTCTGAGAGGAGGAAATCTAAAAAATGCAGCTTTACCGCGGATGCATACGGCAGAAATCTTGCAAGCCGATTTTTTAGCGTTTTTTCCATTCTTTTACTTGTTGGTGGGTCACGGGTTAGTTCGCAAAATGATGGATGGACATGTGTGAATAACAATTTGATGAAATAATATCAAATCACAATAAACACAGTAAATCGTAAATTTACTTTACCGGTGAAGTGAAGTAAATGGTCATAATAAGAGAGAACGAAAGTAATGGTGTAGTGGAATCAAAAGGTGAGAGAGTAGCATTTTTATTTTCTCTCTTAATATGAAGAGTGTTTTTTTTTTCTAAGGGAGCTCGTGGATCGGGTTTTGGGCTTGGGGTATAGTTATTAATAGATGGGTCGTGCCCAGGCTTCTTTTTATAGGCACCTAGTGCCTGAGAGCCGGAATCTCCGTTCAGCCCAAATATATATATATAAATATATATTCATTAATTTATGAGGGTGGGAGGGCGCAATATTGTGGGTACTCAAACCCATGACCTCTCATAGAAGGTTATATGATCAGAGCAGCTGAGCTGGCCTGGTACTAGGATTGTAAACGGGTCAAATTCGGTCCGACTCCATGGTGGACTCGGAACCGGAACCGTTAAAGAGAAAGTGGAACTGGATCCGAAGCGGAAACCGTTTCGGAACCGGTTTCTGGGCTCTGGAACCGGAACCAGAACCATATATGGGACGGGTCCGGATCCAGGTCCTGTTCTAGGAAGAGAAGGATATTAAAAAATATATGATTTTTAGGAGAAATTCTTGTAACTTTAGGTAGTATGTCAGGTCTCGGGTCCGATTCATAAACGGGTCTTTGTCCGGAACCTAATTTAGGTTTCTATTGATAAACGGGTCTGGGTCAGGAACCTAATTTAGGTTTCGATTGATAAACGCGTCCGGGTCCATATAGGTTTCGACCAGTGAACCCGGGAACCGGCATATGAGGATTTGATGTTGCAAATTGCACCTCTAAATCAACTTTTTTTGGACATTCTTATGTACAATATTAGAGGTAGTAGACTTGACGCACTGTTATAAGCTGAATGATGCACTTATTTTTAGAAAAATGAAGAATAAACATAAATTAGAATCGATTTTGGAACTAGATTCCAGTCCTTTAGGTGGACCCGGATCCGGATTTTCCTATCAGAACCGGGTCTGGAACCAACTAAACAGGCTCCGAGTCTAAACCGGGTCCGGAACCGGAACCGTTATTTAGAAACGGGTTCGGGTCCATTATGGTTCCGATTCGGAACAGTTCCTTTTGCCACCCTACAATCATGCCCTCAGGGGCGGACCTACATATTAGTGTATGGGGGCTTTAGCCCCCCGTTAAATCTGAAAAGCCCAATAGGCCTATTGGACTGGCTTGCTCCGCCCCCAAGGAACAAAGCTCATAAGACCCCATGAAATCTCTCTCTCACTCTCTCTCCTCCTCCCCAAAAATACCAAATTGGTGATAGATCAGCTCCGGCTCCGTCGCTCATCGAAGTCTCTCTCCCCTCCGTGTCTCGGTTCTAAATTGGATTTGAATTTTTAAGAATTTATTATAAAGTGAATCACACCGATGATCATTAAAGACTACGAGTGATGAAAGATTTAAGGATGGAGTTGTAGATCGCAGCGGCAAATTGCTTTAATAGAGTGATATCTTGGGTTTTATTCTTTAATTATTGGGATGCTATTTGAAAACCATTTATATATTTCTACATATTTCTACTTTTATTTCTAGGAAGGTATATGTATTAAAAAGAGTAGAAATTCAATTCAACCTGTGTCAATTGCTAAAGTAAGCTTATGTGATTTTTTCTCTCTATTCATTTCATATGTGAGTTCTCTTGATATGGGCAAGAAGAAAAAATGCAACTATTGATTCTTTCATTCTATTTTATGTTAATTAGAAATGAAAGGTGTTGCGGCTTTATTTGGACACTCACGCAGCTTTACCGCTGCTGCCATGGGCGGAAAACTCGAATTTTCCACTTTTCCACCTCTCTGAGAGGAGGAAATCCGGAAAATGAAGCTTTACAACTGCTCCCATGGGCGGAAAACTCGCATTTTCCACTTTTCCTCCTCTCTGAGTGGAGGAAATCCGAAAAACGTAAATTTGCCACGGTTGCATACGGCGGAAATCTTGCAAGCCGATTTTTAACCTTTTTTCCTTTCTTTTACTTGTTGGTGGGTCACGGGTTAGTTCGCAAAATGATGGATGGACATGTGTGAATAACAATTTGATGAAATAATATCAAATCACAATTAACATAGCAAATCGTAAATTTACTTTACCAGTGAAGTGAAGTAAATGGTCCTAATAAGAGAGAACGAAAGTAAGGGTGTAGTGGAATCAAAAGGTGAGAGAGTAGCATTTTTAATTTCTCTCATAATATGAAGAGTGTTTTTTTTTCTAAGGGAGCTCGTGGATCAGGTTTTGGGCTTGGTGTTCAGTTATTAATAGAAGGGTCGTGCCCAGGCTTCTTTTTATACGCACCTAGTGCCTGAGAACCGGAATCTCCTTTCGGCCCAAATATATATAAATATATATAAATATATATTCATTAATTTATTAGGGAGGGAGGGCGCAATATGTGGGTACTCAAACCCATGACCTCTCATAGAAGGTTATATGATCAGAGCAGCTGAGCTTGCCTAGTACTAGGATTGTAAACGGGTCAGATCCGGTCCGACTCCATGGTGGACCCAGAACTGGAACCGTTAAGGAGAAAGTGGAACTGGATCCGAAGCGGAAATTGTTTCGGAACCGGTTTCTGGGCTCCGAAACCGGAACTAGAACCATATATGGGATGGGTCCGATTCCAGGTCCGGGTCTAGTTAGAGAAGGAAATTAAAAAATATATGATTTTTAGGAGAAACTCTTGTAACTTTAGGTAGTATGTCAGGTCTCGGGTCCGATTCATAAACGGGTCTTTGTCCGGAACCTAATTTAGGTTTCGATTGATAAACGGGTCCGGGTCAGGAACCTAATTTAGGTTTCGATTGATAAACGCGTCCGGGTCCGTATAGGTTCCGACCTGTGAACCCGGGAACCGGCATATGAGCATTTGATGTTGCAAATTGCACCTCTAAATCAACTTTTTTTGGACATTTTTATGTACAATATTAGAGGTAGTAGACTTGACGCACTGTTATAAGCTGAATGATGCACTTATTTTTAGAAAAATGAAGAATTAACATAAATTAGAATCGATTCTGGAACTAGATTCCAGTCCTTTAGGTGGACCCGGATCCGGGTTTTCCTATCGGAGCCGGGTCTGGAACCAACTAAACAGGCTCCGAGTCTAAACCGGGTCCGGAACCGGAACCGTTATTTAGAAACGGGTTCGGGTCCACTATGGTTCCGATCCGGAACCGTTCCTTTTGCCACCCTACAATCATGCCCTCAGGGGCGGACCTACATATTAGTGTATGGGGGCTTCAGCCCCCCGTTAAATCTGAAAAGCCCAGTAGGCCTATTGGACTGGCTTGCTCCGCCCCCAAGGAACAAAGCCCATAAGACCCCAAGAAATCTCTCTCTCTCACTCTCTCTCCCCCTCCCCAAAAATAACAAATTGGTGATAGATCAGCTCCGGCTCCGTCGCTCATCGAAGTCTCTCTCCCCTCAGTGTCTCGGTTCTAAATTGGATTTGAATTTTGAAGAATTTATTATGATGTGAATCACTCCGATGATCATTAAAGACGACGAGTGATGAAAGCTTTAAGGATGGAGTTGTAGATCGCAAGGGCAAATTGCTTTAATAGAGTGATATCTTGGATTTTATTCTTTAATTTTGGGGATGTTATTTGAAGACCCTTCATATATTTCTACATATTTTTGTGGGGATGTTATTTGAAGACCCTTTATATATTTCTACATATTTCTAATTTTATTTCTAGGGAAGTATATGTATTAAAAAGAATAGAAATTCAATTCAACATGTGTCAATTGCCAAAGTGAGCTTATGTGATTTTTTTTCTCTATTCATATCATATGTGAGTTCACTAGATATGGGCGAGGAGAAAAAACGCAACTATTGATTCTTTCATTGTATTTTATGTTAATTAGAAATGAAAAGGTGTTGTGGCTTTATTTGGACACTCACGCAGCTTTACCGCTGCTGCCATGGGCGAAAAACTCGAATTTTCCATTTTTCCTCCTCTCTAAGAGGAGGAAATCCGGAAAATGAAGCTTTACCGTTGCTGCCATGGGCGGAAAACTCGCAATTTCCACTTTGAGAGGAGGAAATCCGGAAAATGCAGCTTTACCGCTGCTGCCATGAGCGGAAAACTCGAATTTTCCACTTTTCCTACTCTGTGAGAGGAGGAAATCTGGAAAATGCAGCTTTACCGCTGCTGCCATGGGCGGCAAACTCGCATCTTCCACTTTTCCTCCTCTCTGAGAGGAGGAAATCCGGAAAATGCAGCTTTACCGCGGATGCAAACGGCAGAAATCTTGCAAGCCGATTCTTTAGCGTTTTTTCCATTCTTTTACTTGTTGGTGGGTCACAGGTTAGTTCGCAAAATGATGGATGGACTTGTGTGAATAACAATTTGATGAAATAATATCAAATCACAATAAACACAGTAAATCATAAATTTAGTTTGCCGGTGAAGTGAAGTAAATGGTCCTAATAAGAGAGAACGAAAGTAAGGGTGTAGTGGAATTAAAAGGTGAGAGAGTAGCATTTTTATTTTCTCTCTTAATATGAAGAGTGTTTTTATTTTATTTTTTTTGTAAGGGAGCTCGTGGATCGGGTTTTGGGATTGGGGTTTAGTTATTAATAGATGGGTCGTGCCCAGGCTTCTTTTTTATTTGCACCTAGTGCCTGAGAGCCGGAATCTCCGTTCGGCCCAAATATATATATAAATATATATTCATTAATTTATGAGGGAGGGAGGGCGCAATGATGTGGGTACTCAAACCCATGACCTCTCATAGAAGGTTATATGATCAGAGCAGCTGAGCTGGCCTAGTACTAGGATTGTAAACGGGTCAGATCCGGTCCGACTCCATGGTGGACCCGGAACCGGAACCGTTAAGGAGAAAGTGGAACTATTTCCGAAGCGGAAACCGTTTCGGGACCGGTTTCTGGGCTCTGGAACCGGAACCAGAACCATATATGTGACTGGTCCGGATCCAGGTCCAGGTCTAGGTAGAGAAGGATATTAAAAAATATATGATTTTTAGGAGAAATTCTTGTAACTTTAGGTAGTATGTCAGGTCTCGGGTCCGATTCATAAACGGGTCTTTGTCCGGAACCTAATTTAGGTTTCGATTGATAAACGGGTCCGGGTCAGGAACCTAATTTAGGTTTCGATTGATAAACGCGTCCGGGTCCGTATAGGTTCCGACCTGTGAACCCGGGAACCGGCATATGAGCATTTGATGTTGCAAATTGCACCTCTAAATCAACATTTTTTTGACATTTTTATGTGCAATATTAGAGGTAGTAGACTTGACGCACTGTTATAAGCTGAATGATGCACTTATTTTTAGAAAAATAAAGAATAAACAAAAATTAGAATCGATTTTGGAACTAGATTCCAGTCCTTTAGGTGGACCCGGATCCGGGTTTTCCTATAGGAGCCGTGTCTGGAACCAACTTAACAGGCTCCGAGTCTAAACCGGGTCCGTAACCGGAACCGTTATTTAGAAACGGGTTTGGGTCCGCTATGGTTCCGATCCGGAACCGTTCCTTTTGCCACCCTACAATCATGCCCTCAGGGGCGGACCTACATATTAGTGTATGGGGGCTTCAGCCCCCCGTTAAATCTGAAAAGCCCAGTAGGCCTATTGGACTGGCTTGCTCCGCCCCCAAGGAACAAAGCCCATAAGACCCCAAGAAATCTCTCTCTCTCACTCTCTCTCCCCCTCCCCAAAAATAACAAATTGGTGATAGATCAGCTCCGGCTCCGTCGCTTATCGAAGTCTCTCTCCCCTCAGTGTCTCGGTTCTAAATTGGATTTGAATTTTGAAGAATTTATTATGATGTGAATCACACCGATGATCATTAAAGACGACGAGTGATGAAAGCTTTAAGGATGGAGTTGTAGATCGCACGGGCAAATTGCTTTAATAGAGTGATATCTTGGATTTTATTCTTTAATTTTGGGGACGTTATTTGAAGACCCTTTATATATTTCTACATATTTTTGTGGGGATGTTATTTGAAGACCCTTTATATATTTCTACGTATTTCTACTTTTATTTCTAGGGAAGTATATGTATTAAAAAGAATAGAAATTCAATTCAACATGTGTCAATTGCCAAAGTGAGCTTATGTGATTTTTTCTCTCTATTCATATCATATGTGAGTTCACTAGATATGGGCAAGAAGAAAAAACGCAACTATTGATTCTTTCATTGTATTTTATGTTAATTAGAAATGAAAAGGTGTTGTGGCTTTATTTGGACACTCACGCAGCTTTACCGCTGCTGCCATGGGCGGAAAACTCGAATTTTTCATTTTTCCTCCTCTCTAAGAGGAGGAAATCCGGAAAATGAAGCTCTACCGTTGCTGCCATGGGCGGAAAACTCGCAATTTCCACTTTGAGAGGAGGAAATCCGGAAAATGTAGCTTTACCGCTGCTGCGATGAGCGGAAAACTCGAATTTTCCACTTTTCCTACTCTGGTAGAGGAGGAAATCTGGAAAATGCAGCTTTACCGCTGCTGCCATGGGCGGCAAACTCGCATCTTCCACTTTTCCTCCTCTCTGAGAGGAGGAAATCCGGAAAATGCAGCTTTACCGCGGATGCAAACGGCAGAAATCTTGCAAGCCGATTCTTTAGCGTTTTTTCCATTCTTTTACTTGTTGGTGGGTCACAGGTTAGTTCGCAAAATGATGGATGGACATGTGTGAATAACAATTTGATGAAATAATATCAAATCACAATAAACACAGTAAATCATAAATTTAGTTTGCCGGTGAAGTGAAGTAAATGGTCCTAATAAGAGAGAACGAAAGTAAGGGTATAGTGGAATCAAAAGGTGAGAGAGTAGCATTTTTATTTTCTCTCTTAATATGAAGAGTGTTTTTTTTTCTAAGGGAGCTCGTGGATCGGGTTTTGGGCTTGGGGTATAGTTATTAATAGATGGGTTGTGCCCAGGCTTCTTTTTTATTTGCACCTAGTGCCTGAGAGCCGGAATCTCCGTTCGGCCCAAATATATATATAAATATATATTCATTAATTTATGAGGGAGGGAGGGCGCAATAATGTGGGTACTCAAACCCATGACCTCTCATAGAAGGTTATATGATCAAAGCAGCTGAGCTGGCCTAGTACTAGGATTGTAAACGGGTCAGATCCGGTCCGACTCCATGGTGGACCCGGAACCGGAACCGTTAAGGAGAAAGTGGAACTATTTCCGAAGCGGAAACCGTTTCGGAACCGATTTCTGGGCTCTGGAACCGGAACCAGAACCATATATGGGACTGGTCCGGATCCAGTCCAGGTCTAGGTAGAGAAGGATATTAAAAAATATATGATTTTTAGGAGAAATTCTTGTAACTTTAGGTAGTATGTCAGGTCTCGGGTCCGATTCATAAACGGGTCTTTGTCCGGAACATAATTTAGGTTTCGATTGATAAACGGGTCCGGGTCCGGAACCTAATTTAGGTTTCGATTGATAAACGCGTCCGGGTCCGTATAGGTTCCGACCTGTGAACCCGGGAACCGGCATATGAGCATTTGATGTTGCAAATTGCACCTCTAAATCAACTTTTTTTGGACATTTTTATGTACAATATTAGAGGTAGTAGACTTGACGTACTGTTATAAGCTGAATGATGCACTTATTTTTAGAAAAATGAAGAATAAACATAAATTAGAATCGATTCTGGAACTAGATTCCAGTCCTTTAGGTGGACCCGGATCCGGGTTTTCCTATCGGAGCTGGGTCTGGAACCAACTAAACAGGCTCCGAGTCTAAACCGGGTCCGGAACCGGAACCGTTATTTAGAAACGGGTTCGGGTCCACTATGGTTCTGATCCGGAACAGTTCCTTTTGCCACCCTACAATCATGCCCTCGGGGGCGGACCTACATATTAGTGTATGGGGGCTTCAGCCCCCCGTTAAATCTGAAAACCCCAGTAGGCCTATTGGACTGGCTTGCTCCTCCCCTAAGGAACAAAGCCCATAAGACCCCATGAAATCTCTCTCTCTCTCACTCTCTCTCCTCCTGCCCAAAAATACCAAATTGGTGATAGATCAGCTCCGGCTCCGTCGCTCATCGAAGTCTCTCTCCCCTCCGTGTCTCGTTTCTAAATTGGATTTGAATTTTTAAGAATTTATTATAAAGTGAATCACACCGATGATCATTAAAGACTACGATTGATGAAAGATTTAAGGATGGAGTTGTAGATCGCAGCGGCAAATTGCTTTAATAGAGTGATATCTTGGATTTTATTCTTTAATTATTGGGATGCTATTTGAAAACCATTTATATATTTCTACATATTTCTACTTTTATTTTTAGGGAAGTATATGTATTAAAAAGAGTAGAAATTCAATTCAACATTTGTCAATTGCCAAAGTAAGCTTATGTGATTTTTTCTCTCTATTCATATCATATGTGAGTTCACTAGATATGGGCAAGAAGCAAAAACGCAACTATTGATTCTTTCATTCTATTTTATGTCAATTGGAAATGAAAAGGTGTTGCGGCTTTATTTGGACACTCAAGCAGCTTTACCGCTGCTGCCATGGGCGGAAAACTCGAATTTTCCACTTTTCCTCCTCTCTGAGAGGAGGAATCCAGAAAATGAAGCTTTACCACTGCTGCCATGGGCGGAAAACTCCCATTTTCCACTTTTCCTCCTCTCAGAGTGGAGGAAATCCGAAAAACGTGAATTTCCCGCGGATGCATACGGCGGAAATCTTGCAAGCCGATTTTTTAGCCTTTTTTCCATTCATTTCCTTTTTGGTGGGTCACGGGTTAGTTCGCAAAATGATGGATGGACATGTGTGAATAACAATTTGATGAAATAATATCAAATCACAATTAACATAGTAAATCGTAAATTTACTTTACCAGTGAAGTGAAGTAAATGGTCCTAATAAGAGAGAACGAAAGTAAGGGTGTAGTGGAATCAAAAGGTGAGAGAGTAGCATTTTTATTTTCTCTCATAATATGAAGAGTGTTTCTTTTTCTAAGGGAGCTCGTGGATCGGGTTTTGGGCTTGGGGTTTAGTTATTAATAGAAGGGTCGTGCCCAGGCTTTTTTTTATACGCACCTAGTGCCTGAGAGCCGGAATCTCCTTTCGGCCCAAATATATATATATATAAATTTGTATTCATTAATTTATTAGGGAGGGAGGGCGCAATAATGTGGGTACTCAAACCCATGACCTCTCATAGAAGGTTATATGATCAGAGCAGCTGAGCTTGCCTAGTACTAGGATTGTAAACGGGTCAGATCCGGTCTGACTCCATGGTGGACCCAGAACTGGAACCGTTAAGGAGAAAGTGGAACTGGATCCGAAGCGGAAATCATTTCGGAACCGGTTTCTGGGCTCCGAAACCAGAACCAGAACCATAAATGGGACGGGTCCGAATCCAGGTCCGGGTCTGGGTAGAGAAGGATATTAAAAAATATATGATTTTTAGGAGAAACTCTTGTAACTTTAGGTAGTATGTCGGGTCTCGGGTCCGATTCATAAACGGGTCTTTGTCCGGAACCTAATTTAGGTTTCGATTGATAAACGGGTCCGGGTCAGGAACCTAATTTAGGTTTCGATTGATAAACGCGTCCGGGTCCGTATAGGTTCCGACCTGTGAACCCGGGAACCGGCATATGAGCATTTGATCTTGCAAATTACACCTCTAAATCAACTTTTCTTGGACATTTTTATGTCCAATATTAGAGGTAGTAGACTTGACGCACTGTTATAAGCTGAATGATGCACTTATTTTTAGAAAAATGAAGAATTACCATAAATTAGAATTGATTTTGGAACTAGATTCCAGTCCTTTAGGTGGACCCGGATCCGGGTTTTCCTATCAGAACCGGGTCTGGAACCAACTAAACAGGCTCCGAGTCTAAACCGGGTCCGGAACCGGAACCGTTATTTAGAAACGGGTTCGGGTCCACTATGGTTCCGATCCGGAACCGTTCCTTTTGCCACCCTACAATCATGCCCTCAGGGGAGGACCTACATATTAGTGTATGGGGGCTTCAGCCCCCCGTTAAATCTGAAAAGCCCAGTAGGCCTATTGGACTGGCTTGCTCCGCCCCCAAGGAACAAAGCCCATAAGACCCCAAGAAATCTCTCTCTCTCACTCTCTCTCCCCCTCCCCAAAAATAACAAATTGGTGATAGATCAGCTCCGGCTCCGTCGCTCATCGAAGTCTCTCTCCCCTCAGTGTCTCGGTTCTAAATTGGATTTGAATTTTGAAGAATTTATTATGATGTGAATCACACCGATGATCATTAAAGACGACGAGTGATGAAAGCTTTAAGGATGGAGTTGTAGATCGCACGGGCAAATTGCTTTAATAGAGTGATATCTTGGATTTTATTCTTTAATTTTGGGGACGTTATTTGAAGACCCTTTATATATTTCTACATATTTTTGTGGGGATGTTATTTGAAGACCCTTTATATATTTCTACGTATTTCTACTTTTATTTCTAGGGAAGTATATGTATTAAAAAGAATAGAAATTCAATTCAACATGTGTCAATTGCCAAAGTGAGCTTATGTGATTTTTTCTCTCTATTCATATCATATGTGAGTTCACTAGATATGGGCAAGAAGAAAAAACGCAACTATTGATTCTTTCATTGTATTTTATGTTAATTAGAAATGAAAAGGTGTTGTGGCTTTATTTGGACACTCACGCAGCTTTACCGCTGCTGCCATGGGCGGAAAACTTGAATTTTCCATTTTTCCTCCTCTCTAAGAGGAGGAAATCCGGAAAATGAAGCTCTACCGTTGCTGCCATGGGCGGAAAACTCGCAATTTCCACTTTGAGAGGAGGAAATCCAGAAAATGCAGCTTTACCGCTGCTGCCATGAGCGGAAAACTCGAATTTTCCACTTTTCCTACTCTGTGAGAGGAGGAAATCTGGAAAATGCAGCTTTACCGCTGCTGCCATGGGCGGCAAACTCGCATCTTCCACTTTTCCTCCTCTCTGAGAGGAGGAAATCTGGAAAATGCAGCTTTACAGCGGATGCAAACGGCAGAAATCTTGCAAGCCGATTCTTTAGCGTTTTTTCCATTTTTTTACTTGTTGGTGGGTCACAGGTTAGTTCGCAAAATGATGGATGGACATGTGTGAATAACAATTTGATGAAATAATATCAAATCACAATAAACACAGTAAATCATAAATTTAGTTTGCCGGTGAAGTGAAGTAAATGGTCCTAATAAGAGAGAACGAAAGTAAGGGTATAGTGGAATCAAAAGGTGAGAAAGTAGCATTTTTATTTTCTCTCTTAATATGAAGAGTGTTTTTTTTTTCTAAGGGAGCTCGTGGATCGGGTTTTGGGCTTGGGGTATAGTTATTAATAGATGGGTTGTGCCCAGGCTTCTTTTTTATTTGCACCTAGTGCCTGAGAGCCGGAATCTCCGTTCGGTCCAAATATATATATAAATATATATTCATTAATTTATGAGGGAGGGAGGGCGCAATAATGTGGGTACTCAAACCCATGACCTCTCATAGAAGGTTATATGATCAAAGCAGCTGAGCTGGCCTAGTACTAGGATTGTAAACGGGTCAGATCCGGTCCGACTCCATGGTGGACCCGGAACCGGAACCGTTAAGGAGAAAGTGGAACTATTTCCGAAGCGGAAACCGTTTCGGGACCGGTTTCTGGGCTCTGGAACCGGAACCAGAACCATATATGTGACTGGTCCGGATCCAGGTCCAGGTCTAGGTAGAGAAGGATATTAAAAAATATATGATTTTTAGGAGAAATTCTTGTAACTTTAGGTAGTATGTCAGGTCTCGGGTCCGATTCATAAACGGGTCTTTGTCCGGAACCTAATTTAGGTTTCGATTGATAAACGGGTCCGGGTCAGGAACCTAATTTAGGTTTCGATTGATAAACGCGTCCGGGTCCGTATAGGTTCCGACCTGTGAACCCGGGAACCGGCATATGAGCATTTGATGTTGCAAATTGCACCTCTAAATCAACTTTTTTTGGACATTTTTATGTACAATATTAGACGTAGTAGACTTGACGTACTGTTATAAGCTGAATGATGCACTTATTTTTAGAAAAATGAAGAATAAACATAAATTAGAATCGATTCTGGAACTAGATTCCAGTCCTTTAGGTGGACCCGGATCCGGGTTTTCCTATCGGAGCCGGGTCTGGAACCAACTAAACAGGCTCCGAGTCTAAACCGGGTCCGGAACCGGAACCATTATTTAGAAACGGGTTCAGGTCCACTATGGTTCTGATCCGGAACAGTTCCTTTTGCCACCCTACAATCTGTTGACACCAAAAATGTCACTTTGCCTTTCCAAGATCCAAAGAGCTACATGAAGTCGCAACCTGCCATAAATAGGCAATGCTGCTTCCAAAAATAAAATCTTGTCAGAATCAAACAAAAACTGCAAGATTCTTCCAGACAGCCAAAAGAGGAGTACACAAGAAGTTTCAAGCCATTTCAAGATCATTTGGCCTAACTTCGCTTCTCCGACAGCCGAAAAGGAGCTCTCGGCGACAAAAGCTCTCCGGGACCATGGTTTCCAAGACAGAACCTATGGATCATCTTAAAATGACTCCAATAGGTTCCCTGTCAAATTTCAAGTCAATCGGACATCGGTTGACCGCACATCAAACCGCGACATCTTCATCGCGGTAAAAAGCAAGTCTGCAGGTGATAGGACCCCAAACGGCTTCGAAACTCAAACAAAAGCCTATGGTTGGTCTTATTTATTGCTCAAGAGGCTTCACACCAAATTTCAGGTCATTCCGACATCGTTTGACCCAGTTTCAGCTTCTGACGGGAAATCGGCAACTCTGCGCGACAAAGTCTTCGGCTTTCTCAGGAAATTGGAAACTTTGCAAAATAAAATGCAAGGATTCTCATCAGGTTTCCTACAAAGAAATCAGGCCAATAAATGATCAAAATGTCAAAGAAAAGTACAGAAGAAAAAAGAATCAGAAAAAAAGCAAAAACGGACGCAAAACGGGACCAAAAAGGGGGAAAACCCCCCCAGGGTCGCAGACCCCTGCGACCCTGGGCCAGGGTCGCCGGCGACCATGGACCCCGGGGTCTCCGGGAAAGCCCCGGAAACCCCGGTTTTCGCCGTTTTTTTCGCGATTCGAGAAGCCCAGCCTCTGGTACTTTCCAAAATTCATGCTTTTGAGACACCAAGTCCTCTGATATCCGTCCAAAACACGGGTAAATCATCAAGAGTATCAAAGACAGTATTGATCGCCACCCGGTCAACCAAAAAAAGTGTGCTTTCCACCCGACCGATCGAGAAATCGACAGGACAGATGGCACCGACCCGCTGTTGGCAACAAACACCTGAAATTACATGGTCATCTGATGTCGATCTACATGAAGATCCATCGATGATCATCAACAGAAGAATTCCAAAAGACGTGGCACGGCCCGCGACTCTTCAGCTACTCGGCGACCACTTAATGCGATTAATTGACTAGCTTTATTACAGTCATTAATCCATTTCTTTGGACGGCCCAATCAGAAGCAAGCATTTGGGAGTTACAAGTCAAGAGATTCATGGCATTTAACCCATGAAACTCCTCCCATCATGGCGATTAAAGGCGATTAAATGCCCTCAATCTCCTCCGGCCAATCAGAAGCCAAGAAAAAGGAGTTACAAAATAAACAAATCAATTTTGTAACTCCTCCCATTATGTGGCTTAATGACATTAAAAGCCCATAAGCTCTCCTAAATGGCTACCAAGAGCCTATAAATAGGAGAGCACTCCAAAGGAATCCAGATCATCAGAAAAACACACAACAAACATCAGACAGCAGTCAGAAATCCAGAGAAAAGAAAAAGAGAGAAAACTCTGCGGAAGTTCTACACCGGCCACCGCAACAAGGTGACAAAAGTCCCTTGGGGGGTACCCCCCCCAAGGTCCTTGCCTTCTCCTCCTGCCTCCAAATGGCTTAGATGTGGCTTTTCAGCCCGTCTACTCGGCTTTTTATTGGATATAGGACCTCCTTTTGGTCTTTGTCCTCTAAAAACCCGAGGTTATAGCCAAGCCAAGTGAATCAAATAGCATCCTCTGTTCTCATCTGCATGGATGATGGCGAAGCCCACATATGGCTTGCGACCGTCAATCTAAACGAGTCCCCCACAATCTCCTGAGAAGTTAGATCCTCCTTTTCTTGCTTTTCATTGTAGTTTGTATTTTTTTAAAAGAGACAAAAATCACAATTCTTGTCTTTCATTGTTGATAAGGATTGTAAATCGGCTATAAACGCCAAAATCGGCTATAAACGCCAAAAATCGGCTATAAACGCCAAAATCGGCTATAAATGCCAAAAAAATCGCCTTTCACGGCAAATCAAGAAAATGTCTCTTTTCTTAAATATATGTGCAATGGAAAACTTGAAAGAAGTTGATTTCCTTTTTACTTGCGAAGGTTGATCTCCGGATCACCATTTGCAATTCCAAGTAAAATAGAAAATCTGGCACACCCACAAAAAAAGAAATGTTGATGCACGCCCTTGCCCCCCGGTTACGAAAGGGTCGGAACCAAACGGACTCCCACGTCCGCCGACCTCGGTAGGAACCGAGCAGGAGCGCGGTCCATCAAGCTGGCATCACCCGGTGGGACTCGTTTATTTGAGAACACGATGCTAGAAATGAAATATTTGCATATCATATATTTTGCTCTATGCTTATATTTCTTTTCTTGATTCCTTGGCTACTTTATAATTGGTGGCCTATGTTGAATTCTGCAAAAAAAAAATGAGATGAGATTTTTTGTTTGGAAATTTCTAATTCTTTGAATTTATTTCCATTCTTTCTCTTTTCAAAAAAAAAAATTTTTTAAAAAAAAAAACAAAAAAAATCAGATTTCTCAATTTGAATTCAAAATTGAGAAACCTTGATCTGTTCCTATCGTTCATCGCGCTTGCAGAAATGTTGAGCCTGTTCGACTAAGGTTTTGGGCCATGGTTTCTCTTCGATGAGTTCATTAAAAAATCAAAAAAAAAAATATATATATATATAAAAAAAAAAATTTTAGATTTCTCAATTTGGATTCAAAATTGAGAAACCTTGATCCGTTCCTATCGTTCATCGCGCTTGCAGAAATGTTGAGCCTGTTCGACTAAGGTTTTGGGCCATGGTTTCTCTTCGATGAGTTCATTAAAAAATCAAAAAAAAAATATATATATATATATATATAAAAATTTAGATTTCTCAATTTGGATTCAAAATTGAGAAACCTTGATCCGTTCCTATCGTTCATCGCGCTTGCAGAAATGTTGAGCCTGTTCGACTAAGGTTTTGGGCCATGGTTTCTCTTCGATGAGTTCATTAAAAAATCAAAAAAAATATATATATATATATATAAAAAAAAAATTTTAGATTTCTCAATTTGGATTCAAAATTGAGAAACCTTGATCCGTTCCTATCGTTCATCGCGCTTGCAGAAATGTTGAGCCTGTTCGACTAAGGTTTTGGGCCATGGTTTCTCTTCGATGAATTCATAAAAATAAAAAATAAAATAAAAAAAATAATATAAAAAAAAAGACATAGACCACTAAGGTTAAACCAACTGTGTTCTTTGATCATGGTTGATTCAAAGAAAAGCCTTGTCCAGAGTGTGGAGACAGCTTGACTGTTCTAGGCAATGGTCCTCCAAACGGGTTCATTAAGTAATCCTACCCTTACCTGGGGGCAATTCTATCAATCAAGATTTCATAAGACCGGGTTAGGAGGCCTATGTGTACTCTCTCGTCTTTTAAAAAAAAATAAATAAATAAAAAAAAATTTCTAAAAATTTTAAAATAAAAAATAAAAAATAAAAAAAATTTTCAAAAAAAAAATCTTAAAAAAAATAATAATAAAAAAAATAAAAAAAAATAAAAAAAAAAGATTTTTTTTAAAAAAAAAAAAAAAATATCTTCAAAAAAAAAAAATCTTCAAAAAAAAAAATCTTCAAAAAAAAAAAATCTTCAAAAAAAAAAAATCTTCAAAAAAAAAAAACTTCAAAAAAAAAAAACTTCCGTCATTTTGGGTTTAGATTGGAGAAATCTTGGTCTTCTTCTTTCTGAGCACTGGCGCTCGCGGAAATCGCTGAGCCCGTGTTCAGATTGGAGTGCCTTTTGCTCTCTTTGATGAACCCGATATTGGCCTTTCAAAAAAAAAAAACTCGTCATTTTTAGATTCAGATCCGAGAAATCATGGTTCATTTCTTTCTGAGCACTGGCGCTCGCGGAAATCGCTGAGCCCGTGTTCAGATTGGAATACCATCTGCTCTCTTTGATGAATCCAATCTTGACCTTTCAAAACAGAGAATCTCATCTCATAGATGCGGTCTCAAAACATTTGTGTCTAGCGGTACTAGTACGCCCTTTCAGGGTCTACTGTATTGCGACCGGCACATCTGTAACTCCAACTTTATATTCTTCTTACCTCGAGCAAGCTCTGCTTCTCGATAAGTCGAATTTAAGTTCACAATTGCTTCTAGCAGTAACTGGGATGCCCATTCCGGGCTTACCACACCTGCGATCAGAACAATTGTACCCTCTATGGCATTTTGCCTTCCTCATATTGTTTGGGTCATCTACCTCGAGCAATTTGAAAAGACGAAACCATAGAACTTCCCATTTATGATCATTATATTCTTGTGATTACTAATGGATGTGGTCTTGTTTCAGAAATTTTCGAAAAAACTAACAATGGCAGCTTCACTAACCATTACTTTCGACGAAAGCAAGCACCAACTCATGCTTCAACAGAAGCAAACCACGCGCACCTACAAGCGCCCCATCAGCTGCCGAAGTGTCAACTCCTTCGGCAACTCTGTGAACTCCGGGTCGACCTCGACTCCCCGGACTATCGTCTTCGGAACGCTGGGACCATTCCCACTTCCTGAGGAACAAGCTGCTCCCTCCAAGAAGCAGAAACTCGCCTCTCAACGTGTCACTACCGTGACACCAAAGGCGAGTACAAGAAGGCCTGAAGCCCGTGGCAGCCCCACGAAGCCTCAACCTGCAAACAACCAGGTCTACCCCAAGACTTGGTCCCCAAGACCTTCACCAAAACAAAGAAGGTCCCAGGCATCCACTAAGCCAGCATTCCTGGCCCCACTCAAGGAGAACCAGTTCTATCCTCTTGCTTACATGAAAGAGGAGAGACCCATCTCCAACCCGACTTCAAAGTCATCCCAGCATGAGCCGGCTTGTTCCTACAAGCCCAAAATCAAGTCATGCATCACAAGGCCTCCACAAGCATCTGCTAAGGCCTACAAATCTGCAGTTCGACCCTTCATATCTACAGGGGCCGAACTTCACAAATTCAAAGCTTCGCTGCAACTGGCGAAGGATAGGGTTCGCATCCTGTCCTTGCCCAGCTACAAAGAAGACAGACTCGGCTGCTGCGCCCGAGGGAGCACATCCTTCATCGTCAAAGCCCAGTCAGAGCTGACAGAAGCTCAAATTGCTCGTCGTATACGCCGCCGCGCGTCGTATAGACAAAAGAGACTAGAGAAGCAAAGGACCCAGCCTCCCACACTTCAAGTCTCTCCCAAATGGGTCGAAAAAGAAAGACCCAACCAAGTTGCTGCCGTCCATATGGTTGGAAAAACCAGAAGGCGCCAAAAATCAGCAACAAAAATCCATGTCCGACGTCCAATGACCCGCAGCGTCTCAAGGACAAGAAGACATTCAGAAGAATCCCCTGCTCCTTCAAGCAAAGGACAGCAGAGTGATCCTTCCTCAAGCTCCTCTTCAAAAAGAATGAGCCCCAGCTCAGTCACCAGGACAGTTTCTTCGTTCGAATCACGAAGGATGAATGTCTTGGCTACAAATTCTGAGCCACCACCCCACAATCCACCTCCAGAAGATGCGATCACCCGCATCCAGCAGTTGGAACAGGGCCAGCAGAGGATTGAAACTCTGATGGAAAACCTTCTCCTCGCCTTCCAAAATCAGGCGAACAATGAACCTCCTCCGAATCATCAAGACGACGAGGTAAATAGAGAAGAAAATGAGTCACGCGCCCTTACCAAAAAGGACGTAGACGGTATCCTCGCCAAAGCAAAAGAAGAGGATATACTCAAAGAGCATGGGATCAAGCCACCATATCCCTTATGGATGGACTCGGTCCCGTTCCCCACCAAATTCAAGCATCCTACTCTCCAAACATATACGGGGAAAGGATCAGCCAGACAGCACGTCATCCACTTCAAGATCTTGACGGGAGCTATCGCGGATCAAGATGCACTCAAGATCCGCCTCTTTGCAAGTACCCTAAAAGGTACCGCCTTCGATTGGTACTCCACTCTGCCGGAGGACTCAATCCAAAACTGGGCCATGCTAGAGACACGCTTCCTGACTCACTTCAAAGGTGAAGATCATCCCGCTACTATGGCTCAGCTGTGCAGCCTAAAACAGGGGGAGAATGAATCAACATATGACTTCATTCACAAGTGGAAAGCAATGGCATACAAATGCTCTGATGTATTGCCACAAGCGTCGCTAGTCGACATCTGCCGAAACAACATGAGAGCCAGAATCCGCTCCATGATCATCGGCAACAAATCAAAAAACCTGGGAGAACTCCTAGAAGCTTCCATGGAAGCTGAAACGGTGATTAAAGACCTCAACAGTCAGAAATCATCAAGAAAAGAGCCAACCGCCATTGCAACCTCTAAACCAAAGAAGAAAGAGGTCCTCAATGTGCAGACCAAGCCAGCTCCTCAGCCACCAAAGAAAGCTGAAAACAAAGCTGCTGGTAAGAGACCTGAACTCTCTGATGCCTTCAAAGAACGGGTAGAGAAGAAATACCCGTTTGATGAAGATGTTGATGAAATCTTCGGGGCTCTTGTGGCAAATGGCAAGCTCACCTTGCCTGAACCAAAAAGACCGGGCGATGTTGGCAAAACCAACGATCCTCGGTACTGTCCATACCACCAGATGATCTCGCATCCTCTCAATCAATGCTTCGTTGTGAGAGAGAAAATAAATGAGATGTGGAAAAACGGAGTCATCACCTTTGACAAAAACTATGGGTCTGCCTCCGTCAACATGGTGACATGTGGACAAACATCAAGATCACCGAAGAAGAAGATCACTACTTCCTTCAAGGTGATAAACTCAATCGAAGCGTCCGAGGAACTGGTTCCTTACCCGACATCAGACGGACAACCGATATGGGTACATCCCGATCTCCTGGAAGATGAAAATTGGGAGGTCGTGAAAATAAAGCCTACAGCTCAACAGCGAAGGCAGGCTAGGAAACATCTCCTCAAGCTCAAACGGCAAGAGAAGACCCAGCCAAAACTAGAGGTCAAAGAAAAGGCAGAGGCTTCCTCTACCGCTTCACTGGAGGTAACAAAAACATCCCTTCCAGAGACTTCAAAGGGGGTAAGGAAATTCACTCTCAGTGATTTCATGCCACCTCAATTTAAAGAAGCCATGCAGGAGGCATCATACTCTTGCAATTCGGTAGTTGGATTCTCCATTGATGGATACGAATCCAGCGACACCGATGATGGATTCGAACCCAACTACACAGATGAGTGGGAGGAATCCCTTGAAACAGGAGAATATCTCTCCGATGAAGAATGGGTTCCTGAGTCTCATCTTATGCCAGTAATCTGGTATAACCCCCTACAGCCACAAGGATCCTGGTCTGATGATGAAGAAGACCAAGAGGCTGTACAAGAAAATGCTGCTGAACCAGCACCTCTCATTACTCCAGTGGAAATCAACAATGTTGAGCCACAAAGAGATGATGAAGAAGAAGATCCGGCTCCCATACCTGATCTTGAAGAATATGCAAGGATCTTGCAGCGACTCGCTCTAGAACAAGAGCAAGAACGCGTCAACGAGCCTCCTCGCAATCCAGAGCCTGAAGTCCCTGAAGACCACCAGGTACATCCTCCCTTAACTCCTGAAAATGGAGAAAATTGCTGGGTAGACGATCCTCTCACATCCGAGGATGAGTCTGACTCCGATCAGGCAACGTCTCCCGTCAGAGCTTCCTGTAATGTGATAATTCGGGATTATAGCTCTTCCGAAGCATCGTCTGATGAGAGCACTTACACTCCGGCGACGCCTAGCAATGTATCTTCTGGAGCCACCTCGTCTCACGTGACTTTCACTGAGATGACACCCTCTCAGGTTTCTTCTCCTGAGACTGTGACTTCAAAGTTCACACCCTTCCTGACTGAAGAATTCCCAGCCATTGATGCTTGGGACGATGAATTAGTCAACGAAGAAGAAAGATTGCTGGATGCTGTTCAGGACTTGTTCCCGAAAATGCTCCATGCAACACAATCACTGAGGATGGTAACTCTGCTGCTGATGCATCCTCAGCAAATGAAAAACGACAGCCTCTTGATCCTGAAGACAATCTTCCAAACGAAGACCCTTCTCAAGAAGCTCTCGAAGTTGGTAGAGGCACCCGCTCTGGCCGGGACTATCACAAAAATTACAACCAATCTTCCTTTACATATGTAAATCCTTCGGGAAAAGATGTTGTAAGCGCCCCTAGTGGCAACAATGATGAACATGCAGGCCCTAAGGAGGCTTTCAAGTATGACTTGATTGAACACTTCAAGCACATACCTGCACGTCTGCACATCCTAGATTTGTTGCGAATGTCTCCGCACACTCGTGATAATCTCATCTCAGAATTACAAAAACTGAATGAGGATGTCGACAAACATGCCCCGCAAGTCCTCCAAATTGAAATGGATTACCGGGTCAAAAACTCAGAAGCCTCCTCAAAGGGAGAAAAGAAGAAAACTGAGGGATCATGCATTGAATGCCTCTCGGTTAAAAAAGCAGCCAGTGCAACCATCGCCTTCACAAAAGGATGACCTCCTACTTGGCGAAACCAGGCATAACCGACCCCTGCACTTCACAGGGTATATCAAGGAAATGCCTATGCATAGAGTTCAGATCGACCCAGGTTCTGCACTCAACCTTATCTCCACATCGGCTCTTGAAGAGTTGGGCATCCCACCCAGCAAACTGAGCCACACATCTGTATCTATCTTTGGATACGATGGGAGTACTCAAAGGCCTATCGGCAAAATCAGGTTCAAATTGCAGATCGGTGATCTTATCTCTGAGGTCACAGTGTATGCAATAAAGACCCCTTCATGCTACAACATCCTTCTCGGACGCCCTTGGATCCATGAGAATGGTGTTGTCCCTTCAACTCTACATCAATGCATCAAGTTTGTTGGCGACGACGGCATGATACATCGAGTCTTTGCAGATAGAAAACCCTTCAAAGGTAAAGAAATCCACTTCGCAGACTCACAGATGTATGAAGGTGAAAAAGAAGAAGAGGAGAATCATACAGCATCCTTTGCCGAAAGTCTCCAGAAAGATAAAGGCAAAGCTCCTCAACAATCACCGGAAGAAAACAAACCATCCGGTAAATCTGAAGAGAGCATGCAAACTCCCTTCATCATCTCCCTCAAATCTTCAAAGCCTTTGGTCATCACAACTAAAGTGAAGAAGGCAAAACAAAAGCCTGGGGGCAAATTTGTTGTCTCTTTCGTGTCTATCATGCAAGACACGGACTCGGATTCAGAGCCAGAAGACGACACATCGTCAAGCCAAGCTGACACTCAGCAAGTTCAGCCTGCTCTTACTCCAATGGAGACAACTTCTGACATAGAAGATCCTACGTCAGCTTCCTTCGTTGTTCCAGCAACTTCAACAAAGGAAAAGCCGATCTTCTTCCATAGATCGGATGCTTCTTCATCAAACTCCATGCTTGAACCTTTCCAAAATAAAGGTACGCCTCAACTATCCTTATACAGTTCTGTGGCACAAGCTATTATGAAGAAAATGGGCTATGACGCTCAAAACCCAGTCGGTTTGGGAGAAGGACGCGGTATTCTCACACCATTGGGGCCCGTCTTGACCAAAAGCCAGCTGGAAGATTGGAGACTCTACGGCTATGTAGAAAAGTCTTCACACGGGTTAGGGTATGATCCTGACACCCCCTTGAGACAGTTGACACAAAGGCTTAAAAGTCAATATACTGACCAAGCCTCAACATCTCAAGTCCATGAAGACATCGATCTCCCTGGATATCTCTTTGATGAGTCACCTGACAAAGATCCAGGAAGCTCATCCAATTGGCACGATTTCTCCGAAAATGAAGAGGAGTTGTCCGATGGCACAGACGTGTGGACTTCTGACCCAGAAGAACCCTCATCTCCAAAAGAAATAGCCTACTTCGACTCGGTTTCAACAGGCGATTGGGATCATCTCATAGCAAGCCTTGGGAAAACTACCGATCAAGAAGACCCGTGGAAAGGAACAAAACCTTGGTCTGGAAATGCCCTTGAAACCCCAGAAGGTTTCGTTGAGCTGGAAGCCTCCGAAAATATTGTGGAGGAACCACCTTCGAACCTTCCAACAGAAGATCCTGTTCAAAAGATAGACTTGGGAACACCAGATAACCCACGTCCTGTATTCATAAGCAAGAATATAAAGGATGATGAGTTACCCGAGTATATCGCTTTTCTTCGTGAGTTCGTTGATTGCTTTGCATGGTCTTATGCTGAAATGCCAGGCTTAGACCCCAAAATAGCAGTTCACAAACTCAATCTTCAAGAAGACATCAAGCCTGTCAAGCAAGGCCAAAGAAGATTCCGTCCAGATGTGATGGATAAAATTGAACAAGAAGTTCAAAAACTCAAAAGCGTCGGCTTCATCCGTGAGGAACAACATCCTGAATGGTTGGCCAACATTGTCCCCGTGACAAAGAAAAATGGGCAGATCAGAGTCTGTATTGACTATAGAGACCTGAATGGCGCATGCCCAAAAGATGAATTTCCGCTCCCCATACCAGAGGTAATGATTGATAATACCTGTGGATTCGAGCGAATGACATTCATGGATGGTTTCTCTGGCTACAATCAGATAAAGATGCATCCTGAGGATGAAAAACATACATCCTTTCGAACCCCATTTGGCGTGTACTGCTACACTGTCATGCCATTCGGTTTGAAGAATGCTGGTGCCACATATCAGAGGGCTATGATGAAAATATTCCAAGATATGCAGCACAAGACGGTTGAATGTTACGTTGATGACCTCGCCGTCAAAAGTAAAAGAAAAGAAGATCATCTCGAAAACCTCCGAGAAGTCTTCCTCCGGCTTCGCAAACACAAACTGCGAATGAATCCATTGAAATGCTTCTTCGGCGTCTCGTCGGGTAAGTTCCTCGGATTCTTAGTTCGGAAAGCTGGAATAGAGCTTGACCCCATAAAAGTCAAAGCCATTCTAGAAATGCCCTCTCCAAGAACCTTGAGAGAACTCAAAGGGCTTCAAGGGAGATTGGCCTACATCAGACGGTTCATCTCCAATCTTTCGGGGAAATGCCGTCCATTCTCCCGGTTGATGAAAAAAGGTGTAAACTTTGTCTGGGATGCTGACTGTGAAGCTGCTTTCCAAGACATCAAGTCATACCTGACAAAACCTCCAGTATTAGCTGCTCCTACCACTGGAAAACCATTCATCTTGTACACAAGAGCCCTTGATCACTCTCTGGGAGCTCTGCTTGCGCAAGAAAATGATCAAAGAAAAGAAGCTGCTCTATATTACCTCAGCCGCATGCTAGTAGGTGCAGAGCATCGCTACTCTCCAGTCGAAAAAGAATGTCTTGCAGTGATGTTCGCCGTACAAAAGCTGCGTCACTACTTGCTTTCCAACACAGTCTACCTGGTCTCGAGGGTCAACCTCTTGAAGGTCCTTGTCACAAAGGCAGGTTCTCTTAATGCTCGACTGGCAAAATGGTCCATCCTTCTGTCACAATTTGATATTAGGTATGTACCACAAAAAGCAATCAAAGGGCAAGCTCTAGCGGACTTCCTCGCAGAGCATCCATTGCCTAAAGATTCTCCACTCAGAGATGATCTCCCAGACGAACCAGTCTACAATGTGGAGACTTTCTCACAAAGTGCCTCCTGGGACATGTACTTTGACGGTGCAACCAGGACAAATGAAAAAAGACAGCTGATCTCGGGAGTTGGCATCCTCTTTGTTAGCCCCGACAAATACATGATTCCACACGCTTTCTCGCTACTGGAACCATGCACAAATAATGCAGCTGAATATCAAGCTCTGATCTTAGGATTGGAACTCGCCATCGAATCCGGTATCACCATGCTGGAAGTCTTTGGAGACTCTCAACTGATCGTCAACCAGATGAATCAGAAATTTGAAGTCAGGAAGCCAGATTTGTTGCCCTACTACAACAAGGCACAATCACTTCTGCAAAAGTTTGACATCTGTCACATCACCCACATTCGTAGAGGTGAAAACATACGTGCAGATGCCCTAGCCGGACTTGCCGCATCCATGGCAATCCAGGAAGGGGAAAACATGCAAGTCACAGTGTGCGAAAGAAGAATCCTTCCTCCTCTTAACACACACCAAGCAGTTGCTGAATGCCACCAAGTGGTCGGAAGTCGGATTTCAATCCTTCAAACTTCAATTGGCGACTGGAGGGATCCGTTCATTGATTACATTATGTTCGGAATCCTACCTGAAGATCCAAAAGAACGGGTAAGCATCCAAAGGCGAACCCCAAGCTTCCATTTGGATATTCCTTCAAAAATCCTTTACAGGAAATCCTTCAACGGAGTACTTCTACGCTGCTTGTCACAACAAGAGGCTGAAGAAACACTCAAAGAAGTTCATGCTGGTCTTTGTGGAGCTCATCAGGCAGGACCTAAGCTCTATGATCAGATAAAAAGGTTAGGATATTACTGGCCTACCATGGTAGCTGACGCAATGCAATTTGCTAAGCGCTGCCAACAATGCCAAGTTCATGGAGATTACATTCACATGCCTCCAGAATGGCTGCATCCTACAGCAATCTCATGGCCTTTTGAAGCCTGGGGTATGGACATAATAGGTCCTATTTCTCCCCCTTCAAGCAAAGGTCATCGCTTCATCTTCGCCGCTACGGATTACTTCTCCAAGTGGTCAGAAGCATTTGCGTTTAACGAAATGAAGACCTCATCAGTCCTTCAGTTCCTGCGCACCAACATCATTTGTCGTTTCGGCATACCCAAAAGATTCGTCCATGATAACGGACCACAGTTCCGGGATCATCGATTCTACAGGTTCTGCGACAAATACAAAATCCAAAGCTGTCCTTCGACTCCATACAATCCGGCAGCAAACGGGTTAGCAGAAGCTTTCAACAAAACACTCTGCAAAATCCTCAAAAAAATGGTCTCTAGTCACAAAAGAGACTGGAGCGACAAAATGTCTGAAGCTTTGTGGGCCTATCGAACCACTGTTCGAGGACCAACCCATAGCACACCATTCTCCTTGGTCTATGGATGCGAAGCTGTCGTGCCCTTGGAAGTACAAATTCCTTCCTTGAGGGTATCCTTGCAAAATGACATGACTCAAGAAAGCAATGTCAAATTGCGACTCCATGAGCTGGACAATCTCGATGAGAGACGGCTCGAAGCTCAACAAAGCATTGAACTTTACCAAGCACGTATGGCAGGATCTTTCGATAAAAAGGTCAGGCAACGCGCCTACAAAAAGAATGACTTGGTTCTTGCGGTAAAAAGACCAATGGTCTTCGCTCATAAGTCCAAAGGCAAATTTGAGCCAAAATGGGAGGGACCCTACGTCATCGACAAAGTTTTCTCCAATGGCGCATACGCACTCCTAAACATGGAAGGTGACAGATGTATGCTGCCCATCAATGGCAAGTTCTTAAAGCGGTACTACCCTTGAAGACTTACCCAACTGGGTAAGAGCAATGCCTGTACGGCCAAAACCGGTTTCCAGGTACACGCTCGCCAAACCCACCCTTTTTTAGAATTTTCATATCAAATGTTGAAATTTCTAGAAATCTAAAACAATGCTTACTTTCATCGTTTCATTGTTCAACAAAAATCCAAGTTTAGGAACCTTTCCCTAACTTGACCAAAATTTTCAACCCTTGAACCCAAAATTCATAGTTTGAAACAAAATCCGGATTCAGGGATTTCCACCCTAGTCCACCCTGCCTTTTACCGCCAAAATGGTTTTAGGTCAAAACTTATGACCCTCGTGTCTTTAAACAAAAAAAAAAAAAAAAAATGGTTTTTCAAAAACCGCGAGGAAGCGACGCTTAGTCGATACTCGCACAAATCGGAAGCAAGCGAACCACGTTCGACACTTCCAAAATCGCAGGGAAGCGACATTTCGTCGATACTTGCAAAATCCAAAACTGTGGAGATGCAACATTTCAGTTGATATCCACAACCCAAATTTCAAAGGTTCGAAAAAACCTAAAAAAAACTGTGGAGACGCAACATTTCAGTTGATATCCATGACCCAAAGGTTTGAGAAAACCACAAATTTCAAAAATCGTGGGGAAACGACATCAAGTCAGTACCCGCAAAACCAAAAATTTTTGAAAAGCAAGGATGCGACATTCCATCGATACTTGCACCCAAATCCGCGAGGATGCGACATTCCATCGATACTCGCAACCGAATGAGCAAGGATGCGACATTCCATCGATACTTGCAAGAACATTCAGCAGGGAGGCGACTTTTAGTCGATACTTGCATTTTTTGAAAACCATACCGGCTATAAATGCCATCAAAACAGGCTATAAATGCCATCAAAACAGGCTATAAATGCCACAAACCGGCTATCAATGCCACCAAAACAAACCGGCTATCAATGCCACCAAAACAAAACAGGCTATCAATGCCACCAAAAACCGGCTATAGATGCCACAAAACAAATTCGGCTATCAATGCCACCAAAATTGGCTATAGATGCCACAAACAAAAAAACTCGGCTATCAATGCCACAAGAAAAGCTGGCTCTCATGCCAAAATTGGCTTCCATGCCACAAACAAAAACCTGGCTTTCATGCCAAAACAATCATTTGACAAAAGATTTTCACAAAATGACAACCTTTTGATCAAATCCCATTTAGCAATTACTTTTATCACAAAAAGATTCAAGTGAGCGTAGGGATAACAAAAAAAGAGAGCATCCCATTTAGCAATTACTTTTATCACAAAAAGATTAAAGTGAGCGTAGGGATAACAAAAAAGAAAGTGTTCACAAGCACTACAAAAAAAAGAGTACAAAAAAAAAAAAAATGTGGTACCAAAAAAAGAAAGTGTTCACAAGCACTACAAAAAAAGAGTACCAAAAAAATACATGTGGTACCAAAAAAAAAAAGAGTGTTCACAAGCACTACAAAAAATAAGTACCAAAAAAACAAGTGGTACCAAAAAAAAAAAAAGAGAGAGAAGGATGGTTTCTGTATACAGGAGCTCAATCAAAGATGGTCTCCAGCCAAGAGTTCAACTCCCCAAGAAGACTTTTAGCCTCAGCTGTCAAGGATTCCAAGGCACGCTTCTTCAGGAACTTGCCATGAGATGCTGGAGTGGGCTGTACCCCTTCTCTCACACCAGGAAGCTTACCTCGAGCAGCTTGCCATTGTTTATCCTCATCAGACTTCCTTTTGAGAACCCGTTCGGCATCTGCAACCTGGTGAATCAGGACACTCTCCCTGTCGCGAGCTTCTATTATGGCAGTCCACTTGGCAGCGACTTGTGCCTGCAGAAGCTCAAGACGTTTCCTGGCCTCATCGACCTCCCTATCAAGGATGTTAAGGTCATGTGTCAGCTCGATGATGGTTACCTCTTCTCTATTCCTCTTTCGGACTGCCACCTTCCTGCTTTCTGTAGCCTCATCTAGGTCAGACTTAGCCTTATCAGCAGGGTCCAGGAACATCTCCTTGAAGAACTGGTCATCAGCCAAACTCACGGTCTCAAACCACTTGTCACCCAGTGCAATGATCCTATCAACGATCGCCCTGGCACCTGTGACATCCAGACCAGCCTCTTCAGCATCACTGAGAATCTCCTGCACATGCTGGATCATGCCAAATCCGACTTCCAAGTGCCCAGAAAGGAGAGTCTCAATCCAAGAGCGCACAACTCGCACCACCACCTTCTTCGCAAAAATAAGAGATGGCCCAGCTGAGGATTCGCCCAACTCCGTTGGTCGGCTACTCATGTCATCATCTGTTGAAAGAGTAACAAAAGAACTCTTTCCAGCTGAAGCTGCTCCTGCTCGGGAAGGAATCTCAGCGCGAGGAATCTCCTCAATATTGTCAGAGCTGGTCCCAGGAATCTCTACCTCTGGATCAACCTCTGGCATCTCTTGCTCTGGAAGCAACGGATCCTCCTCTGCCACTTCAAAACCTGCAAAGGAAACACAAAAAGGTATGAATATGACCCTGTTTGAAAATCATTATCAGAGTTATAACTACAAAATACCTTCTTCTACGACTGGCGGAACACTCTCTTCCTCCATGAACTCATCGGAAGCATCATCAACATTTGCGTCCATCGATGGTTCAAAGTCATCAGAACCCTGTGGCAAGTCAGAGGAAAAAAAAAAAAAAAAAAGAGAAAAAAAAAAAAAAAAAACGGGCTGGCCCACAGGCCGTGGCCCACAGGCCACGTGGCCGTACGGCCAGATCCGTACGGATCTGTCCGTACGGCCCACACAAAAAAAAAACAAACATGAAAAAAAAAAAAGAAAAGAAAGCAAAAAAAAAAACACGTGTAAAAAAAAAAAAGGGGAAAACACGTGGAAAAAAAAAAGAAAAGAAGAAAAGAAAAAAAAGAAAGAAACAAAAAAGAGAAAGAACTTTTTTTCCTACAATGAAGTTTTCTTAAAAAAAAGGGAGAACTTACTTGAAGCCATTGATGGAGAAGAAGAAGAAAACTCTTGAAGATCTTGAAGAAGAAAAGCTCTTGGTCTTGAAGCCCTCTTGAGATTATTGCAAAAGAAAGTAGTAAGAGCAAGAGATCCAACCTTCTCCTTGCTTTTATAGAGGAGAGCAAACCAAAGAAGGAAAGAAGAAAGAGGTAAGTGTTACTAATTAGTAACCTTACCAAAAGAAAGAAATTAGAAAGATTCTTTCCAAAAGAAAGATATCTTGAGAGATTTTCTCCTAAAATCAATCTATGACGGATTCTTTCCTAAAAGAAAGATATCTTGAGATATCCTATCCCAAAATAAAGGGATCATGAGAGATTCTCTCCAAGTAAAGATATTCTTAGATATTCTCTATCCAAATGAGATATTTTTGGATATTCTTTACAAAAATGACACCATATGAGATCTAAGCCATTTCAAAAGCTTAAGGTCCCATGGGTTAGCCCATATGAGCCAGGTTTGACCACCTAGGCACACAAAAAAAAAAAAAAAAAAAAAGAGAAGAAAAATTTTGGGCTTTTAGTCAAAGAGAAATCCCTCTTACCAAGAGCATACAAAAATGGTTCCATGCCTCTTTTGAGTTGATTGGACCATACAAAAGAAAATTCCAAGCCCCATGAGCTTCCAAAAATCAAACCATCCAGCCTCATATACCAAATTGAGCCAAAATCTTGAAATTGACATTCCACAAAAATCAAACCAAATCCTGGTCCCCTAACTTGCCACATACAGCCTGTTAGGTCACAAGACAAAAACCAAAAACCAAAACCTGATCCCCTAACTTGCCACATACAGCCTGTTAGGTCACAAGATCAAAACCAAAATTGATCCCCCAACATTCCACATACAGCTTGTTGGGTTACACGATCAAAACCAAACCTGACCCCCTAACCTGCCATATAGCCTGTTAGGTCACAAGGTCAAAACCCAAATCCACATCCCTGATGTCATCTTCAAAACTTTGCCTCGAGATGGTACGTGATCCCTTTCACCACCATAAAATTCCCCTGGAAGCTCAAAAGGCTACAAATACCAAAAAGAAAGATTGCTCAAAGACTCTTGGTCAAGTCACAGGCTCTCCTTCAAAAAATCTCTTCGAGGCACATCGACTACAAAAGTTAAGCAACTCGCCGCTGTACCTCGAGGGGGCATTTGTTGACACCAAAAATGTCACTTTGCCTTTCCAAGATCCAAAGAGCTACATGAAGTCGCAACCTGCCATAAATAGGCAATGCTGCTTCCAAAAATAAAATCTTGTCAGAATCAAACAAAAACTGCAAGATTCTTCCAGACAGCCAAAAGAGGAGTACACAAGAAGTTTCAAGCCATTTCAAGATCATTTGGCCTAACTTCGCTTCTCCGACAGCCGAAAAGGAGCTCTCGGCGACAAAAGCTCTCCGGGACCATGGTTTCCAAGACAGAACCTATGGATCATCTTAAAATGACTCCAATAGGTTCCCTGTCAAATTTCAAGTCAATCGGACATCGGTTGACCGCACATCAAACCGCGACATCTTCATCGCGGTAAAAAGCAAGTCTGCAGGTGATAGGACCCCAAACGGCTTCGAAACTCAAACAAAAGCCTATGGTTGGTCTTATTTATTGCTCAAGAGGCTTCACACCAAATTTCAGGTCATTCCGACATCGTTTGACCCAGTTTCAGCTTCTGACGGGAAATCGGCAACTCTGCGCGACAAAGTCTTCGGCTTTCTCAGGAAATTGGAAACTTTGCAAAATAAAATGCAAGGATTCTCATCAGGTTTCCTACAAAGAAATCAGGCCAATAAATGATCAAAATGTCAAAGAAAAGTACAGAAGAAAAAAGAATCAGAAAAAAGCAAAAACGGACGCAAAACGGGACCAAAAAGGGGGAAAACCCCCCCAGGGTCGCAGACCCCTGCGACCCTGGGCCAGGGTCGCCGGCGACCATGGACCCCGGGGTCGCCGGGAAAGCCCCGGAAACCCCGGTTTTCGCCGTTTTTTCGCGATTCGAGAAGCCCAGCCTCTGGTACTTTCCAAAATTCATGCTTTTGAGAAACCAAGTCCTCTGATATCCGTCCAAAACACGGGTAAATCATCAAGAGTATCAAAGACAGTATTGATCGCCACCCGGTCAACCAAAAAAAGTGTGCTTTCCACCCGACCGATCGAGAAATCGACAGGACAGATGGCACCGACCCGCTGTTGGCAACAAACACCTGAAATTACATGGTCATCTGATGTCGATCTACATGAAGATCCATCGATGATCATCAACAGAAGAATTCCAAAAGACGTGGCACGGCCCGCGACTCTTCAGCTACTCGGTGACCACTTAATGCGATTAATTGACTAGCTTTATTACAGTCATTAATCCATTTCTTTGGACGGCCCAATCAGAAGCAAGCATTTGGGAGTTACAAGTCAAGAGATTCATGGCATTTAACCCATGAAACTCCTCCCATCATGGCGATTAAAGGCGATTAAATGCCCTCAATCTCCTCCGGCCAATCAGAAGCCAAGAAAAAGGAGTTACAAAATAAACAAATCAATTTTGTAACTCCTCCCATTATGTGGCTTAATGACATTAAAAGCCCATAAGCTCTCCTAAATGGCTACCAAGAGCCTATAAATAGGAGAGCACTCCAAAGGAATCCAGATCATCAGAAAAACACACAACAAACATCAGACAGCAGTCAGAAATCCAGAGAAAAGAAAAAGAGAGAAAACTCTGCGGAAGTTCTACACCGGCCACCGCAACAAGGTGACAAAAGTCCCTTGGGGGGTACCCCCCCCAAGGTCCTTGCCTTCTCCTCCTGCCTCCAAATGGCTTAGATGTGGCTTTTCAGCCCGTCTACTCGGCTTTTTATTGGATATAGGACCTCCTTTTGGTCTTTGTCCTCTAAAAACCCGAGGTTATAGCCAAGCCAAGTGAATCAAATAGCATCCTCTGTTCTCATCTGCATGGATGATGGCGAAGCCCACATATGGCTTGCGACCGTCAATCTAAACGAGTCCCCCACAATCTCCTGAGAAGTTAGATCCTCCTTTTCTTGCTTTTCATTGTAGTTTGTATTTTTTTAAAAGAGACAAAAATCACAATTCTTGTCTTTCATTGTTGATAAGGATTGTAAATCGGCTATAAACGCCAAAATCGGCTATAAACGCCAAAAATCGGCTATAAACGCCAAAATCGGCTATAAATGCCAAAAAAATCGCCTTTCACGGCAAATCAAGAAAATGTCTGTTTTCTTAAATATATGTGCAATGGAAAACTTGAAAGAAGTTGATTTCCTTTTTACTTGCGAAGGTTGATCTCCGGATCACCATTTGCAATTCCAAGTAAAATAGAAAATCTGGCACACCCACAAAAAAAGAAATGTTGATGCACGCCCTTGCCCCCCGGTTACGAAAGGGTCGGAACCAAACGGACTCCCACGTCCGCCGACCTCGGTAGGAACCGAGCAGGAGCGCGGTCCATCACAATCATGCCCTCGGGGGCGGACCTACATATTAGTGTATGGGGGCTTCAGCCCCCCGTTAAATCTGAAAACCCTAGTAGGCCTATTGGACTGGCTTGCTCCTCCCCTAAGGAACAAAGCCCATAAGACCCCATGAAATCTCTCTCTCTCACTCTCTCTCCTCCTGCCCAAAAATACCAAATTGGTGATAGATCAGCTCCGGCTCCGTCGCTCATCGAAGTCTCTCTCCCCTCCGTGTCTCGTTGCTAAATTGGATTTGAATTTTTAAGAATTTATTATAAAGTGAATCACACCGATGATCATTAAAGACTACGATTGATGAAAGATTTAAGGATGGAGTTGTAGATCGCAGCGGCAAATTGCTTTAATAGAGTGATATCTTGGATTTTATTCTTTAATTATTGGGATGCTATTTGAAAACCATTTATATATTTCTACATATTTCTACTTTTATTTCTAGGGAAGTATATGTATTAAAAAGAGTAGAAATTCAATTCAACATTTGCCAATTGCCAAAGTAAGCTTATGTGATTTTTTCTCTCTATTCATAACATATGTGAGTTCACTAGATATGGGCAAGAAGAAAAAACGCAACTATTGATTCTTTCATTCTATTATATGTCAATTGGAAATGAAAAGGTGTTGCGGCTTTATTTGGACACTCAAGCAGCTTTACCGCTGCTGCCATGGGCGGAAAACTCGAATTTTCCACTTTTCCTCCTCTCTGAGAGGAGGAATCCAGAAAATGAAGCTTTACCACTGCTGCCATGGGCGGAAAACTCCCATTTTCCACTTTTCCTCCTCTCTCAGTGGAGGAAATCCGAAAAACGTGAATTTCCCGCGGATGCATACGGCGGAAATCTTGCAAGCCGATTTTTTAGCCTTTTTTCCATTCATTTACTTTTTGGTGGGTCACGGGTTAGTTCGCAAAATGATGGATGGACATGTGTGAATAACAATTTGATGAAATAATATCAAATCACAATTAACATAGTAAATCGTAAATTTACTTTACCAGTGAAGTGAAGTAAATGGTCCTAATAACAGAGAACGAAAGTAAGGGTGTAGTGGAATCAAAAGGTGAGAGAGTAGCATTTTTATTTTCTCTCATAATATGAAGAGTATTTTTTTTTTCTAAGGGAGCTCGTGGATCGGGTTTTGGGCTTGGGGTTTAGTTATTAATAGAAGGGTCGTGCCCAGGCTTTTTTTTATACGCACCTAGTGCCTGAGAGCCGGAATCTCCTTTCGGCCCAAATATATATATATATAAATTTGTATTCATTAATTTATTAGGGAGGGAGGGCGCAATAATGTGGGTACTCAAACCCATGACCTCTCATAGAAGGTTATATGATCAGAACAGCTGAGCTTGCCTAGTACTAGGATTGTAAACGGGTCAGATCCGGTCTGACTCCATGGTGGACCCAGAACTGGAACCGTTAAGGAGAAAGTGGAACTGGATCCGAAGCGGAAATCGTTTCGGAACCGGTTTCTGGGCTCCGAAAACAGAACCAGAACCATAAATGGGACGGGTCCGAATCCAGGTCCGGGTCTGGGTAGAGAAGGATATTAAAAAATATATGATTTTTAGGAGAAACTCTTGTAACTTTAGGTAGTATGTCAGGTCTCGGGTCCGATTCATAAACGGGTCTTTGTCCGGAACCTAATTTAGGTTTCGATTGATAAACGGGTCCGGGTCAGGAACCTAATTTAGGTTTCGATTGATAAACGCGTCCAGGTCCGTATAGGTTCCGACCTGTGAACCCGGGAACCGGCATATGAGCATTTGATCTTGCAAATTGCACCTCTAAATCAACTTTTTTTGGACATTTTTATGTCCAATATTAGAGGTAGTAGACTTGACGCACTGTTATAAGCTGAATGATGCACTTATTTTTAGAAAAATGAAGAATTAACATAAATTAGAATCGATTTTGGAACTAGATTCCAGTCCTTTAGGTGGACCCGGATCCGGGTTTTCCTATCGGAGCCGGGTCTGGAACCAACTAAACAGGCTCCGAGTCTAAACCGGGTCCGGAACCGGGACCGTTATTTAGAAACGGGTTCGGGTCCACTATGGTTCCGATCCGGAACCGTTCCTTTTGCCACCCTACAATCATGCCCTCAGGGGCGGACCTACATATTAGTGTATGGGGGCTTCAGCCCCCCATTAAATCTGAAAAGCCCAGTAGGCCTATTGGACTGGCTTGCTCCGCCCCCAAGGAACAAAGCCCATAAGACCCCAAGAAATCTCTCTCTCCCACTCTCTCTCCCCCTCCCCAAAAATAACAAATTGGTGATAGATCAGCTCCGGCTCCGTCACTCATCGAAGTCTCTCTCCCCTCAGTGTCTCGGTTCTAAATTGGATTTGAATTTTGAAGAATTTATTATGATGTGAATCACACCGATGATCATTAAAGACGACGAGTGATGAAAGCTTTAAGGATGGAGTTGTAGATCGCACGGTCAAATTGCTTTAATAGAGTGATATCTTGGATTTTATTCTTTAATTTTGGGGACGTTATTTGAAGACCCTTTATATATTTCTACATATTTTTGTGGGGATGTTATTTGAAGACCCTTTATATATTTCTACATATTTTTGTGGGGATGTTATTTGAAGACCCTTTATATATTTCTATGTATTTCTACTTTTATTTCTAGGGAAGTATATGTATTAAAAAGAATAGAAATTCAATTCAACATGTGTCAATTGCCAAAGTGAGCTTATGTGATTTTTTCTCTCTATTCATATCATATGTGAGTTCACTAGATATGGGCAAGAAGAAAAAACGCAACTATTGATTCTTTCATTGTATTTTATGTTAATTAGAAATGAAAAGGTGTTGTGGCTTTATTTGGACACTCACGCAGCTTTACCGCTGCTGCCATGGGCGGAAAACTCGAATTTTCCATTTTTTCTCCTCTCTAAGAGGAGGAAATCCGGAAAATGAAGCTCTACCGTTGCTGCCATGGGCGGAAAACTCGCAATTTCCACTTTAAGAGGAGGAAATCCGGAAAATGCAGCTTTACTGCTGCTGCCATGAGCGGAAAACTCGAATTTTCCACTTTTCCTACTCTGTGAGAGGAGGAAATCTGGAAAATGCAGCTTTACCGCTGCTGCCATGGGCGGCAAACTCGCATCTTCCACTTTTCCTCCTCTCTGAGAGGAGGAAATCCGGAAAATGCGGCTTTACCGCAGATGCAAACGGCAGAAATCTTGCAAGCCGATTCTTTAGCGTTTTTTCCATTCTTTTACTTGTTGGTGGGTCACAGGTTAGTTCGCAAAATGATGGATGGACATGTGTGAATAACAATTTGATGAAATAATATCAAATCACAATAAACACAGTAAATCATAAATTTAGTTTGCCGGTGAAGTGAAGTAAATGGTCCTAATAAGAGAGAACGAAAGTAAGGGTATAGTGGAATCAAAAGGTGAGAGAGTAGCATTTTTATTTTCTCTCTTAATATGAAGAGTGTTTTTTTTTCTAAGGGAGCTCGTGGATCGGGTTTTGGGCTTGGGGTATAGTTATTAATAGATGGGTTGTGCCCAGGCTTCTTTTTTATTTGCACCTAGTGCCTGAGAGCCGGACTCTCCGTTCGGCCCAAATATATATATAAATATATATTCATTAATTTATGAGGGAGGGAGGGCGCAATAATGTGGGTACTCAAACCCATGACCTCTCATAGAAGGTTATATGATCAAAGCAGCTGAGCTGGCCTAGTACTAGGATTGTAAACGGGTCAGATCCGGTCCGACTCCATGGTGGACCCGGAACCGGAACCGTTAAGGAGAAAGTGGAACTATTTCCGAAGCGGAAACCGTTTCGGAACCGATTTCTGGGCTCTGGAACCGGAACCAGAACCATATATGGGACTGGTCCGGATCCAGTCCAGGTCTAGGTAGAGAAGGATATTAAAAAATATATGATTTTTAGGAGAAATTCTTGTAACTTTAGGTAGTATGTCAGGTCTCGGGTCCGATTCAGAAACGGGTCTTTGTCTGGAACCTAATTTAGGTTTCGATTGATAAACGGGTCCGGGTCAGGAACCTAATTTAGGTTTCGATTGATAAACGCGTCCGGGTCCGTATAGGTTCCGACCTGTGAACCCGGGAACCGGCATATGAGCATTTGATGTTGCAAATTGCACCTCTAAATCAACTTTTTTTGGACATTTTTATGTACAATATTAGAGGTAGTAGACTTGACGTACTGTTATAAGCTGAATGATGCACTTATTTTTAGAAAAATGAAGAATAAACATAAATTAGAATCGATTCTGGAACTAGATTCCAGTCCTTTAGGTGGACCCGGATCCGGGTTTTCCTATCGGAGCCGGGTCTGGAACCAACTAAACAGGCTCCGAGTCTAAACCGGGTCTGGAACCGGAACCGTTATTTAGAAACGGGTTCGGGTCCACTATGGTTCTGATCCGGAACAGTTCCTTTTGCCACCCTACAATCATGCCCTCGGGGGAGGACCTACATATTAGTGTATGGGGGCTTCAGCCCCCCGTTAAATCTGAAAACCCCAGTAGGCCTATTGGACTGGCTTGCTCCTCCCCTAAGGAACAAAGCCCATAAGACCCCATGAAATCTCTCTCTCTCACTCTCTCTCCTCCTGCCCAAAAATACCAAATTGGTGATAGATCAGCTCCGGCTCCGTCGCTCATCGAAGTCTCTCTCCCCTCCGTGTCTCGTTGCTAAATTGGATTTGAATTTTTAAGAATTTATTATAAAGTGAATCACACCGATGATCATTAAAGACTACGATTGATGAAAGATTTAAGGATGGAGTTGTAGATCGCAGCGGCAAATTGCTTTAATAGAGTGATATCTTGGATTTTATTCTTTAATTATTGGGATGCTATTTGAAAACCATTTATATATTTCTACATATTTCTACTTTTATTTCTAGGGAAGTATATGTATTAAAAAGAGTAGAAATTCAATTCAACATTTGTCAATTGCCAAAGTAAGCTTATGTGATTTTTTCTCTCTATTCATATCATATGTGAGTTCACTAGATATGGGCAAGAAGAAAAAACGCAACTATTGATTCTTTCATTCTATTTTATGTCAATTGGAAATGAAAAGGTGTTGCGGCTTTATTTGGACACTCAAGCAGCTTTACCGCTGCTGCCATGGGCGGAAAACTCGAATTTTCCACTTTTCCTCCTCTCTGAGAGGAGGAATCCAGAAAATGAAGCTTTACCACTGCTGCCATGGGCGGAAAACTCCCATTTTCCACTTTTCCTCCTCTCTGAGTGGAGGAAATCCGAAAAACGTAAATTTCCCGCGGATGCATACGGCGGAAATCTTGCAAGCCGATTTTTTAGCCTTTTTTCCATTCTTTTACTTTTTGGTGGGTCACGGGTTAGTTCGCAAAATGATGGATGGACATGTGTGAATAACAATTTGATGAAATAATATCAAATCACAATTAACATAGTAAATCGTAAATTTACTTTACCAGTGAAGTGAAGTAAATGGTCCTATTAAGAGAGAACGAAAGTAAGGGTGTAGTGGAATCAAAAGGTGAGAGAGTAGCATTTTTATTTTCTCTCATAATATGAAGAGTGTTTTTTTTTCTAAGGGAGCTCGTGGATCGGGTTTTGGGCTTGGGGTTTAGTTATTAATAGAAGGGTCGTGCCCAGGCTTTTTTTTATACGCACCTAGTGCCTGAGAGCCGGAATCTCCTTTCGGCCCAAATATATATATATATATATATAAATTTGTATTCATTAATTTATTAGGGAGGGAGGGCGCAATAATGTGGGTACTCAAACCCATGACCTCTCATAGAAGGTTATATGATCAGAGCAGCTGAGCTTGCCTAGTACTAGGATTGTAAACGGGTCAGATCCGGTCTGACTCCATGGTGGACCCAGAACTGGAACCGTTAAGGAGAAAGTGGAACTGGATCGGAAGCGGAAATCGTTTCGGAACCGGTTTCTGGGCTCCGAAACCAGAACCAGAACCATATATGGGACGGGTCCGAATCCAGGTCCGGGTCTGGGTAGAGAAGGATATTAAAAAATATATGATTTTTAGGAGAAACTCTTGTAACTTTAGGTAGTATGTCAGGTCTCGGGTCCGATTCATAAACGGGTCTTTGTCTGGAACCTAATTTAGGTTTCGATTGATAAACGGGTCCGGGTCAGGAACCTAATTTAGGTTTCGATTGATAAACGCGTCCGGGTCCGTATAGGTTCCGACCTGTGAACCCGGGAACCGGCATATGAGCATTTGATGTTGCAAATTGCACCTCTAAATCAACTTTTTTTTGACATTTTTATGTACAATATTAGAGGTAGTAGACTTGACGTACTGTTATAAGCTGAATGATGCACTTATTTTTAGAAAAATGAAGAATAAACATAAATTAGAATCGATTCTGGAACTAGATTCCAGTCCTTTAGGTGGACCCGGATCCGGGTTTTCCTATCGGAGCCGGGTCTGGAACCAACTAAACAGGCTCCGAGTCTAAACCGGGTCCGGAACCGGAACCGTTATTTAGAAACGGGTTCGGGTCCACTATGGTTCTGATCCGGAACAGTTCCTTTTGCCACCCTACAATCATGCCCTCGGGGGCGGACCTACATATTAGTGTATGGGTGCTTCAGCCCCCCGTTAAATCTGAAAACCCCAGTAGGCCTATTGGACTGGCTTGCTCCTCCCCTAAGGAACAAAGCCCATAAGACCCCATGAAATCTCTCTCTCTCACTCTCTCTCCTCCTGCCCAAAAATACCAAATTGCTGATAGATCAGCTCCGGCTCTGTCGCTCATCGAAGTCTCTCTCCCCTCCGTGTCTCGTTGCTAAATTGGATTTGAATTTTTAAGAATTTATTATAAAGTGAATCACACCGATGATCATTAAAGACTACGATTGATGAAAGATTTAAGGATGGAGTTGTAGATCGCAGCGGCAAATTGCTTTAATAGAGTGATATCTTGGATTTTATTCTTTAATTATTGGGATGCTTTTTGAAAACCATTTATATATTTCTACATATTTCTACTTTTATTTCTAGGGAAGTATATGTATTAAAAAGAGTAGAAATTCAATTCAACATTTGTCAATTGCCAAAGTAAGCTTATGTGATTTTTTCTCTCTATTCATATCATATGTGAGTTCACTAGATATGGGCAAGAAGAAAAAACGCAACTATTGATTCTTTCATTCTATTTTATGTCAATTGGAAATGAAAAGGTGTTGCGGCTTTATTTGGACACTCAAGCAGCTTTACCGCTGCTGCCATGGGCGGAAAACTCGAATTTTCCACTTTTCCTCCTCTCTGAGAGGAGGAATCCAGAAAATGAAGCTTTACCACTGCTGCCATGGGCGGAAAACTCCCATTTTCCACTTTTCCTCCTCTCTGAGTGGAGGAAATCCGAAAAACGTAAATTTCCCGCGGATGCATACGGCGGAAATCTTGCAAGCCGATTTTTTAGCCTTTTTTCCATTCTTTTACTTTTTGGTGGGTCACGGGTTAGTTCGCAAAATGATGGATGGACATGTGTGAATAACAATTTGATGAAATAATATCAAATCACAATTAACATAGTAAATCATAAATTTACTTTACCAGTGAAGTGAAGTAAATGGTCCTAATAAGAGAGAACGAAAGTAAGGGTGTAGTGGAATCAAAAGGTGAGAGAGTAGCATTTTTATTTTCTCTCATAATATGAAGAGTTTTTTTTTTCTAAGGGAGCTCGTGGATCGGGTTTTGGGCTTGGGGTTTAGTTATTAATAGAAGGGTCGTGCCCAGGCTTTTTTTTATACGCACCTAGTGCCTGAGAGCCGGAATCTCCTTTCGGCCCAAATATATATATATATATAAATTTGTATTCATTAATTTATTAGGGAGGGAGGGCGCAATAATGTGGGTACTCAAACCCATGACCTCTCATAGAAGGTTATATGATCAGAGCAGCTGAGCTTGCCTAGTACTAGGATTGTAAACGGGTCAGATCCGGTCTGACTCCATGGTGGACCCAGAACTGGAACCGTTAAGGAGAAAGTGGAACTGGATCGGAAGCGGAAATCGTTTCGGAACCGGTTTCTGGGCTCCGAAACCAGAACCAGAACCATATATGGGACGGGTCCGAATCCAGGTCCGGGTCTGGGTAGAGAAGGATATTAAAAAATATATGATTTTTAGGAGAAACTCTTGTAACTTTAGGTAGTATGTCAGGTCTCGGGTCCGATTCATAAACGGGTCTTTGTCCGAAACCTAATTTAGGTTTCGATTGATAAACGGGTCCGGGTCAGGAACCTAATTTAGGTTTCGATTGATAAACGCGTCCGGGTCTGTATAGGTTCCGACCTGTGAACCCGGGAACCGGCATATGAGCATTTGATCTTGCAAATTGCACCTCTAAATCAACTTTTTTTGGACATTTTTATGTCCAATATTAGAGGTAGTAGACTTGACGCACTGTTATAAGCTGAATGATGCACTTATTTTTAGAAAAATGAAGAATTAACATAAATTAGAATCGATTTTGGAACTAGATTCCAGTCCTTTAGGTGGACCCGGATCCGGGTTTTCCTATCGGAGCCGGGTCTGGAACCAACTAAACAGGCTCCGAGTCTAAATCGGGTCCGGAACCGGAACCGTTATTTAGAAACGGGTTCGGGTCCACTATGGTTCCGATCCGGAACCGTTCCTTTTGCCACCCTACAATCATGCCCTCAGGGGCGGACCTACATATTAGTGTATGGGGGCTTCAGCCCCCCGTTAAATCTGAAAAGCCCAGTAGGCCTATTGGACTGGCTTGCTCCGCCCCCAAGGAACAAAGCCCATAAGACCCCAAGAAATCTCTCTCTCTCACTCTCTCTCCCCCTCCCCAAAAATAACAAATTGGTGATAGATCAGCTCCGGCTCCGTCGCTCATCGAAGTCTCTCTCCCCTCAGTGTCTCGATTCTAAATTGGATTTGAATTTTGAAGAATTTATTATGATGTGAATCACACCGATGATCATTAAAGACGACGAGTGATGAAAGCTTTAAGGATGGAGTTGTAGATCGCAGGGGCAAATTGCTTTAATAGAGTGATATCTTGGATTTTATTCTTTAATTATGGGGATGTTATTTGAAGACCCTTTATATATTTCTACATATTCCAACTTTTATTTCTGGGGAAGTATATTTATTAAAAAGAGTAGAAATTCAATTCAACATGTGTCAATTGCCAAAGTAAGCTTATGTGATTTTTTCTCTCTATCATATGTGAGTTCACTAGATATGGGCAAGAAGAAAAAACGCAACTATTGATTCTTTCTTTCTATTTTATGTTAATTGGAATTGAAAAGGTGTTGCGGCTTTATTTGGACACTCACGCAGCTTTACCGCTGCTTATGTGGGCGGAAAACTCGAATTTTCCACTTTTACTCCGCTCTGAGAGGAGGAAATCCTGAAAATGAAGCTTTACCGCTGCTGCCATGGGCGAAAAACTCGCATTTTCCACTTTTCTTCCTCTCTGAGGGGAGGAAATCCGGAAAATGCAGCTTTACCGCGGATGCATACGGCGGAAATCTTGCAAGCCGATTTTTTAGCCTTTTTTCCATTCTTTTACTTGTTTGTGGGTCCCGGGTTAGTTCGCAAAATGATGGATGGACATGTGTGAATAACAATTTGATGAAATAATATCAAATCACAATTAACATAATAAATCGTAAATTTACTTTACCGGTGAAGTGAAGTAATGGTCCTAATAAGAGAGAACGAAAGTAAGGGTGTAGTGGAATCAAAAGTTGAGACAGTAGCATTTTTATTTTCTCTCTTTTTATGAAGAGTGTTTTTTTTTTCTAAGGGAGCTCGTGGAACGGGTTTTGGGCTTGGGATTTAGTTATTAATAGATGGGTCGTGCCCAGGCTTTTTTTTATACGCACCTAGTGCCTGAGAGCCGGAATCTCCGTTCGGCCCAAATATATATATAAATATATATTCATTAATTTATTAGGGAGGGAGGGCGCAATAACGTGGGTACTCAAACCCATGACCACTCATAGAAGGTTATATGATCAGAGCAGCTGAGCTAGCCTAGTACTAGGATTGTAAACGGGTCAGATCCGGTCCGACTCCATGGTGGACCCGGAATCGGAACCGTTAAGGAGAAAATGGAACTGGATCCGAAGCGGAAACCATTTCGGAACCGGTTTCTGGGCTCCGGAACCGGAACCAGAACCATATATGGGACGGGTCCGGATCCAGGTCCGGGTCTAGGTAGAGAAGGATATTAAAAAATATATGATTTTTAGGAGAAATTCTTGTAACTTTAAGTAGTATGTCAGGTCTCAGGTCTGATTCATAAACGGGTCTTTGTCTGGAACCTAATTTAGGTTTCGAGTGATAAACGGGTGCGGGTCAGGAACCTAATTTAGGTTTCGATTGATAAACGGGTCCGGGTCCATATAGGTTCCGACCTGTGAACCCGGGAACCGACATATGAGCATTTGATGTTGTAAATTGCACCTCAAAATCAACTTTTTTTAGACATTTTTATGTACAATATTAGAGGTAGTAGACTTGACGCACTGTTATAAGCTGAATGATGCGCCTATTTTTAGAAAAATGAAGAATAAACATAAATTAGAATCGATTTTGCAACTAGATTTCAGTCCTTTAGGTGGACCCGGATCCGGGTTTTCCTATCGGAGCCGGGTCTGGAACCAACTAAACAGGCTCCGAGTCTAAACCGGATCCAGAACCGGAACCGTTATTTAGAAACGGGATCGGGTCCACTATGGTTCCGATCCGGAACCGTTCCTTTTGCAACCCTATAATCACGCCCTCAGGGGCGGACCTACATATTAGTGTATGGGGGCTTCAGTCCCATGTAAATCTGAAAAGCCCAGTAGGCCTACTGGACTGGCTTGCTCCGCCCCCAAGGAACAAAGCCCGTAAGACCCCATGAAATCTCTCTCTCTCACTCTTTCTTCCCCTCCTAAAAAATACCAAATTGGTGATAGATCAGCTCCGGCTCCGTCGCTCATCGAAGTCTCTCTCCCCTCCGTGTCTCGGTTCTAAATTGGATTTGAATTTTTAAGAATTTATTATGAAGTGAATCACACCGATGATCATTAAAGACTACGAGTGATGAAAGATGTAAGGATGGAGTTGTAGATCGTAGCGGCAAATTGCTTTAATAGAGTGATATCTTGGATTTTATTCTTTAATTATTGGGATGTTATTTGAAGACCCTTAATATATCTCTACATATTTCTACTTTTATTTTTAGGGAAGTATATGAATTAAAAAGAGTAGAAATTCAATTCAACATTTGTCAATTCCCAAAGTAAGCTTATGTGATTTTTTCTCTCTATTCATATCATATGTGAGTTCACTAGATATGGGCAAGAAGAAAAAACGCAACTATTGATTCTTTCATTCTATTTTATGTTAATTGGAAATGAAAAGGTGTTGCGGCTTTATTTGGACACTCACGCAGCTTTACCGCTGCTGCCATGGGCGGAAAACTCAAATTTTCCACTTCTCCTCCTCTCTGAGAGGAGGAAATCCGGAAAATGAAGCTTTACCACTGCTGCCATGGGCGGAAAACTTGCATTTTCCACTTTTCCTCCTCTCTGAGAGGAGGAAATCCGGAAAATGCAGTGCATACGGCGGAAATCTTGCAAGCCGATTTTTTAGCCTTTTTTTCCATTCTTTTACTTGTTGGTGGGTCACGGGTTAGTTCGCAAAATGATGGATGGACATGTGTGAATAACAATTTGATGAAATAATATCAAATCACAATAAACATAGTAAATCGTAAATTTACTTTACCGGTGAAGTGAAGTAAATGGTCCTAATAAGAGAGAACGTAAGTAAGGGTGTAGTGGAATCAAAAGGTGAGAGAGTGGCATTTTTATTTTCTCTCTTAATATGAAGAGTGTTTTTTCTTTCTAAGGGAGCTCGTGGATCGGGTTTTGGGCTTGTGGTTTAGTTATTAATAGATGGGTCGTGCCCAGGCTTCTTTTTGTACGCACCTAGTGCCTGAGAGCCGGAATCTCCGTTCGGCCCAAATATATATATATAAATATATATTCATTAATTTATGAGGGAGGGAGGGCGCAATATTGTGGGTACTCAAACCCATGACCTCTCATAGAAGGTTATATGATCAGAGCAGCTGAGCTGGCCTAGTACTAGGATTGTAAACGGGTCAGATCTGGTCCGACTCCATGGTGGACCCGGAACAGGAACCGTTAAGGTGAAAGTGGAACTGGATCCGAAGTGGAAACCGTTTGGGAATCGGTTTCTGGGCTCCGGAACCGGAACCAGAACCATATATGGGACGGGTCCGGGTCCTGGTCTAGGTAGAGAAGGATATTAAAAAATATATGATTTTTAGGAGAAATTCTTATAACTTTAGGTAGTATGTAAGGTCTTGGGTCCGATTCATAAACGGGCCTTTGTCCGGAACCTAATTTAGGTTTCGACTGATAAACGGGTCCGGATCAGGAACCTAATTTCGGTTTCGATTGATAAACGGGTCCGAGTCCATATAGGTTCCGACCTGTGAACCCGGGAACCGGCGTATGAGCATTTGATGTTGCAAATTGGACCTCTAAATCAACTTTTTTTGGACATTTTTATGTACAATATTAGAGGTAGTAGACTTGACGCACTGTTATAAGCTGAATGATGCACTTATTCTTAGAAAAATGAAGAATAAACATAAATTAGAATCGATTTTGGAACTAGATTCCAGTCCTTTAGGTGGACCCGGATCCTGGTTTTCCTATCGGAGCTGGGTCTGGAACCAACTAAATAGGCTCCGAGTCTAAACCGGATCCGGAACCGGAACCGTTATTTAGAAACGGGTTCGGGTCCACTATGGTTCCGATCCGGAACCGTTCCTTTTGCCACCCTACAATTATGCCCTCAGGGGCGGACCTACATTTTAGTGTATGGGGGCTTCAGCCCCATGTTAAATCTGAAAAGCCCAGTAGGCCTACTGGACTGGCTTGCTCCGCCCCCAAGGAACATAACCCATAAGACCCCATGAAATCTCTCTCTCTCACTCTCTCTCCCCCTCCCCAAAAATACCAAATTGGTGATAGATCAGCTCCGGCTCCGTCGCTCATCGAAGTCTCTCACCCCTCCGTGTCTCGGTTCTAAATTGGATTTGATTTTTTAGGAATTTATTATGAAGTGAATCACCCCGATGATCATTAAAGACTACGAGTGATGAAAGATTTAAGGATGGAGTTGTAGATCATAGCGGCAAATTGCTTTAATAGAGTGATATCTTGCATTTTATTCTTTAATTATTGGGATGTTATTTGAAAAGCCTTAATATATTTCTACATATTTCTACTTTTCTTTCTAGGGAAGCATATGTATTAAAAAGAGTAGAAATTCGATTCAACATGTGTCAATTGCCAAAGTAAGCTTATGTGATTTTTCCTCTCTATTCATATCATATGTGAGTTCACTATGTTGGAATTTGAGATGACTTGAGAAGCTTTATAAAGAATTGAAGTGATTAGTATCTCAAGCATTGTTTTGAGTTGGAATTATTGTCTACACAATGTCACAAACATGATGTTAATAGGTTGGTGTTGATAGAGCTTAAAAGAAAAATCAGAGTTGAAACAGTTCAGGAATTCAGAATTCCTGAAGCAGAGTGGTCGGTCGACCGGGCACCCCATGCGGTCGACCGAGCAAGAGAAACCTGCAGAAAAAAGTTTCAGTTAGCTCCCAGTTATTTTCGTGACACAGTGTGTCGCAGGTCGACCGGGCACCCCAGGATGTCGACCGCGCAGTGTATGATGTCGACCGAGCAAGGCATGATGTCGACCGAGCACGGGAACCAGAGTTGCGCAGAAATTAGAAGTTGTGCACGAAAATTCAGGATTCTCATCTATTTCGTTTGGGACTCTTTCTAAACGAATTGTAGCCTATTTTGAACACTCTTAAGGGTTACCATAACCTATATAAAGGCATGTTTGGTTCGTTTTTAAGAAGATACAAGAAAGAAAGAAGGAAAAAAAAGAGAGAAGAAAAGAGAGAGTTTTGGAGAGAAGAGAGTGCTGTTGCTGTGTGCAGTCTTGTTACAAGTTTCTACAGCAAGTGTGGACGAGGATGTGCTCTTGAAGATGGTATTTCATCCATAAGATAAGTGTCTCTCTGTTTATGCTTTATTTTCAATTTGTAAGGGATTGAGAGAGAGAGATTGTAGAGGGGAAGGGCATTAGAAAAAGGTTTCTACTTTAATTCTGTAGAACATCAATTTGGTGCTTGGTGTCCGGGGTTTGGTGATCCTATCTGTTGGTGCAGATAAATTGTAAAGGGAGTCGGTGCTTCCTAGATAGTTGGTGCTATCTGAAACTAAGGGTTGGTGCTCTTTGTCGTTGGTGCGACTAAATAGATTCAGATCTGTCCCGGATTGGTGTTCGGACAGTCTTTGAACCGTGGACGTAGCCTTTCGGTGAACCATGTTAAATCTGGTGTCCTTGTGTGATTTGATTTACTTTTGTTGTTAAATTGGACCTGTTTTTAAGGAATCACTGATTCACCCCCCCCCCTCTCAGTGATCGCGATATCTAACACACTAGATATGGGCAAGAAGAAAAACGCAACTATTGATTCTTTCATTCTATTTAATATTAATTGGAAATGAAAAGGTGTTGCGACTTTATTTGGACACTCACGCAGCTTTACCGCTGCTACCATGGGCGGAAAACTCGAATTTTCCACTTTTCCTCCTCTATGAGAGGAGGAAATCCGGAAAATGCAGATTTACCGCGGATGCATACGGCGGAATTCTTGCAAGCCGATTTTTTAGCCTTTTTTCCGTTCTTTTAATTGTTGGTGGGTCACGGGTTAGTTCGCAAAATGATGGATGGACATGTGTGAATAACAATTTGATGAAATAATATCAAATCACAATAAACACAGTAAATCGTAAATTTACTTTACCGGTGAAGTGAAGTAAATGGTCCTAATAAGAGAGAACGAAAGTAAGGATGTAGTGGAATCTAAAGGTGAGAGAGTAGCATTTTTATTTTCTCTCTTAATATGAAGAGTGTTTTTTCTTTCTAAGGGAGCTCGTGGATTGGGTTTTGGGCTTGGGGTTTAGTTATTAATAGATGGGTAGTGCCCAGGCTTCTTTTTATACGCACCTAGTGCCTGAGAGCCGAAATCTCCGTTCGGCCCAAATATATATAAATATGTATTCATTAATTTATGAGGGAGGGAGGGCGCAATAATGTGGGTACTCAAACGCATGACCTCTCATAGAAGGTTATATGATCAGATCAGCTGAGCTGGCCTAGTACTAGGATTGTAAACGGGTCAGATCCGGTCCGACTCCATGGTGGACCCGGAACCGGAACCGTTAAGGAGAAAGTGGAACTAGATCCGAAGCGGAAACCGTTTCAGAACCGGTTTCTGGGCTCCGGAATCGGAACCAGAACCATATATGGGACGGGTCCGGATCCAGGGACGGGTCTAGGTAGAGAAGGATATTAAAAAATATATGATTTTTAGGAGAAATTCTTATAACTTTTGGTACTATGTCAGGTCTCGGGTCCGATTCATAAACGGGCCTTTGTCTGGAACCTAATTTAGGTTTCGATTGATAAACGGCTCCGGGTCAGGAACCTAATTTCGGTTTCGATTGATAAACGGGTCCGGGTCCATATAGTTTCCGACCTGTGAACCCGGGAACCGGCGTATGAGCATTTGATGTTGCAAATTGCACGTTTAAATCAACTTTTTTTGGACATTTTTATGTACAATATTAGAGGTAGTAGACTTGACGCACTGTTATAAGCTGAATGATGCACTTATTTTTAGAAAAATGAAGAATAAACATAAATTATAATCGATTTTGGAACTAGATTCCAGTCCTTTAGGTGGACCCGGATCCGGGTTTTCCTATCGGAGCCGGGTCTGGAACCAACTAAATACGCTCCGAGTCTAAACCGGGCCGGAACCGGTGATGGACCGCGCTCCTGCTTGGTTCTACCGAGGTCGGCGGACGTGGGAGTCCGTCGGGTCCGACCCTTTCGTAACCGGGGGGCAAGGGCGTGCATCAACATTTCTTTTTTTTTTTTGTGGGTGTGCCAGATTTTCTATTTTTACTTGGAATTGCAAGTGGTGATCCGGAGATCAACCTTCGCAAGTAAAAAGGAAATCAACTTCTTTCAAGTTTTCCATTGCACATATATTTAAGAGACATTTTTCTTGATTTGCCGTGAAAGGCGATTTTTTTGGCATTTATAGCCGATTTTGGCGTTTATAGCCGATTTTTGGCATTTATAGCCGATTTTTAGCCGATTTACAATCCTTATCAATAATGAAAGACAAGAACTGTGATTTTTGTCTCTTTTAAAAAAATACAAACTACAATGAAAAGCAAGAAAAGGAGGATCTAACTTCTCAGGAGATTGTGGGGGACTCGTTTAGATTGACGGTCGCAAGCCATATGTGGGCTTCGCCATCATCCATGCAGATGAGAACAGAGGATGCTATTGATTCGCTTGGCTTGGCTATAACCTCAGGTTTTTAGAGGACAAAGACCAAAGGAAGGTCCTATGTCCAATAAAAAGCCGAGTAGACGGGCTGAAAAGCCATATCTAAGCCATTGGAGGCAGGAGGAGAAGGCAAGGACCTTGGGGGGGGGGGTACCCCCCAAGGGACTTTTGTCACCTTGTTGCGGTGGCCGGTGTAGAACTTCCGCAGAGTTTTCTCTCTTTTTTTTTCTCTGGATTTCTGACTGCTGTCTGTTGATGTTCGTTGTGTCGATGTTGTTGTTGTTTTTCTTCTTGGAGAGCCCTCCTATTTATAGGCTTTTAGGTAGCCTTTTAGGTGGGTTTATGGGCTTTTACTGTCATTAAGCCGCATAATGGGAGGAGTTACAAAATTGAATTGTTTATTTTGTAACTCCTTTTTCTTGGCTTCTGATTGGCCGGAGGAGATTGAGGGCATTTAATCGCCTTTAATCGCCATGATGGGAGGAGTTTCATGGGTTAAATGCCATGAATCGCTTCACTTGTAACTCCCGAATGCTTGCTTCTGATTGGGCCGTCCAAAGAAATGGATTAATGACTGTAATAAAGCTAGTCAATTAATCGCATTAAGTGGTCGCCGAGCAGCTGAAGAGTCGCGGGCCGTGCCACGTCTTTTGGAATTCTTCTGTTGATGATCATCGATGGATCTTCATGTAGATCGACATCAGATGACCATGTAATTTCAGGTGTTTGTTGCCAACAGCGGGTTGGTGCCATCTGTCCTGTCGATTTCTCGATCGGTCGGGTGGAAAGCACACTTTTTTGGTTGACCGAGTGGCGATCAATACTGTCTTCGATACTCTTGATGATTTACCCCGTGTTTTGGACGGATGTCAGAGGACTTGGTGTCTCAAAAGCATGAATTTTGGAAAGTACCAGAGGCTGGGCTCCTCGAATCGCGAAAAAACGGCGAAAACTGGGGTTTCCGGGGCTTTCCCGGCGACCCCGGGGTCCAAGGTCGCCGGCGACCCTGGCCCAGGGTCGGAGGGGTCTGCGACCCTGGGGGGTTTTCCCCCTTTCGTGTCCCGTTTTGCGTTCGTTTTTGCTTTTTTCTGATTCTTTTTTCTTCTGTACTCTTCCTTGACATTTTGACCATTTATTGGCCTGATTTCTTTGTAGGAAACCTGATGAGAATCCTTGCATTTTATTTTGCAAAGTTTCCAATTTCCTGAGAAAGCCGAAGACTTTGTCGCGCAGAGCTGCCGATTTTCCGTCAGAAGCTGAAACTGGGCCAAACGATGTCGGAATGACCTGAAATTTGGTGTGAAGCCTCCTGAGCAATAAATAAGACCAACCATAGGCTTTTGTTTGAGTTTCGAAGCCGTTTGGGGTCCTATCACCTGCAGACTTGCTTTTTGTCGCGATGAAGATGTCGCGGTTTGATGTGTGGTCAACCGATGTCCGATTGACTTGAAATTTGACAGGGAACCTATTGGAGTCATTTTAAGATGATCCATAGGTTCTGTCTTGGAAACCATGGTCCCGGAGAGCTTTTGTCGCCGAGAGCTGCTTTTCGGCTGTCGGAGAAGCGAAGTTAGGCCAAATGATTTTGAAATGGCCCGAAACTTCTTGTGTACTCCTCTTTTGGCTGTCTGGAAGAATCTTGCAGTTTTTGTTTGATTCTGACAAGATTTGATTTTTGGAAGCAGCATTGCCTATTTATGGCAGGTTGCGACTTCATGTAGCTCTTTGGATCTTGATGAGGCAAAGTGACATTTTTGGTGTCAACAAATGCCCCCTCGAGGTACAGCGGCGAGTTGCTTAACTTTTGTAGTCGATGTGCCTCGAAGAGATTTTTTTGAAGGAGAGCCTGTGACTTGACCAAGAGTCTTTGAGCAGTCTTTCTTTTTGGTATTTGTAGCCTTTTGAGCTTCCAGGGGAATTTTATGGTAGTGAAAGGGATCACGTACCATCTCGAGGCAAAGTTTTGAAGATGACATCAGGGATGTGGATTTGGGTTTTGACCTTGTGACCTAACAGGCTATATGTGGCAGGTTAGGGGGTCGGGTTTGGTTTTGATCGTGTGACCCAACAAGCTGTATGTGGAATGTTGGGGGATCAATTTTGGTTTTGATCTTGTGACCTAACAGGCTGTATGTGGCAAGTTAGGGGATCAGGTTTTGGTTTTTGGTTTTGGTCTTGTGACCTAACAGGCTGTATGTGGCAAGTTAGGGGACCAGGATTTGGTTTGATGGAATGTCAATTTCAAGATTTTGGCTCAATTTGGTAGATGAGGCTGGATGGTTTGATTTTTGGAAGCTCATGGGGCTTTGAATTTTCTTTTGTATGGTCCAATCAACTCAAAAGAGGCATGGAACCATTTTTGTATGCTCTTGGTAAGAGGGATTTCTCTTTGACTAAAAGCCCAAAATTTATTTCTTTTTTTTTTTTTTTTTGTGCCTAGGTGGTCAAACCTGGCTCATATGGGCTAACCCATGGGACCTTAAGCTTTTGAAATAGCTTAGATCTCATATGGTGTCATTTTTGTAAAGAATATCCAAAAATATCTCATTTGGATAGAGAATATCCAAGAATATCTTTACTTGGAGAGAATCTCTCATGATCCCTTTATTTTTGGGATAGAATATCTCAAGATATCTTTTTTTTGGGAAAGAATCCGTCATAGATTATATCTTTTAGGAGAAAATCTCTCAAGATCCCTTTATTTTGGGATAGGATATCTCAAGATATCTTTCTTTTGGGAAAGAATCCGTCATAGATTATATCTTTTAGGAGAAAATCTCTCAAGATCCCTTTATTTTGGGATAGGATATCTCAAGATATCTTTCTTTTGGGAAAGAATCCGTCATAGATTGATTTTTGGGAGAAAATCCTTCAAGATAACTTTCTTTTGGAAAGAATCTTTCTAATCTCTTTCTTTTGGTAAGGTTACTAATTAGTAACACTTACTTCTTTCTTCTTTCCTTCTTTGGTTTGCTCTCCTCTATAAAAGCAAAGAGAAGGTTGGATCTCTTGCTCTTATTACTTTCTTTTGCAATAATCTCAAGAGGGCTTCAAGACCAAGAGCTTTTCTTCTTCAAGATCTTCAAGAGTTTTCTTCTTCTTCTCCATCAATGGCTTCAAGTAAGTTCTTCTTTTTCAAGAAAACTCCATTGTAGGAAAAAAATAAAGTTCTTTCTTCTCTTTTTTTTTTTGTTTCTTTCTTTTCTTTTCTTCTTTTTTTTTTTTTTGCTTTTCCACGTGTTTGCTTCCCCTTTTTTTTTTTACACGTGTTTTTTTTTTTTTTTTTGCTTTCTTTTCTTTTTTTTTTTCATGTTTGTTTTTTTTTTTTTTGGGCCGTACGGACAGATCCGTACGGATCTGGCCGTACGGCCACGTGGCCTGTGGGCCAGCCCTCATCTTTTTTTTTTCTTTTTCTTTTTTTTTTCTTTCCCTCCCTTTTTTTTTTTTTTTTTTTGAGAGAGTTTCTTCTTTTTTTCTTTTTTTTTTTTTTTTTTTTTTTCTTTTTGCTCATCATGATAATGCATTTTTTTTCGCAAATCAAGATGTTCATGCATGCCTTTAATTTGTAAATTAAATTTGTAGCATGATGTGATAGCATACCTGAAAGTTTTCGCAAATTTGGGAACTTGGAGCTCGCAGTGATGTTGAGCCCTTCCTGATTTTGCGGAGACTTTTAGGTTTCGAAAGTTTGGAGTTTCGGAGCTTGCAGCGATGTTGAGCCCATCTTCAAGCTTTCTATTTCTTTCGGGATAGTTCCTTTTCTTCGGAATTGCCCCGCCATCATGTCAAAATTTCGCCAGATTTTTTTAGCGAGATTCTGTCATTTTGATGTTTGATCTTTTTCTTTTCCATCCTTTTCAGGTGGTTCCTCCAGAGCGAACAAGGGTAAAGAGCCTGCTACAAGCGTACCTCGTCGATCTTCTAGATCTTCTAATCCGGCCGTTCAGCAGGCTTTCGAGAAGGTCCAGTATGTTGAGAGAAATCTGGAAGAGTGCGACTCCCTCAACAGAGATGAGATGAGGCAGCGACTGATCACTCTCAAGGGGGAGGAATTCTATAAGATCATGGTAAGCAGTCGTCCATGGGTGATGGAAGATCAGAGCGTTTTGCCCAAGCCTACCTTCATCTTTGGTGATGCAGTCCCTGATGACATTACATACCAGAGGAGATGTTTTCAGTTTTCCTTCACAGCAGATGGTGAGAAGAAGACTGTTACTACCCGGTCGATGTTTGATCGCACCGTCTCGATTCTGAGCCTTGCCCCCACGTGCCCCAAGAGGGAAGATCCTCCAAGCTGGGTGAGAAGGACAAATGTAATCAAGACCGGGGTTTTTGTCGGCGGTTCTCCTGGATATACGGAGAGGTCGCCTGTTGACATGGACCTGTTGATGCCATCCAGCGGCTACCAGGGCTCTGATTATCCGTCGGTCGATTTGAGACCGGTGGGCCTTGGTATTTTCAGCGGTGACGGCAGCAATTGGATCAAGCCTTTTCGACTTCGAGGTCGTTTCAATGCTGACTCCGAGTGGAAGTCGTGGACTGATTGCGTCCTGCTGATTGGTGGCGCCGTTTTGAAGGAAGCCGGGATTTTTGATGCGGTCCGCGCCTTTAGGGAGACCGTGATCTTTTCCGACGAGGCCTTCATGGCTATGCTGGAGTCGTTCCTCCCACAAACCAATACCTTCGTTGTGACGAATGGTGAGATTGGTTTTTCTTTGAAGGAGCTGAGCGCCATTACCGGATTGCCCATCCTCGGCAAACTTTATGAGGAGTTTATGCCGATCGACAGCGTCCTCGAGGGGCAGTCTGAGGAGTTCAGGCTTTTATACTTTCAGCTCGTCGCCTTCTATGATTTTTTGAAGGAGAAGGGGGGTTCGAAAGTTAGATCCAGCAGTTGGAAGAGTTTTTGCTCTTCATTCCCCAACTTTTTTGATAGTAGGGAGCCTTCTGATAGCATGACCCAGGAAGCCGGAGCTCAGGATCCAAGTTCAAAGAAGATCTTGGCCATGCAAGAAGAGTTGAGAGATTTCTGTGCATGTACAAACGCCATATGTCCTGACATTGCACTGCGGAGAGATCTCGCTGTTTACCTCACTTATTGGCTTGGTGAGGCTGTATTTGCTGGAGGAGATGGAACGCACATCAGGCCGCATTGTATTTTTCCGGCTTGTCAGATGGCGTTTGGAGAGCAGCTTGCTTTGGTGCCAGCTCTTTACTCCTACCTGTGTACCGAACTGCAGGCTGCTGCTTTTTTGGTTCGGCTTGGGCTTCCCATGAATAGGGTATTTTCAGCCCATGTCTTTTATTCGTGGTATGTATACCACTGTCCTGGCTTCCATCGGCTGGGTGCTGCACAGGATGATGATCCTCTGATGATTCAACTGGCTAAGGGCAAAGCCGTGTCCGAATCACTTTTGTTTGCCCGTATGAGGATCCGACGGTTCAGGGACGTCGAGATGGGGCAATCTTCAGTGAAGCTTTCTCCGGAGTTGCGGAAGAAGGCTTTTGATTTTGGTGCCTCCCGAGACTCTACCAGGGCGGGGTCAGGAAGGCATTATTCCTTGACAAATGCAGAGAGAGAGTGGCTTTTCAGCATACGTGTCGGCACAATGGTGTACCGCAGACATCTTTTCGTCGATATCCAACCGTATGTACCCTCTCGCTTTGCTTTGCAGCTTGGCTTTTCTCAAGGCGTTGTTGGAGCGCCTTCAAGTATGGTGAAGCGCTTTGGAGGCTTACAGGACGGGAGAAATGCATGGGCTTTTTATAGTGCTGAAGACACCACAGCCATGATTTCTTATCCTGTGTTGCTGACTTCCCGGACTGCCGGCTTTGCGAAGTGGTTCGCGGAGAGCTTCTCGGCATATCGGGGACTTTCCAGGAAGGAGCTTGATGTGAAGCTGGCATCTGGAAAGGGCCTTGGAAAGTCGGATGGCATCCGGCGAGAGGAAGTTTGGGCCTTCCTTTCTGGAGAGAGGCACAAGATAGGCTTTCTCGGTGACCAGGGCGTCATCGGTTCTAAAGCTGTTCGAGAAATACCTGACGAGGCTTTGGAGCAGCTAGAACAGGAGGAAGCCGAACTTGGCGCTTGGATGCAAGCGGCACAGAGGCAAGCTTCCGTGGAGTCTACTGGCAAGAGCAGACCATCCAGTGATGAGTCAAGTGGGAAACCTGACTCTGACGGCGGGGCAGGTTCCTCTAAGAAGCGAGCCCGCAGAAGTAAGAGGAGGAGGAGTCATCATAGTAGCAAGGGGCAGCATGAGGACTCTCCTAACTTGGAAGTTCCTCTTACTATCAATGAGGATGTGCCAGTGGATGCTGACGAGCCTCCGGAGAAGAGAAGCCGAGAAGAAGAGACCGTCGGTGAAGGTATGATTCTTCCTTTTTCTCTTTCCATTTCTTTTCATGGGATTTTTTTCCATGTTATGATTTGCTTCTTGTTTCTGCTTTTCTTCTTTTTTTTAGCAGAGGAAGACTTGGTGATGCCTGAGGTCCCAACCGATGAGGTGGTGATGGATCCTATTGAGGCACCTGAAGAAGAACCGAGGGACTCTGGAGTAGATCCAGAATCTCCAATTGGTACGACTTCTTTTGCTCTTTTTTTTTGTTTGTGACTTGGCTTGCTAACACATTATTTTTTTTTTGTCAGCTGACTTGCCACAGGATTCCGATGACTTTGAACCATCGATAGACGCAAATGTTGATGATGCTTTCGATGAGTTCATGGAGGAAGAAAGTGTTCCGCCAGTCGTCGAAGAAGGTATTTTGTAGTTATAACTCTGATAATGATTTTCAAACAGGGTCATATTCATACCTTTTTGTGTTTCCTTTGCAGGTTTTGAAGTGGCAGAGGAGGATCCGTCGCTTCCAGGGCAAGAGATGCCAGAGGTTGATCCAGAGGTAGAGATTCCTGGGACCAGCTCTGACAATATTGAGGAGATTCCTCGCGCTGAGATTCCTTCCCGAGCAGGAGCAGCTTCAACTGGAAAGAGTTCTTTTGTTACTCTTTCAACAGATGATGACATGAGCAGCCGACCAACGGAGTTGGGCGAATCCTCAGCTGGGCCATCTCTTCTTTTTGCGAAGAAGGTGGTGGTGCGAGTTGTGAGCTCTTGGATTGAGACTCTCTTTTCTGGGCACTTGGAAGTCGGATTTGGCATGATCCAGCATGTGCAGGAGATTCTCAGTGATGCTGAAGAGGCTGGTCTGGATGTCACAGGTGCCAGGGCGATCGTTGATAGGATCATTGCACTGGGTGACAAGTGGTTTGAGACCGTGAGTTTGGCTGATGACCAGTTCTTCAAGGAGATGTTCCTGGACCCTGCTGATAAGGCTAAGTCTGACCTGGATGAGGCTACAGAAGCAGGAAGCTGGCAGTCCGAAAGAGGAACTTAGAAGAGATAGCCATCATCAGGCTGACACATGACCTCAACATCCTTGACAGGGAGGTCGATGAGGCCAGGAAACGTCTTGAGCATTTGCAGGCACAAGTCGCTGCCAAGTGGACTGCCATAATAGAGGCTCGTGACAGGGAGAGTGCCCTGATTCACCAGGTTGCAGATGCCGAACGGGTTCTCAAAAGGAAGTCTGATGAGGATGAACAATGGCAAACTGCTCGAGGTAAGCTTCCTGGTGTGAGAGAAGGGGTACAGCCCACTCCAGCATCTCATGGCAAGTTCCTGAAGAAGCGTGCCTTGGAATCCTTGACGGCTGAGGCTAAAAGTTTGCTTGGGGAGCTGAACTCTTGGCTGGAGACCATTTTTGATTGAGCTCCTGTATACAGAAACCATCCTTCTCTCTTTTCTCTTTTTTTTTTTGGTACCACTTGTATTTTTTGGTACTTATTTTTTTTGTAGTGCTTGTGAACACTTTCTTTTTTTGGTACCACATGTATTTTTTTGGTACTCTTTTTTTTTTTTTTTTTGTTATCCCTACGCTCACTTTGAATCTTTTTGTGATAAAAGTAATTGCTAAATGGGATGCTCTTCTTTTTTTGTTATCCCTACGCTCACTTGAATCTTTTTGTGATAAAAGTAATTGCTAAATGGGATTTGATCAAAAGGTTGTCATTTTGTGAAAATCTTTTGTCAAGTGATTGTTTTGGCATGAAAGTCAGGTTTTTTGTTTGTGGCATGGAAGCCAATTTTGGCATGAGAGCCAGCTTTTTTTTTTTTTTTTGTGTGGGATTGATAGCCGAGTTTTTTTTTTTTTATGGCATCTATAGCCAATTTTGTTTTGGTGGCATTGATAGCCGGTTTGTTTTGTGGCATTTATAGCCGGTTTTTGGTGGCATTGATAGCCGGTTTGTTTTGGTGGCATTGATAGCCGTTTTTTTTTGTGGCATTGATAGCCGGGTTTTTTGAAATCCAAGTTTTTTTTTTTGTTTGTGGCATTGATAGCCGGTTTTGTTTTGGTGGCATTGATAGCCGGTTTGTGGCATTTATAGCCTGTTTGTGGCATTTATAGCCTGTTTTGATTTCAAAAAAAAAATGCAAGTATCGACTAAAAGTCGCCTCCCTGCTGAATGTTCTTGCAAGTATCGATGGAATGTCGCATCCTTGCTCATTCGGTTGCGAGTATCGATGGAATGTCGCATCCTCGCGGATTTGGGTGCAAGTATCGATGGAATGTCGCATCCTTGCTTTTCAAAAATTTTGGTTTTGCGGGTACTGACTTGATGTCGTTTCCCCATGATTTTTGAAATTTGTGGTTTTCTCGAACCTTTGGGTTATGGATATCAACTGAAATGTTGCGTCTCCACAGTTTTGGATTTTGCAAGTATCGACGAAATGTCGCTTTCCTGCAATTTTGGAAGTGTCGAACGTGGTTCGCTTGCTTCCGATTTGTGCGAGTATCGACTAAGCGTCGCTTCCTCGCGGGTTTTTTGAAAAATCATTTTTTTTTTGTTTAAAGACACGAGGGTCATAAATTTTGACCTAAAACCATTTTGGCGGTAAAAGGCAGGGTGGACTAGGGTGGAAATCCCTGAATCCGGATTTTGTTTCAAACCATGAATTTTGGGTTCAAAGGTTGAAAATTTTGGTCAAGTTAGGGAAAGGTTCCTAAACTTGGATATATATTTTTTTTGAACAATGAAACGATGAAAGTAAGCATTGTTTTAGATTTCTAGAAATTTCAACATTTGATATGAAAATTCTAAAAAAGGGTGGGTTTAGCGAGCGTGTACCTGGAAACCAGTTTTGGCCATACAGGCATTGCTCTTACCCAGTTGGGTAAGTCTTCAAGGGTAGTACCGCTTTAAGAACTTGCCATTGATGGGCAGCATACATCTGTCACCTTCCATGTTTAGGAGTGCGTATGCGCCATTGGAGAAAACTTTGTCGATGACGTAGGGTCCCTCCCATTTCGGCTCAAATTTGCCTTTGGACTTGTGAGCGAAGACCATTGGTCTTTTTACCGCAAGAACCAAGTCATTCTTTTTGTAGGCACGTTGCCTGACCTTTTTATCGAAAGATCCTGCCATACGTGCTTGGTAAAGTTCAATGCTTTGTTGAGCTTCGAGCCGTCTCTCATCGAGATTGTCCAGCTCATGGAGCCGCAATTTGACATTGCTTTCTTGAGTCATGTCATTTTGCAAGGATACCCTCAAAGAAGGAATTTGTACTTCCAAGGGCACGACAGCTTCGCATCCATAGACCAAGGAGAATGGTGTGCTATGGGTTGGTCCTCGAACGGTGGTTCGATAGGCCCACAAAGCTTCAGACATTTTGTCGCTCCAGTCTCTTTTGTGATTAGAGACCATTTTTTTTGATGATTTTGCAGAGTGTCTTGTTGAAAGCTTCTGCTAACCCGTTTGCTGCCGGATTGTATGGAGTCGAAGGACAGCTTTGAATTTTGTATTTGTCGCAGAACCTGTAGAATCGATGATCCCGGAACTGTGGTCCGTTATCATGGACGAATCTTTTGGGTATGCCGAAACGACAAATGATGTTGGTGCGCAGGAACTGAAGGACTGATGAGGTCTTCATTTCGTTAAACGCAAATGCTTCTGACCACTTGGAGAAATAATCCGTAGCGGCGAAGATGAAGCGATGACCTTTGCTTGAAGGGGGAGAAATAGGACCTATAATGTCCATACCCCAGGCTTCGAAAGGCCATGAGATCGCTGTAGGATGTAGCCATTCTGGAGGCATGTGAATGTAATCTCCATGAACTTGGCATTGTTGGCAGCGTTTAGCAAATTGCATTGCGTCAGCTACCATGGTAGGCCAGTAATATCCTAACCTTTTTATCTGATCATAGAGCTTAGGTCCAGCCTGATGAGCTCCGCAAAGACCAGCATGAACTTCTTTGAGTGTTTCTTTAGCCTCTTGTTGTGACAAGCAGCGTAGAAGTACTCCGTTGAAGGATTTCCTGTAAAGGATTTTTGAAGGAATATCCAAATGGAAGCTTGGGGTTCGCCTTTGGATGCTTACCCGTTCTTTTGGATCTTCAGGTAGGATTCCGAACATAATGTAATCAATGAACGGATCCCTCCAGTCGCCAATTGAAGTTTGAAGGATTGAAATCCGACTTCCGACCACTTGGTGGCATTCAGCAACTGCTTGGTGTGTGTTAAGAGGAGGAAGGATTCTCCTTTCGCACACTGTGACTTGCATGTTTTCCCCTTCCTGGATTGCCATGGATGCGGCAAGTCCGGCTAGGGCATCTGCACGTATGTTTTCACCTCTACGAATGTGGGTGATGTGACAGATGTCAAACTTTTGCAGAAGTGATTGTGCCTTGTTGTAGTAGGGCAACAAATCTGGCTTCCTGACTTCAAATTTCTGATTCATCTGGTTGACGATCAGTTGAGAGTCTCCAAAGACTTCCAGCATGGTGATACCGGATTCGATGGCGAGTTCCAATCCTAAGATCAGAGCTTGATATTCAGCTGCATTGTTTGTGCATGGTTCCAGTAGCGAGAAAGCGTGTGGAATCATGTATTTGTCGGGGCTAACAAAGAGGATGCCAACTCCCGAGATCAGCTGTCTTTTTTCGTTTGTCCTGGTTGCACCGTCAAAGTACATGTCCCAGGAGGCACTTTGTGAGAAAGTCTCCACATTGTAGACTGGTTCGTCTGGGAGATCATCTCTGAGTGGAGAATCTTTAGGCAATGGATGCTCTGCGAGGAAGTCTGCTAGAGCTTGCCCTTTGATTGCTTTTTGTGGTACATACCTAATATCAAATTGTGACAGAAGGATGGACCATTTTGCCAGTCGAGCATTGAGAGAACCTGCCTTTGTGACAAGGACCTTCAAGAGGTTGACCCTCGAGACCAGGTAGACTGTATTGGAAAGCAAGTAGTGATGCAGCTTTTGTACGGCGAACATCACTGCAAGACATTCTTTTTCGACTGGAGAGTAGCGATGCTCTGCACCTACTAGCATGCGGCTGAGGTAATATAGAGCAGCTTCTTTTCTTTGATCATTTTCTTGCGCAAGCAGAGCTCCCAAAGAGTGATCAAGGGCTCTTGTGTACAAGATGAATGGTTTTCCAGTGGTAGGATCAGCTAACACTGGAGGTTTTGTCAGGTATGACTTGATGTCTTGGAAAGCTGCTTCACAGTCAGCATCCCAGACAAAGTTTACACCTTTTTTCATCAACCGGGAGAATGGACGGCATTTCCCGAAAGATTGGAGATGAACCGTCTGATGTAGGCCAATCTGCCTTGAAGCCCTTTGAGTTCTCTCAAGGTTCTTGGAGAGGGCATTTCTAGAATGGCTTTGACTTTTATGGGGTCAAGCTCTATTCCAGCTTTCCGAACTAAGAATCCGAGGAACTTACCGGACGAGACGCCGAAGAAGCATTTCAATGGATTCATTCGCAGTTTGTGTTTGCGAAGCCGGAGTGTAAGTGCTCTCATCAGACGATGCTTCGGAAGAGCTATAATCCCGAATTATCACATTACAGGAAGCTCTGACGGGAGACGTTGCCTGATCGGAGTCAGACTCATCCTCGGATGTGAGAGGATCGTCTATCCAGCAATTTTCTCCATTTTCAGGAGTTAAGGGAGGATGCACCTGATGGTCTTCAGGGACTTCAGGCTCTGGATTGTGAGAAGGCTCGTTGACGCGTTCTTGCTCTTGTTCTAGAGCGAGTCGCTGCAAGATCCTTGCATATTCTTCAAGATCAGGCATGGGAGCCGGATCTTCTTCTTCATCATCTCTTTGTGGCTCAACATTGTTGATTTCCACTGGAGTAATGAGAGGTGCTGGGTCAGCAGCATTTTCTTGTACAGCCTCTTGGTCTTCTTCATCATCAGACCAGGATCCTTGTGGCTGTAGGGGGTTATACCAGATTACTGGCATAAGATGAGACTCAGGAACCCATTCTTCATCGGAGAGATATTCTCCTGTTTCAAGGGATTCCTCCCACTCATCTGTGTAGTTGGGTTCGAATCCATCATCGGTGTCGCTGGATTCGTATCCATCAATGGAGAATCCAACTACTGAATTGCAAGAGTATGATGCCTCCTGCATGGCTTCTTTGAATTGAGGTGGCATGAAATCACTGAGAGTGAATTTCCTTACCCCCTTTGAAGTCTCTGGAAGGGATGTTTTTGTTACCTCCAGTGAAGCGGTAGAGGAAGACTCTGCCTTTTCTTTGACCTCTGGTTTTGGCTGGGTCTTCTCTTGCCGTTTGAGCTTGAGGAGATGTTTCCTAGCCTGCCTTCGCTGTTGAGCTGTAGGCTTTATTTTCACGACCTCCCAATTTTCATCTTCCAGGAGATCGGGATGTACCCATATCGGTTGTCCGTCTGGTGTCGGGTAAGGAACCAGTTCCTCGGACGCATCGATTGAGTTTATCACCTTGAAGGAAGTAGTGATCTTCTTCTTCGGTGATCTTGATGTTTGTCCACATGTCACCACGTTGACGGAGGCAGACCCATAGTTTTTGTCAAAGGTGATGACTCCGTTTTTCCACATCTCATTTATTTTCTCTCTCACAATGAAGCATTGATTGAGAGGATGCGAGATCATCTGGTGATATGGACAGTACCGAGGATCGTTGGTTTTGCCAACATCACCCGGTCTTTTTGGTTCAGGCAAGGTGAGCTTGCCGTTTGCCATAAGAGCCCCGAAGATTTCATCAATATCTTCATCAAATGGGTATTTCTTCTCTACTCGTTCTTTGAAGGCATCAGAGAGTTCAGGTCTCTTACCAGCAACTTTGTTTTCAGCTTTCTTTGATGGCTGAGGAGCTGGCTTGGTCTGCACATTGAGGACCTCTTTCTTCTTTGGTTTAAAGGTTGCAATGGCGGTTGGCTCTTTTCTTGATGATTTCTGACTGTTGAGGTCTTTAATCACCGTTTCAGCTTCTGATGAGAATGCAAAATGTTATATTTTTCTCCATTAATGTTTAGTCCTTTATACTTATTTGATGCCTAAATGTACTCACTATTCTTATATTTTGCTTTAGGATGCAAATGGAGGTGCTGTGTGCAAAACAAAGCTAATTGAGTGATTCTTGACAGTTTTGACATCACTTTCGTAATTTGGGCATAATTCTCTCCTCCAAACTCCAATTGAGATGATTCAAGATGCTATGGAACGCCAAGAAAAAGATCTACAACTTTTATGTTTTGAGCTTTGAGAGATTCTTGCTGAATCAAGAAGTTTCCAGATCTGATTTGTAAGAGAAGTATTCATATTTGATGCTAAATGGATGAAGAATCAAGCAGAAGGGCATTGTGGTAAATTTGATGAAATCAGGAGTTTTCCGGAACATATCCAATATTGGGCTCATATTGTCCGGAACGAAAAATGGTGCAACTTTAATTCTTGGGTTGAGTCCAACAGAAATCCGAATAGGAAGATATCACCAAAGAGAAGATTGTAATAAGTTTTAATATTTTATTTAATTCTTCTCTCTCTTCCCATGTACTTCTTAAGCAAAGATTCTCCCTCACGTCACTCTCATTCTTTATTCATTTTCTAATCCTTATTCAACACCAAGTCACCAACAACCCCTTGTTCCAGCCACTCTTTTCTCTCCACCTCACCCTTTCCCATTAAAATTCTCTCATCTCACGGCAGCAATCTCATCCTATAATTCACATCCCATATTACTGCCCTACCTCTCCATTCTATAAAAAGCAACCCAACCACAGTACCTTTTCCCATAACACGTTTTTTTTCTCTCTTTTTCTACCTTCCTCCATTGCAAGTTTTTTTTTCTCTCTCTCTCTCTTTCTTTCTTTTCTACTATTTTCTTTGCAAGTTAGTATGGCCCTGCGTGGCTAATTTTATGTTATTGGTTGAAGAAGACTGAAGCCTCGGAATAAATACTGTGAGATCTAATTTATTTTCATTATTCAATTTATGCTTTGAATATGGGTTGTTTTTCTGTGCTTAATTTGTTATCATGATTGTTTCATTTAATTGCTAGGATGCATACTAGTTTATTTTTCGTTGCAATCTACTGCTAAATTAGAAATCAAATCCGTAATTGTTTGATCCCTCTAATTTACGAAGCAACTAATATTTAATAATTTACTGCTTTGAAAATTATTAGATATTAGGAAGAAAACCTGGCTAAATTAAATGCAACCGCGTGTGCTTGTGTTGTTTAGATTTATCAATCTCTCAAGGTCTTAATGCTGTTACTAGATTAAATCTTTGACGCTTGTCTTAGATTGTTTAGTAATTAGGGATAATTAGAGCGCGTGTTTTCCAAATTAACTAATTAAGGAGGTAGGAATTTAATTCCAATGATGAATATTCAAAGTATTAGTTGATTTATTTTTGCATCAATGATAAGTATTTAATTTCCAATGGTGGATGTTAACTTTGACCAATGCTTGTTAATTTGATTGAATTTGTTACTTTATTATTCTTTATTTGCTTTTATTCATTTTTTTCTTTCATTATAATCAAAACCCCCATCTTTGATCACATAGCATAAAATTTGGCTAAACACTCTCCGTGGGAACGATCCTTACTCGCACTACTACATATATTTTTAGGAGTAAAGGTTTTATTATTTTTGGGTGCCTGCGACAGCACGACCAAATTTTGGCGCCGTTGCCGGGGAGTGATTCTAGTTGATTTTTATTCTTCTTGTGAATTTCTAAAAAAAAAAAAAAAAAAAAACGTCACCGCCTGCATCCTCTTGGCTGACATCATCTTTCTGCAATTTTTTATTTTTTTTTTATTTTTTTTATTTTTTATTATTTTTTTAAATATAAAAAAAAAAAAAAAAACAGAAACGTCACCGCCTCATCTCCTTGGTGCTGACGTCATCTTTATGCAATTTTTAATTTTTTTTAATTTTTAATTATTTTTTTTAATTAAAAAAAAAAAAAAAAATCAGAAACGTCCACCGCTTGCATCTCCTTGCTGACGTCATCTTTCTGCAATTTTTAATTTTTTAATTTTTTTAATTTTTAATTATTTTTTTTATTTAAAAAAAAAAAAAAAAAAAAAACAAAACAGAAAAAAAAAAAAAAACAGAAAAATTAGAGTTTAATTTTTTATGCTTAAAATTTTCATTTTTAGCAATTTTTGTTTTATTTTAGCATAGATTGTTTTTACTTTATTTGTTATTTTTTTTATTACTCTAGATTTTTCTTGATTAAATTTTTTTTTTCTTCTTTCTTCTTGACAGTATATGCCTGAAACTCGATCTTCTAATCAAGGTGATTTGCAGTACAATCCAGAAATAGAAAGAACTTTAAGCAGGTTAAGGAGGGAAGCTCGGAGAAATCTTGAAGAGAACGATCTAGCTCTTGATTCCCTATTTGCTAGTGATTCTAATTTAGACGAGGAAGAAGTCATGGCTGGAAATCGGACTTTGAAAGAGCTTGCCACCCCTGATTTGAATCAACAACCCTTATGCATAACGTTCCCTACTTTAGATGCTAATATTACTTTTGAATTAAAAACTGGATTAATACATCTCTTGCCCACTTTTCATGGCCTTGCAGGTGAAGATCCTCACAAGCATCTAAAGGAG
>CM022948.1:11978480-12140870 GCA_012931725.1 Litsea cubeba
GTGACACGTTGAGAGGCGAGTTTCTGCTTCTTGGAGGGAGCAGTTTGTTCCTCAGGAAGTGGGAATGGTCCCAGCGTCCCGAAGACGATAGTCCGGGGAGTCGAGGTCGACCCGGAGTTCACGGAGTTGCCGAGGGAGTTGACACTTCGGCAGTTGATGGGGCGCTTGTAGGTGCGCGTGGTTTGCTTCTGTTGAAGCATAAGTTGGTGCTTGTTTTCGTCGAAAGTAATGGTTAGTGAAGCTGCCATTGTTAGTTTTCGAAAATTTCTGAAACAAGACCACATCCATTAGTAATCACAAGAATATAATGATCATAAATGGGAAGTTCTATGATTTCGTCTTTTCAAATTGCTCGAGGTAGATGACCCAAGCAATATGAGGAAGGCAAAATGCCATAGAAGGTACAATTGTTCTGATCGCAGGTATGGTAAGCCCGGAATGGGCATCCCAGTGACTGCTAGAAGCAATTGTGAACTTAAATTCGACTTATCGAGAAGCAAAGCTTGCTCGAGGTAAGAAGAATATAAAGTTGGAGTTACAGATGTGCCGGTCGCAATACAGTAGACCCTGAAAGGGCGTACTAGTACCGCTAGACACAAATGTTTTGAGACCGCATCTATGAGATGAGATTCTCTGTTTTGAAAGGTCAAGATTGGATTCATCAAAGAGAGCAGATGGTATTCCAATCTGAACACGGGCTCAGCGATTTCCGCGAGCGCCAGTGCTCAGAAAGAAATGAACCATGATTTCTCGGATCTGAATCTAAAAATGACGAGTTTTTTTTTTTTTGAAATGCCAATATCGGGTTCATCAAAGAGAGCAAAAGGCACTCCGATCTGAACACGGGCTCAGCGATTTCCGCGAGCGCCAGTGCTCAGAAAGGAGAAGACCAAGATTTCTCTAATCTAAACCCAAAATGACGGAAGTTTTTTTTTTTTTTGAAGATTTTTGAAGATTTTTTTTTTTTTTTTTTAAAATAAATCTTTTTTTTATTTTTTTTATTTTTTTATTATATTTTTTTTTTAAGATTTTTTTTTTTGAAATTTTTTTTTTTTATTTTTTTTTAAAATTTTTTATTTTAAAAATTTTATTTTTGAAAAAAATTTATTTAAAAGACGAGAGAGTACACATAGGCCTCCTAACCTGGTCTTATGAAATCTTGATTGATAGAATTGCCCCCAGGTAAGGGTAGGATTACTTAATGAACCCGTTTGGAGGACCCTTGCCTAGAACAGTCAAGCTGTCTCCACACTCTGGACAAGGCTTTTCTTTGAATCAACCATGATCAAAGAACACAGTTGGTTTAACCTTAGTGGTCTATGTCTTTTTTTTTTATATATTTTTTATTTTATTTTTATTTTTATGAATTCATCGAAGAGAAGCAATGGCCCAAAACCTTAGTCGAACAGGCTCAACATTTCTGCAAGCGCGATGAACGATAGGAACGGATCAAGGTTTCTCAATTTTGAATCCAAATTGAGAAATCTAAAATTTTTTTTTTACTTTTTTTTTATATATATATATTATTTTTTTTTATTTTTAATGAACTCATCGAAGAGAAACCATGGCCCAAAACCTTAGTCGAACAGGCTCAACATTTCTGCAAGCGCGATGAACGATAGGAACGGATCAAGGTTTCTCAATTTTGAATCCAAATTGAGAAATCTAAAATTTTATATATATATATATATATATTATTTTTTTAATGAACTCATCGAAGAGAAACCATGGCCCAAAACCTTAGTCGAACAGGCTCAACATTTCTGCAAGCGCGATGAACGATAGGAACGGATCAAGGTTTCTCAATTTTGAATCCAAATTGAGAAATCTAAAATTTTTTTTTTTTACTTTTTTTTTACTTTTTTTTATATATATATATTATTTTTTTTTGGATTTTTAATGAACTCATCGAAGAGAAACCATGGCCCAAAACCTTAGTCGAACAGGCTCAACATTTCTGCAAGCGCGATGAACGATAGGAACGGATCAAGGTTTCTCAATTTTGAATCCAAACTGAAAAATCTGATTTTTTTTTGTTTTTTTTTTTTTTTTTTTGAAAAGAGAAAGAGTGGAAATAAATTCAAAGAATTAAAATTTCCAAACAAAAAATCTCATCTCATTTTTTTTTTTTTTTGCGGAATTCAACATAGGCCACCAATTATAAAGTAGCCAAGAAATCAAGAAAAGAAATATAAGCATAGAGCAAAATATATGATATGCAAATATTTCATTTCTAGCATCGTGTTCTCAAATAAACGAGTCCCACCGGGTGATGCCAGCTTGATGGACCGCGCTCCTGCTTGGTTCTACCTGAGGTCGGCGGACGTGGGAGTCCGTCGGGTCCGACCCTTTCGTAACCGGGGGGCAAGGGCGTGCATCAACATTTCTTTTTTTTTGTGGGTGTGCCAGATTTTCTATTTTTACTTGGAATTGCAAGTGGTGATCCCGAGATCAACCTTCGCAAGTAAAAAGGAAATCAACTTCTTTCAAGTTTTCCATTGTACATATATTTAAGAGACATTTTTCTTGATTTGCCGTGAAAGGCGATTTTTTTGGCATTTATAGCCGATTTTGGCGTTTATAGCCGATTTTTGGCGTTTATAGCTGATTTTGGCGTTTATAGCCGATTTACAATCCTTATCAATAATGAAAGACAAGAACTGTGATTTTTGTCTCTTTTAAAAAAATACAAACTACAATGAAAAGCAAGAAAAGGAGGATCTAACTTCTCAGGAGATTGTGGGGGACTCGTTTAGATTGACGGTCGCAAGCCATATGTGGGCTTCGCCATCATCCATGCAGATGAGAACAGAGGATGCTATTGATTCGCTTGGCTTGGCTATAACCTCAGGTTTTTAGAGGACAAAGACCAAAGGAAGGTCCTATGTCCAATAAAAAGCCGAGTAGACGGGCTGAAAAGCCATATCTAAGCCATTGGAGGCAGGAGGAGAAGGCAAGGACCTTGGGGGGGGGGTACCCCCCAAGGGACTTTTGTCACCTTGTTGCGGTGGCCGGTGTAGAACTTCCGCAGAGTTTTCTCTCTTTTTCATTCTCTGGATTTCTGACTGCTGTCTGTTGATGTTCGTTGTGTCGATGTTGTTGTTGTTTTTCTTCTTGGAGAGCCCTCCTATTTATAGGCTTTTAGGTAGCCTTTTAGGTTGGTTTATGGGCTTTTATTGTCATTAAGCCGCATAATGGGAGGAGTTACAAAATTGAATTGTTTATTTTGTAACTCCTTTTTCTTGGCTTCTGATTGGCCGGAGGAGATTGAGGGCATTTAATCGCCTTTAATCGCCATGATGGGAGGAGTTTCATAGGTTAAATGCCATGAATCTCTTGACTTGTAACTCCCGAATGCTTGCTTCTGATTGGGCCGTCCAAAGAAATGGATTAATGACTGTAATAAAGCTAGTCAATTAATCGCATTAAGTGGTCGCCGAGCAGCTGAAGAGTCGCGGGCCGTGCCACGTCTTTTGGAATTCTTCTGTTGATGATCATCGATGGATCTTCATGTAGATCGACATCAGATGACCATGTAATTTCAGGTGTTTGTTGCCAACAGCGGGTTGGTGCCATCTGTCCTGTCGATTTCTCGATCGGTCGGGTGGAAAGCACACTTTTTTGGTTGACCGGGTGGCGATCAATACTGTCTTCGATACTCTTGATGATTTACCCGTGTTTTGGACGGATGTCAGAGGACTTGGTGTCTCAAAAGCATGAATTTTGGAAAGTACCAGAGGCTGGGCTCCTCGAATCGCGAAAAAACGGCGAAAACCGGGGTTTCCGGGGCTTTCCCGGCGACCCCGGGGTCCAAGGTCGCCGGCGACCCTGGCCCAGGGTCGCAGGGGTCTGCGACCCTGGGGGGTTTTCCCCCTTTCGTGTCCCGTTTTGCGTCTGTTTTTGCTTTTTTCTGATTCTTTTTTCTTCTGTACTTTTCCTTGACATTTTGACCATTTATTGGCCTGATTTCTTTGTAGGAAACCTGATGAGAATCCTTGCATTTTATTTTGCAAAGTTTCCAATTTCCTGAGAAAGCCGAAGACTTTGTCGCGCAGAGCTGCCGATTTTCCGTCAGAAGCTGAAACTGGGCCAAACGATGTCGGAATGACCTGAAATTTGGTGTGAAGCCTCCTGAGCAATAAATAAGACCAACCATAGGCTTTTGTTTGAGTTTCGAAGCCGTTTGGGGTCCTATCACCTGCAGACTTGCTTTTTGTCGCGATGAAGATGTCGCGGTTTGATGTGTGGTCAACCGATGTCCGATTGACTTGAAATTTGACAGGGAACCTATTGGAGTCATTTTAAGATGATCCATAGGTTCTGTCTTAGAAACCATGGTCCCGGAGAGCTTTTGTCGCCGAGAGCTCCTTTTCGGCTGTCGGAGAAGCGAAGTTAGGCCAAATGATTTTGAAATGGCCCGAAACTTCTTGTGTACTCCTCTTTTGGCTGTCTGGAAGAATCTTGCAGTTTTTGTTTGATTCTGACAAGATTTGATTTTTGGAAGCAGCATTGCCTATTTATGGCAGGTTGCGACTTCATGTAGCTCTTTGGATCTTGATGAGGCAAAGTGACATTTTTGGTGTCAACAACCGGAACCGTTATTTAGAAACGGGTTCGGGTCCACTAAGGTTCCGATCCGGAACCGTTCCTTTTGCCACCCTACAATCATGCCCTCAGAGGCGGACCTACATATTAGTGTATGGGGGCTTCAACCCCATGTTAAATCTGAAAAGCCCAGTAGGCCTACTGGACTGGCTTGCTCCGCCCCCAAGGAACAAGCCCATAAGACCCCATGAAATCTCTCTCTCTCACTCTCTCTCCCCCTCCCCAAAAATACCAAATTGGTGATAGATCAGCTCCGGCTCCGTCACTCATCGAAGTCTCTCACCCCTCCGTGTCTCGGTTCTAAATTGGATTTCAATTTTTAAGAATTTATTATGAAGTGAATCACACCGATGATCATTAAAGACTACGAGTGATGAAAGATTTAAGGATGGAGTTGTAGATCGCAGCGGCAAATTGCTTTAATAGAGTGATATCTTGCATTTTATTCTTTAATTATTGGGATGCTATTTGAAAAGCCTTAATATATTTCTACCTATTTCTACTTTTATTTCTAGGGAAGTATATGTATTAAAAAGAGTATAAATTCAATTCAACAGGTGTCAATTGCCAAAGTAAGCTTATGTGATTTTTTCTCTCTATTCATATCATATGTGAGTTCACTAGATATGGGCAAGAAGAAAAAAACGCAACTATTGATTCTTTCATTCTATTTTATGTTAATTGGAAATGAAAAGGTGTTGCGGCATTATTTGGACACTCACGCAGCTTTAGCGCTGCTGCCTGATGGACCGCGCTCCTGCTCGGTTCCTACCGAGGTCGGCGGACGTGGGAGTCCGTTTGGTTCCGACCCTTTCGTAACCGGGGGGCAGGGGCGTGCATCAACATTTCTTTTTTTTTTTTGTGGGTGTGCCAGATTTTCTATTTTACTTGGAATTGCAAGTGGTGATCCGGAGATCAACCTTCGCAAGTAAAAAGGAAATCAACTTCTTTCAAGTTTTCCATTGCACATATATTTAAGAAAAGAGACATTTTCTTGATTTGCCGTGAAAGGCGATTTTTTTGGCATTTATAGCCGATTTTGGCGTTTATAGCCGATTTTTGGCGTTTATAGCCGATTTTTGGCGTTTATAGCCGATTTTTGGCATTTATAGCCGATTTACAATCATTATCAATAATGAAAGACAAGAGTTGTGATTTTTGTCTCTTTTGAAAAAATACAAACTACAATGAAAAGCAAGAAAAGGAGGATCTAACTTCTCAGGAGATTGTGGGGGACTCGTTTAGATTGACGGTCGCAAGCCATATGTGGGCTTCGCCATCATCCATGCAGATGAGAACAGAGGATGCTATTTGATTCGCTTGGCTTGGCTATAACCTCAGGTTTTTAGAAGACAAAGACCAAAGGAAGGTCCTATGTCCAATAAAAAGCCGAGTAGACGGGCTGAAAAGCCACATCTAAGCCATTGGAGGCAGGAGGAGAAGGCAAGGACCTTGGGGGGGGGTACCCCCAAGGGACTTTTGTCACCTTGTTGCAGTGGCCGGTGTAGAACTTCCGCAGAGTTTTCTCTCTTTTTCTTTTCTCTGTATTTCTGACTGCTGTCTGATGTTTGTTGTGTGTTTTTTCCGATCTGGATTCCTTTGGAGTGCTCTCCTATTTATAGGCTCTTGGTAGCCATTTAGGAGAGTTTATGGGCTTTTAATGTCATTAAGCCGCATAATGGGAGGAGTTACAAAATTGAATTGTTTATTTTGTAACTCCTTTTTCTTGGCTTCTGATTGGCCGGAGGAGATTGAGGGCATTTAATCGCCTTTAATCGCCATGATGGGAGGAGTTTCATGGGTTAAATGCCATGAATCTCTTGACTTGTAACTCCCAAATGCTTGCTTCTGATTGGGCCGTCCAAAGAAATGGATTAATGACTGTAATAAAGCTAGTCAATTAATCGCATTAAGTGGTCGCCGAGCAGCTGAAGAGTCGCGGGCCGTGCCACATCTTTTGGAATTCTTCTGTCGATGATCATCGATGGATCTTCATGTAGATCGACATCAGATGACCATGTAATTTCAGGTGTTTGTTGCTAACAACGGGTCGGTGCCATCTGTCCTGTCGATTTCTCGATCGGTCGGGTGGAAAGCACACTTTTTTTTGGTTGACCGGGTGGCGATCAATACTGTCTTCGATACTCTTGATGTTTTACCCGTGTTTTGGACGGATATCAGAGGACTTGGTGTCTCAAAAGCATGAATTTTGGAAAAGTACCAGAGGCTGGGCTCCTCGAATCGCGAAAAAACGATGAAAACCGGGGTTTCCGGGGCTTTTCCGGCGACCCCGGGGTCCAAGGTCGCCGGCGACCCTGGCCCAGGGTCGCAGGGGCCTGCGACCCTGGGGGGGTTTTCCCCCTTTCGTGTCCCGTTTTGCATCCGTTTTTGCTTTTTCTGATTCTTTTTTCTTCTGTACTTTTCCTTGACATTTTGACCATTTATTGGCCTGATTTCTTTGTAGGAAACCTGATGAGAATCCTTGCATTTTATTTTGCAAAGTTTCCAGTTTCCTGAGAAAGCCGAAGACTTTGTCGCGCAGAGCTGCCGATTTTCTGTCAAAAGCTGAAACTGGGTCAAACGATGTCGGAATGACCTGAAATTTGGTGTGAAGCCTCCTGAGCAATAAATAAGACCAACCATAGGCTTTTGTTTGAGTTTTGAAGCCGTTTGGGGTCCTATCACCTGTAGACTTGCTTTTTGTCGCGATGAAGATGTCGCGATTTGACGTGCGGTCAACCGATGTCCGATTGACTTGAAATTTGACAGGGAACCTATTGGAGTCATTTTAAGATGATCCATAGGTTCTATCTTGGAAACCATGGTCCCGGAGAGCTTTACCACCGAGAGGCTTGATTTGGCTGTCGGAGAAGCGAAGTTAGGCCAAATGATCTTGAAATGGCTTGAAACTTCTTGTGTACTCCTCTTTTGGCTGTCTGGATGAATCTTGCAGTTTTTGGTTGATTCTGACAAGATTTGATTTTTGGAAGCAGCATTGCCTATTTATGGCAGGTTGCGACTTCATGTAGCTCTTTGGATCTTGAAAAGGCAAAGTGACATTTTTGGTGTCAACAAATGCCCCCTCGAGGTACAGCGGCGAGTTGCTTAACTTTTGTAGTCGATGTGCCTCGAAGAGATATTTTTTTTTTGAAGGAGAGCCTGTGACTTGACCAAGAGTCTTTGAGCAGTCTTTCTTTTTGGTATTTGTAGCCTTTTGAGCTTCCAGGGGAATTTTATGGTAGTGAAAGGGATCACGTACCATCTCGAGGCAAAGTTTTGAAGATGACATCAGGGATGTGAATTTGGGTTTTGACCTTGTGACCTAACAGGCTATATATGGCAGGTTAGGGGGTCGGGTTTGGTTTTGATCGTGTGACCCAACAAGCTGTATGTGGAATGTTGGGGGATCAATTTTGGTTTTGATCTTGTGACCTAACAGGCTATATGTGGCAAGTTAGGGGATCAGGTTTTGGTTTTTGGTTTTGGTCTTGTGACCTAACAGGCTGTATGTGGCAAGTTAGGGGACCAGGATTTGGTTTGATTTTTGTGGAATGTCAATTTCAAGATTTTGGCTCAATTTGGTAGATGAGGCTGGATGGTTTGATTTTTGGAAGCTCATGGGGCTTGGAATTTTCTTTTGTATGGTCCAATCAACTCAAAAGAGGCATGGAACCATTTTTGTATGCTCTTGGTAAGAGGGATTTCTCTTTGACTAAAAGCCCAAAATTTATTTCTTTTTTTTTTTTTTTTTTTTTTTTTGTGTGTGCCTAGGTGGTCAAACCTGGCTCATATGGGCTAACCCATGGGACCTTAAGCTTTTGAAATGGCTTAGATCTCATATGGTGTCATTTTTGTAAAGAATATCCAAAAATATCTCATTTTGGATAGAGAATATCTAAGAATATCTTTACTTGGAGAGAATCTCTCATGATCCCTTTATTTTGGGATAGGATATCTCAAGATATCTTTCTTTTGGGAAAGAATCCGTCATATATTGATTTTTGGGAGAAAATCTCTCAAGATCCCTTTATTTTGGGATAGGATATCTCAAGATATCTTTCTTTTGGGAAAGAATCCGTCATAGATTGATTTTAGGAGAAAATCTCTCAAGATATCTTTCTTTTTGGGAAAGAATCTTTCTAATCTCTTTTTTTTGGTAAGGTTACTAATTAGTAACACTTACCTCTTTCTTCTTTCCTTCTTTGGTTTGCTCTCCTCTATAAAAGCAAGGAGAAGGTTGGATCTCTTGCTTTTATTACTTTCTTTTGCAATAATCTCAAGAGGGCTTCAAGACCAAGAGTTTTTCTTCTTCAAGATCTTCAAGAGTTTTCTTCTTCTTCTCCATCAATGGCTTCAAGTAAGTTCTTCTTTTTCAAGAAAACTCCATTGTAGGAAAAAAAGTTCTTTCTTTTTTTTTTTGTTTCTTTCTTTTCTTCTTTTTTTTTTCTTTTCTTTTCTTTTCCACGTGTTTGCCTCCTTTTTTTTTTACACGTGTTTTTTTTTTCTTTTCTTTCTTTTTTTTTTCATGTTTTTTTTTTTTTGTGTGGGCCGTACGGACAGATCCGTACGGATCTGGCCGTACGGCCACGTGGCCTGTGGGCCACGGCTTGTGGGCCAGCCCTTTTTTTCTTCTCTTTTTTTTTTTTTTTCTCTCCCCCCTTTTTTTTGAGAGAGTTCCTTTTCTTTCTTTTTTTTTTGCTCATCATGATAATGCATTTTTTTTTCGCAAATCTAGATGTTCATGCATGCCTTTAATTTGTAAATTAAATTTGTAGCATGATGTGATAGCATACCTGAAAGTGTTTGCAAATTTGGGAACTTGGAGCTCGCAGTGATGTTGAGCCCTTCCTGATTTTGCGGAGACTTTTAGGTTTCGAAAGTTTGGAGTTTCGGAGCTCGCAGCGATGTTGAGCCCATCTTCAAGCTTTCTATTTCTTTCGGGATAGTTCCTTTTCTTCGAAATTGCCCCGTTATCATGTCAAAATTTCGCCAAGAATTTTTTTTTAGTGAGATTCTGTCATTTTGATGTTTGATCTTTTTCTTTTCCATCCTTTTCAGGTGGTTCCTCCAGAGCGAACAAGGGTAAAGAGCCTGCTACAAGCGTACCTCGTCGATCTTCTAGATCCTCTAATCCGGCCGTTCAGCAGGCTTTCGAGAAGGTCCAGTATGTTGAGAGAAACCTGGAAGAGTGCGACTCCCTCAACAGAGATGAGATGAGGCAACGACTGATCACTCTCAAGGGAGAGGAATTCTATAAGATCATGGTAAGCAGTCGTCCATGGCTGATGGAAGATCAGAGCGTTTTGCCCAAGCCTACCTTCTTCTTTGGTGATGCAGTCCCTGACGACATTGCATACCAGAGGAGATCTTTTCAGTTTTCCTTCACAGCAGATGGTGAGAAGAAGACTGTTACTACCCGGTCGATGTTTGATCGCACCATCTCGATTCTGAGCCTTGCCCCCACGTGCCCTAAGAGGGAAGATCCTCCAAGTTGGGTGAGAAGGACAAATGTAATCAAGACCGGGGTTTTTGTCGGCGGTTCTCCTGGATATACGGAGAGGTCGCCTGTTGACATGGACTTGTTGATGCCATCCAGCGGCTACCAGGGCTCTGATTATCCGTCGGTCGATTTGAGACCGGTGGGCCTTGGTATTTTCAGCGGTGACGGCAGCAATTGGATCAAGCCTTTCCGACTTCGTGGCCGCTTCAATGCTGACTCCGAGTGGAAGTCGTGGACTGATCGCGTCCTGCTGATTGGTGGCGCCGTTTTGAAGGAAGCCGGGATTTTTGATGCGGTCCGCGCCTTTAGGGAGACCGTGATCTTTTCCGACGAGGCCTTCATGGCTATGCTGGAGTCGTTACTCCCTCAAACCAATACCATCGTTGTGACGAATGGTGAGATTGGTTTTTCTTTGAAGGAGTTGAGCGCCATTACCGGATTGCCCATCCTCGGCAAACTCTATGAGGAGTTTATGCCGATTGACAGCGTCCTCGAGGGGCAGTCTGAGGAGTTCAGGCTTCTATACTTTCAGCTCGTCGCCTTCTATGATTTTTTGAAGGAGAAGGGGGGTTCGAAAGTTAGATCCAGCAGTTGGAAGAGTTTTTGCTCTTCATTCCCCAACTTCTTTGATAGTAGGGAGCCTTCTGATAGCATGACCCAGGAAGCTGGAGCTCAGGATCCAAGTTCAAAGAAGATCTTGGCCATGCAAGAAGAGTTGAGAGATTTCTGTGCAAGCACAAACGCCATATGTCCTGACATTGCACTGCGGAGAGATCTCGCTGTTTACCTCACTTATTGGCTTGGTGAGGCTGTATTTGCTGGAGGAGATGGAACGCACATCAGGCCGCATTGTATTTTCCCGGCTTGTCAGATGGCGTTTGGAGAGCAGCTTGCTTTGGTGCCAGCTCTTTACTCCTACCTGTGTACCGAACTGCAGGCTGCTGCTTTTCTGGTTCGGCTTGGGCTTCCCATGAATAAGGTATTTTCAGCCCATATCTTTTATTCATGGTATGTATACCACTGTCCTGGCTTCCATCGGCTGGGTGCTGCACAGGATGATGATCCTCTGATGATTCGACTGGCTAAGGGCAAAGCCGTGTCTGAATCACTTTTGTTTGCCCGTATGAGGATCCGACGGTTCAGGGACGTCGAGATGGGGCAATCTTCAGTAAAGCTTTCTCCAGAGTTACGGAAGAAGGCTTTTGATTTTGGTGCCTCCCGAGACTCTACCAGGGCGGGGTCGGGAAGGCATTATTCTTTGACAAATGCAGAGAGAGAGTGGCTTTTCAGCATACGTGTCGGCACGATGGTGTACCGCAGACATCTTTTCGTCGATATCCAGCCGTATGTACCCTCTCGCTTTGCTTTGCAGCTTGGCTTTTCTCAAGGCGTTGTTGGAGCGCCTTCAAGTATGGTGAAGCGCTTTGGAGGCTTACAGGATGGGAGAAATGCATGGGCTTTCTATAGTGCTGAAGACACTACAGCCATGATTTCTTATCCTGTGTTGCTGACTTCCCGTACTGCCGGCTTTGCGAAGTGGTTCGCGGAGAGCTTCTCGGCATATCGGGGACTTTCCAGGAAGGAGCTTGATGTGAAGCTGGTATCTGGAAAGGGCCTTGGAAAGTCGGACGGCATCCGGCGAGAGGAAGTTTGGGCCTTCCTTTCTGGAGAGAAGCACAAGATAGGCTTTCTCGGTGACCAGGGCGTCATCGGTTCTGAAGCTGTTCGAGAAATACCTGACGAGGCTTTGGAGCAGCTAGAACAGGAGGAAGCCGAACTTGGCGCTTGGATGCAAGCGGCGCAGAGGCAAGCTTCCGTGGAGTCTACTGGCAAGAGCAGACCATCCAGTGATGAGTCAAGTGGGAAACCTGACTCTGACAGCGGGGTAGGTTCTTCTAAGAAGCGAGCCCGCAGAGGTAAGAGGAGGAGGAGTCATCATAGCAGCAAGGAGCAGCATGAGGACTCTCCTAACTTGGAAGTTCCTCTTACCATCAATGAGGATGTGCCAGTGGATGCTGACGAGCCTCCGGAGAAGAGAAGCCGAGAAGAAGAGACCGTCGGTGAAGGTATGATTCTTCCTTTTTCTCTTTCCATTTCCTTTCATGGGACTTTTTCCATGTTATGATCTGCTTCTTGTTTCTGCTTTTCTTCTCTCTTTTTTTTTTTAGCAGAGGAAGACTTGGTGATGCCTGAGGTCCCAACCGATGAGGTGGTGATGGATCCTGTTGAGGCACCTGAAGAAGAACCGAGGGACTCTGGAGTAGATCCAGAATCTCCAATTGGTACGACTTCTTTTGCTCCTTTTTTTTTTGTTTTGTGACTTGGCTTGCTAACACATTTTTTTTGTTGCCAGCTGACTTGCCACAGGGTTCTGATGACTTTGAACCATCGATGGACGCAAACGTTGATGATGCTTTCGATGAGTTCATGGAGGAAGAAAGTGTTCCGCCAGTCGTCGAAGAAGGTATTTTGTAGTTATAACTCTGATAATGATTTTCAAACAGGGTCATATTCATACCTTTTTGTGTTTCCTTTGCAGGTTTTGAAGTGGCAGAGGCGGATCCGTCGCTTCCAGAGCAAGAGATGCCAGAGGTTGATCCAGAGGTAGAGATTCCTGGGACCAGCTCTGACAATATTGAGGAGATTCCTCGCGCTGAGATTCCTTCCCGAGCAGGAGCAGCTTCAGCTGGAAAGAGTTCTTTTGTTACTCTTTCAACAGATGATGACAAGTAGCCGACCAACGGAGTTGGGCGAATCCTCAGCTGGGCCATCTCTTCTTTTTGCGAAGAAGGTGGTGGTGCGAGTTATGAGCTCTTGGATTGAGACTCTCTTTTCTGGGCACTTGGAAGTCGGATTTGGCATGATCCAGCATGTGCAGGAGATTCTCAGTGATGCTGAAGAGGCTGGTCTGGATGTCACAGGTGCCAGGGCGATCGTTGATAGGATCATTGCACTGGGTGACAAGTGGTTTGAGACCGTGAGTTTGGCTGATGACCAGTTCTTCAAGGAGATGTTCCTGGACCCTGCTGATAAGGCTAAGTCTGACCTGGATGAGGCTACAGAAAGCAGGAAGGTGGCAGTCCGAAAGAGGAATAAAGAAGAGCTAACCATCATCGGGCTGACACATGACCTTAACATCCTTGATAGGGAGGTTGATGAGGCCAGGAAACGTCTTGAGCATTTGCAGGCACAAGTCGCTGCCAAGTGGACTGCCATAATAGAAGCTCGCGACAGGGAGAGTGCCCTGATTCACCAGGTTGCAGAGGCCGAACGGGTTCTCAAAAGGAAGTCTGATGAGGATGAACAATGGCAAGCTGCTCGAGGTAAGCTCCCTGGTGTGAGAGAAGAGGTACAGCCCACTCCAGCATCTCATGGCAAGTTCCTGAAGAAGCGTGCCTTGGAATCCTTGACGGCTGAGGCTAAAAGTCTGCTTGGGGAGCTGAACTCTTGGCTGGAGACCATTTTTGATTGAGCTCCTGTATACAGAAACCATCCTTCTTTCTTTTCTTTTTTTTTGGTACCACTTGTATTTTTTTGGTACTTATTTTTTGAAGTGCTTGTGAACACTTTTTTTTGGTACCACATGCATTTTTTTGGTACTCTTTTTTTGTAGTGCTTGTGAACACTTTTTTTTTGGTACCACATGTATTTTTTGGTACTCTTTTTTTTGTAGTGCTTGTGAACACTTTCTTTTTTGTTATCCCTACGCTCACTTTAATCTTTTTGTGATAAAAGTAATTGCTAAATGGGATTTGATCAAAAGGTTGGCATTTTGTGAAAATCTTTTGTCAAATGATTGTTTTGGCATGAAAGCCAGGTTTTTGTTTGTGGCATGGAAGCCAATTTTGGCATGAGAGCCAGCTTTTCTTGTGGCATTGATAGCCGAGTTTTTTTTTTTTGTGGCATCTATAGCCAATTTTGGTGGCATTGATAGCCGGTTTGTTTTGTGGCATCTATAGCCTGTTTTTGGTGGCATTGATAGCCATTTTTTTTTTTTTCGAAATCCAAGTTTTTTGTTTGTGTGGCATTGATAGCCGGTTTTGTTTTTGGTGGCATTGATAGCCGGTTTGTGGCATTTATAGCCGGTTTGTGGCATTTATAGCCTGTTTTGATGGCATTTATAGCCGGTTTGGTTTTCAAAAAAATGCAAGTATCGACTAAAAGTCGCCTCCCTGCTGAATGTTCTTGCAAGTATCGATGGAATGTCGCATCCTTGCTCATTCGGTTGCGAGTATCGATGGAATGTCGCATCCTCGCGGATTTGGGTGCAAGTATCGATGGAATGTCGCATCCTTGCTTTTCAAAAATTTTGGTTTTGCGGGTACTGACTTGATGTCGTTTCCCCACGATTTTTGAAATTTGTGGTTTTCTCGAACCTTTATGTCATGGATATCAACTGAAATGTTGCGTCTCCACAGTTTTTTAGGTTTTTTCGAACCTTTGAAATTTGGGTTGTGGATATCAACTGAAATGTTGCGTTTCCACGGTTTTGGATTTTGCAAGTATCGACGAAATGTCGCTTCCCTGCGATTTTGGAAGTGTCGAACGTGGTTCGCTTGCTTCCGATTTGTGCGAGTATTGACTAAGCGTCGCTTCCTCGCGGTTTTTGAAAAACCGTTTTTTTTTTTTTTTGTTTAAAGACACGAGGGTCATAAGTTTTGACCTAAAACCATTTTGGCGGTAAAAGGCAGGGTGGACTAGGGTGGAAATCCCTGAATCCGGATTTTGTTTCAAACCATGAATTTTGGGTTCAAGGGTTGGAAATTTTGGTCAAGTTAGGGAAAGCTTCCTAAACTTGGATATATATATATATCTTTTTTGAACAATGAAACGATGAAAGTAAACATTGTTTTAGATTTCTAGAAATTTCAATATTTGACATGAAAATTCTAAAAAAGGGTGGGTTTAGCGAGCGTGTACCTGGAAACCGGTTTTGGCCATACAGGCATTGCTCTTACCCAGTTGGGTAAGTCTTCAAGGATAGTACCGCTTTAAGAACTTGCCATTGATGGGCAGCATACATCTGTCACCTTCCATGTTCAGGAGTGCGTATGCGCCATTGGAGAAAACTTTGTCGATGACGTAGGGTCCCTCCCATTTTGGCTCGAATTTGCCTTTGGACTTGTGAGCGAAGACCATTGGTCTTTTTACCGCAAGAACCAAGTCATTCTTTTTGTAGGCGCGTTGCCTGACCTTTTTATCGAAAGATCCTGCCATACGTGCTTGGTAAAGTTCAATGCTTTGTTGAGCTTCGAGCCGTCTCTCATCGAGATTGTCCAGCTCATGGAGCCGCAATTTGACATTGCTTTCTTGATTCATGTCATTTTGCAAGGATACCCTCAAGGAAGGAATTTGTACTTCCAAGGGTACGACAGCTTCGCATCCATAGACCAAGGAGAATGGTGTGCTATGGGTTGGTCCTCGAACGGTGGTTCGATAGGCCCACAAAGCTTCAGACATTTTGTCGCTCCAGTCTCTTTTGTGATTAGAGACCATTTTTTTGAGGATTTTGCAGAGTGTCTTGTTGAAAGCTTCTGCTAACCCGTTTGCTGCTGGATTGTATGGAGTCGAAGGACAGCTTTGAATTTTGTATTTGTCGCAGAACCTGTAGAATCGATGATCCCGGAACTGTGGTCCGTTATCATGGACGAATCTTTTGGGTATGCCGAAACGACAATTGATGTTGGTGCGCAGGAACTGAAGGACTGATGAGGTCTTCATTTCGTTAAACGCAAATGCTTCTGACCACTTGGAGAAGTAATCCGTAGCGGCGAAGATGAAGCGATGACCTTTGCTTGAAGGGGGAGAAATAGGACCTATGATGTCCATACCCCAGGCTTCGAAAGGCCATGAGGTCGCTGTAGGATGTAGCCATTCTGGAGGCATGTGAATGTAATCTCCATGAACTTGGCATTGTTGGCAGCGCTTGGCAAATTGCATTGCGTCAGCTACCATGGTAGGCCAGTAATATCCTAACCTTTTTATCTGATCATAGAGCTTAGGTCCAGCCTGATGAGCTCCACAAAGACCAGCATGAACTTCTTTGAGTGTTTCTTCAGCCTCTTGTTGTGACAAGCAGCGTAGAAGTACTCCGTTGAAGGATTTCCTGTAAAGGATTTTTGAAGGAATATCCAAATGGAAGCTTGGGGTTCGCCTTTGGATGCTTACCCGTTCTTTTGGATCTTCCGGTAGGATTCCGAACATAATATAATCAATGAACGGATCCCTCCAGTCGCCAATTGAAGTTTGAAGGATTGAAATCTGACTTCCGACCACTTGGTGGCATTCAGCAACTGCTTGGTGTGTGTTAAGAGGAGGAAGGATTCTTCTTTCGCACACTGTGACTTGCATGTTTTCCCCTTCCTGGATTGCCATGGATGCGGCAAGTCCGGCTAGGGCATCTGCACGTATGTTTTCACCTCTACGAATGTGGGTGATGTGACAGATGTCAAACTTTTGCAGAAGTGATTGTGCCTTGTTGTAGTAGGGCAGCAAATCTGGCTTCCTGACTTCAAATTTCTGATTCATCTGGTTGACGATCAGTTGAGAGTCTCCAAAGACCTCCAGCATGGTGATACCGGATTCGATGGCGAGTTCCAATCCTAAGATCAGAGCTTGATATTCAGCTGCATTGTTTGTGCATGGTTCCAGTAGCGAGAAAGCGTGTGGAATCATGTATTTGTCGGGGCTAACAAAGAGGATGCCAACTCCCGAGATCAGCTGTCTTTTTTCATTTGTCCTGGTTGCACCGTCAAAGTACATGTCCCAGGAGGCACTTTGTGAGAAAGTCTCCACATTGTAGACTGGTTCGTCGGGGAGATCATCTCTGAGTGGAGAATCTTTAGGCAATGGATGCTCTGCGAGAAAGTCTGCTAGAGCTTGCCCTTTGATTGCTTTTTGTGGTACATACCTAATATCAAATTGTGACAGAAGGATGGACCATTTTGCCAGTCGAGCATTGAGAGAACCTGCCTTTGTGACAAGGACCTTCAAGAGGTTGACCCTCGAGACCAGGTAGACTGTGTTGGAAAGCAAGTAGTGACGCAGCTTTTGTACGGCGAACATCACTGCAAGACATTCTTTTTCGACTGGAGAGTAGCGATGCTCTGCACCTACTAGCATGCGGCGGAGGTAATATAGAGCAGCTTCTTTTCTTTGATCATTTTCTTGCGCAAGCAGAGCTCCCAAAGAGTGATCAAGGGCTCTTGTGTACAAGATGAATGGTTTTCCAGTGGTAGGAGCAGCTAACACTGGAGGTTTTGTCAGGTATGACTTGATGTCTTGGAAAGCAGCTTCACAGTCAGCATCCCAGACAAAGTTTACACCTTTTTTCTGTTGGGATTGGTGTATGCCCTAAAGCCCACTAGCTGCACTCTCATCTTTTGATACTGGATATTTAACTGGTTATTTAATGAAAAGACTCTTTTATGCTTAAACATGTATATATGTATGGTTGTGTAAGGCCCATTGTTTCTAGTAAATGAATTAGGTTTGTTGTGTCTACACACAGATAGGTCTTATTCATGGACAACTGGAAACATCATATTTGTTCATAACTGAAAGATGGAGCTGGGCACTTCATCTTGGTAGAAGTTATAATGAGATACTCTCCTATATAGGGTGACATACCTAAGTCATGGGAGGCCTTTCTCGGATCTATCTCATTAGTGCATGTGTCATGCATTGAACAGGACCATTGTAGGTGTGATCTCTAAAATAGTACTATCACAGAAAAGAGATCAAGTCACCTCATGCTACTGAGTAACCGGTGCTCTTAATCTTGAGCATTTGTGGATGAACTGACGAAGTCAAGTTCTTGTGCTTTGATTCACTATGGGTGAGATTCTTTTCATGGGTCAACAGCTCTGTGTTTTGGGTACTCGGACTTGATCAGTTGGGACGTGCAGATGCAATATAGAATCTATGCCATCTGATGATGGAATAATCGTCCCCTTAGAATTATCCGATTAATCATCAAAATCTAAGATCTTAGTATATGGATGTTCCATATGGATATTGAACTTGTGGGTCGCTCCCTGGATCAAGAGAATGATATTCGAATGATGATTATGTTTTAGGATATGAAGTTCTAAGGTTTAGATGTAATCGGGAAGGTTGATAGTACATGTGATAACCTGACTCGATTATGGATGTTACATAGAGGGGAATTCAGGTCATTACACTTAGTAGGTCGAAGACAACCGTCATTTTATGACGAGCTTATTATATTATATATTTGTCCTTGGAGTTCAACCATAACTCTTTAGTGGAATGAGTTAAGGTTAAAATGGTCTTAATGTTGCTATGGGTTTAGCATGGACATTTTGGTCATTTTGGGAGCCAATGGAAAATATGTCTTTTGGTCCCTTCTCTAGTCACTTACCAAGATTGGCATGGTTTCCTAAGATGTTTAGATAACATAAGGATGAATTATTTTAGTGGAAAAATAATTTTGAGTTTAAATTCAAATAGGCCTTTGATGGCATACATGAATTTAACTCTAGATAAATTGTATGTGGGCCATGGTGTGCATTGATATGTGGGACGTCCATAATAGGATTTCCATGGGTAAGGTTTCCAACTTTGAGTAGGACTCTACTTGGAAAGTTGGACTCCTCTTTGGATTAGTATTCCTATGAGTTAGTTTCCTTTTTGGATTAGGAACTTAAAATTAGTAAGTGTTCTACAACTAGTATTACTAATTGTATGGAAAGTTCCTTTTAGTTTCCTTTTCTAATTGGAGTGTTTCTTAAAGGAAATAAGTCTTTCCTTTTAGGACATCCATGAGAATTAGGAGAGATAAACTTTTAGGAAAGGCTTCCCATAGTTTCTATAAAAGGAGAACCATCCCCCTTTGGACGTCCATAACAAGAAAGCAAGAAGAATGCCACACGTCCAACACTTTGTGAAACAATTATTGAGCACAAGGAGAGCCCCACACGTCCAGCCCTTTGGAGGTTCTCTTCTTGATTGAAGAGAGCTTAAGGTCTGAGATTTTCCCTTGGAGAAATACTTCTTAATTCCTAGATTAAGATCCCACCATCTTAGCCAATCAGATTTGGAAGTGAGATAGAGGAGAAGATCAAAGGCAATACTAGTGCAGAAAATTCCAGCAACTTGTTTGCAAATTGCAAGTCTGAGTTCGGGCCTTTGGATCTATTTTTTCAGAGGTTTGAAGTCTACAAATCTTTGAGGTATGAGTCTTCTTCATTCTCCTTTAATTATACACTTGTTGGTCATGATTTAATGGAGTTTCTATGCGATTCTTTATGGCTGATTTCCGCTGCATAGTGCAGAAATCAGATTTTTTAAAATCTGTCATGCTTTGCATCAGCCATAGTAGTCTCTTTATGAGAAGTTTCAGATCTGAATCGCAGTTTCTTTCAGTGGTATCAGAGCCACTCCATGTGAAATCATGATCCCATATTTTGTATAATTAATCCTAGATTGATTATGGGTATGGTGGCCCCCTATTAAAGTTATGTTGCATGTTGTGTGCAAGTTTCATTAACATTGCTGGAATTTATTTTCCAGATTTGTTTAATGATGCACATAGTGAGTTTGCATGCACTAACCTCTTTGTTTGCAGCCATGTATTGCATCCTTGATGGTTCGCATGATTGTTATGTGGATTTGGATGTTTTTTCATTAGTTGGAAAGTGTACGATTGCGCGGTTAGCAATCATAGGAAGTTGTAAAGTTTCCTTAATTTTATTCCAACTAGTCTTGATGTAAGCTTTCTTGAAAAGCATAGGAATCTCCAATGTAATTTTGGTTTTTGCTTTTCATGGGTTTACTTGTATAAATCTATTTATGGAAACGAGCAAGAAAAGGAAAGTTTCAAGACAAGAAGGTTGCAAGAAATTGGAGTCCTTGGAGATGAAGGAGTCAAGACTTCTAGATGCATGAGGAGTCCTAATTCGATTAGGATTTGAAATCCTAAGAACATGGAGCCATCAAGGAATGCATACTTTTATTTGCTTTTATATATGGAATGCATGGTTGAATGCTTTATATAATTGCTATAATTGTCACCTAGAAACATGGCCACCATTAGGTTCTAAAAATTGGCATCTTTTTGTATTAGATTGTTTTTAGTTTGGCAAATTGTTTTAAACGGAACTTAGACCAGCACCTTTTTTATGTCTAAGGTTTAAAATTGGATAGGGTTTAGTTTATCTTGGTACCCTTGGTTTCCAAAGAAGGCTAAACTAAAATCTAATTAGATGCTACCTATGGGTTTTCATAACCCAAGATAGGTCTTTGATTCTTTGAAGGGATTTGCTCAAATGTTTTAAAGCAAAGGTTATTTATTTTTAAGATGACTTAAGTCATAAATTTAATTAACCAAGTTTGCTAGATTTAAGAAGAGCTTTTGAGTAAAACAATGTAAAGGTCAAAAGGTATAAACCCTAGTGATAAATAATCAAGTGGGAGAGGGGTTTTAGGAAAGACCCCACGGCCTTCCATTTTCGGTTCATGTTATCTCATTAAAGTGTTAGTGGGAACGGCCATCCCTTCGGTGGAGTTCTTTAACTAAAGACCGCTTTGATGGGTTAATGGGTGAACTAATGTGAATATTCGTAATGAGGTGTTAGTAGGAGCGGCCATCCCTTCGGTGGAGTTCTTTACTAAAGATCACTTCTATAGAATGTCAATGAAGTGTTGGTGGGAGCGGCCATCCCTTCGGTGGAGCTCTTTACTAAAGTTCACTTCTAGGAAGGATAAAAGTCTCTTCCCTTCGGAAGACTTAATCATAGACATTCTGGGAATTTCATAAGAGATGGTTATACACTTGACATAAGACGGTGATGACCTCTCCTTAGGAGTCAAGGGTTATTTGTCATATGAGGCCAAACCAATCAGTGATTGGACTACCACTGGATGTGTGTCCAGATAGTGATAATCCAAATAAGTCTGCCTTAATTCAACGTGACTGTAGGCTCGGCCATCCCTTCGATGGAGGGTCTATGAGGAGGTTGAAACACTGATACATTATGATTGGGGTTGAATAATGTAAAAAGTTTCGTGCTTTGTTTTTCCTTTTATAACAAGCACCATATGCATATTACATATATACTGCATGTCTAATTATAAACCGTTTTATATCCAGAAAGAGATGGGTAAAGATTCTTTTAGCCCGTTGATGAGTATTCTTCGTGAGAACAAGTTGACCGGCCCTAATTACGTAGATTGGAAGAGAAATCTTGACATAGTACTCACTGCTGAGGAGTACAAGTATGTCTTGGTTGAAAATTGTCCTGAAATTAATGCCGATTCTACTGAAGACCAGTTAGAGGCTGAAAGGAAGTAGAAGAAAGCGAACAGCATGGCTAAATGCTACATGCTCGCTTCCATGTCCAACGTGTTGCAAACGCAGCACGAGCATATGGACACAGCCTACGAAATCATGATGTCCTTGTCAGAAATGTTCGCAGACAAGAGCAGGCCAGCTAGGCAAGCTGCTATAAGGACTATCATGAACACTAGGATGGCTGAGGGAACACCTGTCAGAGAGCATATGCTCAAGCTGATGGATTGTTTCAATGAAGCTGAGATTCTAGGGGCTGAGATTGATGCAGGGAGTCAAACTGATATGATTCTAGAAACTCTGCCGGATTCTTTCAATCAGTTCAAGCTCAACTTCAATATGAGCAAGATGGACATGACCCTTTCGGAGTTAATGAAGGAACTCCAGGCGGCAGAGGCCATCATGAAGCCCAAGGCCCAAGCCCACTTTTTCCAGTCTTCCTCTCATCTGAGCCCGAAAGGGAAGAAGATGAAGAAGAAGAAGAACAAGGGAAAAGGACAGAAAAAGGGCAATACTGGTAATAGAAAGGACAAGGGTACAGATGATAAGCCCAAAGGGAAATGCTTCAGATGTGGCCTCAAAGGTCATTGGAAGAAAGATTGTCCCAAGCTCCAAGGCTCAGTTAATAAAGGTAAATCTTTTTCTTATTTCATTGAAACTTGTTTAGTGGTTGATTCTACTGACTCGTGGATAGTAGACTCTGGAGCCACTAATCATATCTGCAATTCGTTGTAGGGGTTTTAGATAATGCAGAAAATTGAGAAAGGGGAGTTTGCCTTTAGAGTTGGAACTGGAGCTAAAATCTAGGCGGTTGCAGTGGGAAATGTTTCTCTACATTTTTCTAATGATAGGATTTTAATTTTAAATAATGTTTTCTATGTTCCGGACATGAGGAAGAATTTAATTTCAGGCTCCAGAGTTATGGAATTTAAATTACTCAGTTTCTTTCCATTCTGGTGTTGATATCAGTAGAGATGGAAATATTATATGTTCCGGTAGAATACATGATAACTTATTTTATATAAATCTTATTGCTCCCACACTGCATAATGTACAACTAGAAAGTTCTACTTCCCTTAAAAGAAAGGTATCTTCAACCAATGACACCTATCTTTGACACTTACGCGGATTCAGAGGTTGGTAGAAGATGGGCCCTTGAGCTCATTAGATTTCAAACCTTTTCCTCAGTGCGAATCATGTCTCAAGGGAAAGATGACCAAAAGGTCATTCTCTGGAAAGGGACTAAGGTCAAAGGAGTTGTTAGAATTGGTTCACACTGATGTGTGTGGTCCTATGAACAAACTAGCAAGAGGAGGATATGAGTATTACATCACCTTCACCGATGATTACTCTAGGTATGGATATGTCTATTTGATGCGAAGCAAGCCTGAGACGTTTGATAAGTTCAAACAATTCAAGGCTGAGGCGGAGCTACAACTAGGGAAACATATCAAAGCCCTTCGATCTGATCGAGGTGGCGAGTACCTCCTAGGTGAGTTCAAGGAGTACCTCACACAACATGGGATTGTGTCTCAGTTGTCTGCACCGGGTACACCCCAGCAAAATGGTGTAGCGGAGAGAAGAAACCGTACCCTTCTTGATATGGTAAGGTCCATGATGAGTCATGCAACCCTGCCTATATCTTTTTGGGGATATACCTTAGAAGCAGCAGCATACATTTTAAATCTGGTACCATCTAAGTCAGTACCTAGGACACCACAAGAAATGTGGACAAGTCGAAAACCTAGTTTGAGACATATTCACATTTGGGGTTGTCCAGCCTATGTACTAAATGATAAAGCTACCAAGCTGAAACCCAGATCAGAAATGTGCTACTTCATTGGGTATCCTAAGGGAACGAGAGGTGGTATCTTTTATCATCCAAAGGAGTAAAAAGTGCTCATCAGCACTCATGCTAGATACTTGGAGGATGATTGTATGATGCACCAAGAGCTTAGTTGTAAAGAAACCCTTGAGGAGATTCTTCCGGGATCTCCTATAACATCTGTACCATGTCCTGAAACAGTAGATGGACCGGATATTCCTTTAAACACTCCGGAGCCTCGTCGTAGTGGGAGAATTCCTAGACAACCAGATAGATATCTAGGAGTGTCTTTAAAGACAGACTCTGTGGATATGGTTGAGGATCCTACTAGTTACGATGAAGCAGTAACGGATATAGATGCTGACATGTGGCAGCAAGCGATGAAATCTGAATTGCATTCTATGTATCTATATAATGCAACCAGAGGGCTTCATTGCTAGTGGCCAAGATAACATGGTTTGTAAACTTAAGAAGTCCATTTATGGACTTAAGCAAGCATCTAGAGCATGGAACATCAAGTTTAATCGGGAAGTCAAATCCTTTGGCTTTGATCAAAACATTGATGAACCATGTGTGTATAAGGAAGGAAATGGGAAAGCAGTTGCATTTTTGGTCCTATATGTAGATGACATATTGCTCATTGGAAATGATATAGGTGCATTGTCATCCACAAAGGTTTGGTTATCATCTCAATTTCAGATGAAGGATTTGGGTGAGGCAAGCTACATCTTAAGGGATCAAGCTCCTGCGAGATCGCAAGAATAAGATGTTAGCCTTATCCCAATCTTTGTATATTGAGAAGATATTGGTCAAGTTTAACACGCATGACTCCAAGAAGGGCATGCTACCTTCTAGACATGGAGTACCACTGTCCCGAGATCAATGTCCAAAGACATCTGAAGAGATAGAGACCATGAGGAGAGTTCCATATGCATCCGCTGTTGGAAGCCTCATGTATGCTATGTTATGTACTAGACCAGATATTTGCTTTGCCGTTGGCATGGTTAGCAGATATCAGTCAAACCCTGGACCTATGCATTGGACAGCTGTTAAGCATATATTCAAGTATCTTCGGAGAACGAAAGATTATATGCTAACCTTTCGAGCAGATGATCTAACGCCATTGGCGTATACAGACTCTGATTTCCAATCTGATAGTGATGCCAGAAAGTCTACCTCAGGGTACGTCTTTACTTTGTCAGGAGGGGCTATATCATGGAGAAGTGTCAAGCAATCCTGTATAGCTGATTCTACCATGGAAGCAGAGTATGTGGCGGCATCGGAAGCTGTAAAGGAAACAGTATGGCTCAGAAAAATTCCTAATGGAATTGGGAGTTGTTTCTGCAGTATAAAACCCGATTGTCATGTACTACGACAACTCTGGTGCCATAGCACAGTGCAGAGAGCCCCGGAATCACAAGAAAGGCAAGCTCATTCAGAGAAAGTACCACTTGATCCGGGAATTCATTCAGGATGGAGAGATAGTGGTGGAGCATATTGCTTCAGCAAATAACTTAGCTGACCCATTCACTAAGACTCTTACAGAGAAAGTCTTCACTTCTCATGTTGAGTCTATGGGTGTTAGGTTAGGAAGCAGTGATCTTTAGTGCAAGTGGGAGTTTGTTGGGATTGGTGTATGCCCTAAAGCCCACTAGCTGCACTCTCATCTTTTGATACTGGATATTTAACTGGTTATTTAATGAAAAGACTCTTTTATGCTTAAACATGTATATGTATGGTTGTGTAAGGCCCATTGTTTCTAGTAAATGAATTAGGTTTGTTGTGTCTACACACAGATAGGTCTTATTCATGGACAACTGGAAACATCATATTTGTTCATAACTGAAAGATGGAGCTGGGCACTTCATCTTGGTAGAAGTTATAATGAGATACTCTCCTATATAGGGTGACATACCTAAGTCATGGGAGGCCTTTCTCGGATCTATCTCATTAGTGCATGTGTCATGCATTGAACAGGACCATTGTAGGTGTGATCTCTAAAATAGTACTATCACAGAAAAGAGATCAAGTCACCTCATGCTACTGAGTAACCGGTGCTCTTAATCTTGAGCATTTGTGGATGAACTGACGAAGTCAAGTTCTTGTGCTTTGATTCACTATGGGTGAGATTCTTTTCATGGGTCAACAGCTCTGTGTTTTGGGTACTCGGACTTGATCAGTTGGGACGTGCAGATGCAATATAGAATCTATGCCATCTGATGATGGAATAATCGTCCCCTTAGAATTATCCGATTAATCATCAAAATCTAAGATCTTAGTATATGGATGTTCCATATGGATATTGAACTTGTGGGTCGCTCCCTGGATCAAGAGAATGATATTCGAATGATGATTATGTTTTAGGATATGAAGTTCTAAGGTTTAGATGTAATCGGGAAGGTTGATAGTACATGTGATAACCTGACTCGATTATGGATGTTACATAGAGGGAATTCAGGTCATTACACTTAGTAGGTCGAAGACAACCGTCATTTTATGACGAGCTTATTATATTATATATTTGTCCTTGGAGTTCAACCATAACTCTTTAGTGGAATGAGTTAAGGTTAAAATGGTCTTAATGTTGCTATGGGTTTAGCATGGACATTTTGGTCATTTTGGGAGCCAATGGCAAATATGTCTTTTGGTCCCTTCTCTAGTCACTTACCAAGATTGGCATGGTTTCCTAAGATGTTTAGATAACATAAGGATGAATTATTTTAGTGGAAAAATAATTTTGAGTTTAAATTCAAATAGGCCTTTGATGGCATACATGAATTTAACTCTAGATAAATTGTATGTGGGCCATGGTGTGCATTGATATGTGGGACGTCCATAATAGGATTTCCATGGGTAAGGTTTCCAACTTTGAGTAGGACTCTACTTGGAAAGTTGAACTCCTCTTTGGATTAGTATTCCTATGAGTTAGTTTCCTTTTTGGATTAGGAACTTAAAATTAGTAAGTGTTCTACAACTAGTATTACTAATTGTATGGAAAGTTCCTTTTAGTTTCCTTTTCTAATTGGAGTGTTTCTTAAAGGAAATAAGTCTTTCCTTTTAGGACATCCATGAGAATTAGGAGAGATAAACTTTTAGGAAAGGCTTCCCATAGTTTCTATAAAAGGAGAACCATCCCCCTTGGGACGTCCATAACAAGAAAGCAAGAAGAATGCCACACGTCCAACACTTTGTGAAACAATTATTGAGCACAAGGAGAGCCCCACACGTCCAGCCCTTTGGAGGTTCTCTTCTTGATTGAAGAGAGCTTAAGGTCTGAGATTTTCCCTTGGAGAAATACTTCTTAATTCCTAGATTAAGATCCCACCATCTTAGCCAATCAGATTTGGAAGTGAGATAGAGGAGAAGATCAAAGGCAATACTAGTGCAGAAAATTCCAGCAACTTGTTTGCAAATTGCAAGTCTGAGTTCGGGCCTTTGGATCTATTTTTTCAGAGGTTTGAAGTCTACAAATCTTTGAGGTATGAGTCTTCTTCATTCTCCTTTAATTATACACTTGTTGGTCATGATTTAATGGAGTTTCTATGCGATTCTTTATGGCTGATTTCCGTTGCATAGTGCAGAAATCAGATTTTTTAAAATCTGTCATGCTTTGCATCAGCCATAGTAGTCTCTTTATGAGAAGTTTCAGATCTGAATCGCAGTTTCTTTCATTTTCATCAACCGGGAGAATGGACGGCATTTCCCCGAAAGATTGGAGATGAACCGTCTGATGTAGGCTAATCTCCCTTGAAGCCCTTTAAGTTCTCTCAAGGTTCTTGGAGAGGGCATTTCTAGAATGGCTTTGACTTTTATGGGGGCAAGCTCTATTCCAGCTTTCCGAACTAAGAATCCGAGGAACTTACCCGACGAGACGCCGAAGAAGCATTTCAATGGATTCATTCGCAGTTTGTGTTTGCGAAGCCGGAGGAAGACTTCTCGAAGGTTTTCGAGATGATCTTCTTTTCTTTTGCTTTTGACGGCGAGGTCATCAACGTAACATTCAACCGTCTTGTGCTGCATATCTTGGAATATTTTCATCATAGCCCTCTGATATGTGGCACCAGCATTCTTCAAACCAAATGGCATGACAGTGTAACAATACACGCCAAATGGGGTTCGAAAGGATGTATGTTTTTCATCCTCAGGATGCATCTTTATCTGATTGTAGCCAGAGAAACCATCCATGAATGTCATTCGCTCGAATCCACAGGTATTATCAATCATTACCTCTGGTATGGGGAGCGGAAATTCATCTTTTGGGCATGCGCCATTCAGGTCTCTATAGTCAATACAGACCCTGATCTGCCCATTTTTCTTTGTCACGGGGACAATGTTGGCCAACCATTCAGGATGTTGTTCCTCACGGATGAAGCCGACGCTTTTGAGTTTTTGAACTTCTTGTTCAATTTTATCCATCACATCTGGACGGAATCTTCTTTGGCCTTGCTTGACAGGCTTGATGTCTTCTTGAAGATTGAGTTTGTGAACTGCTATTTTGGGGTCTAAGCCTGGCATTTCAGCGTAAGACCATGCAAAGCAATCAACGAACTCACGAAGAAAAGCGATATACTCGGGTAACTCATCATCCTTTATATTCTTGCTTATGAATACAGGACGTGGGTTATCTGGTGTTCCCAAGTCTATCTTTTGAACAGGATCTTCTGTTGGAAGGTTCGAAGGTGGTTCCTCCACAATATTTTCGGAGGCTTCCAGCTCAACGAAACCTTCTGGGGTTTCAAGGGCATTTCCAGACCAAGGTTTTGTTCCTTTCCACGGGTCTTCTTGATCGGTAATTTTTCCAAGGCTTGCTATGAGATGATCCCAATCGCCTGTTGAAACCGAGTCGAAGTAGGCTACTTCTTTTGGAGATGAGGGTTCTTCTGGGTCAGAAGTCCACACGTCTGTGCCATCGGACAACTTCTCTTCATTTTCGGAGAAATCGTGCCAATTGGATGAGCTTCCTGGATCTTTGTCAGGTGACTCATCAAAGAGATATCCAGGGAGATCGATGTCTTCATGGATTTGAGATGTTGAGGCTTGGTCAGTATACTGACTTCTAAGCCTTTGTGTCAACTGTCTCAAGGGAGTGTCAGGATCATACCCTAACCCGTGTGAAGACTTTTCTACATAGCCGTAGAGTCTCCAATCTTCCAGCTGGCTTTTGGTCAAGACGGGCCCCAATGGCGTGAGAATACCGCGTCCTTCTCCCAAACCGACTGGGTTTTGAGCGTCATAGCCCATTTTCTTCATAATAGCTTGTGCCACAGAACTGTATAAGGATAGTTGAGGCGTACCTTTATTTTGGAAAGGTTCAAGCATGGAGTTTGATGAAGAAGCATCCGATCTATGAAAGAAGATCGGTTTTTCCTTTGCTGAAGTTGCTGGAACAACGAAGGAAGCTGACGTAGGATCTTCTATGTCAGAAGTTGTCTCCATTGGAGTGAGAGCAGGCTGAACTTGCTGAGTGTCAGCTTGGCTTGACGATGTGTCGTCTTCTGGCTCTGAATCCGAGTCCGTGTCTTGCAGGATAGACACGAAAGAGACAACAAATTTGCCCCCAGGCTTTTGTTTTGCCTTCTTCGCTTTAGTTGTGATGACCAAAGGCTTTGAAGATTTGAGGGAGATGATGAAGGGAGTTTGAATGCTCTCTTCAGATTTACTGGATGGTTTATTTTCTTCCGGTGATTGTTAAGGAGCTTTGCCTTTATCTTTCTGAAGATTTTCGGCAAAGGGTGCTGTGTGCTTCTCCTCTTCTTCTTTTTCACCTTCATACATTTGTGAGTCTGCGAAGTGGATTTCTTTACCTTTAAAAGGTTTTCTGTCCGCAAAGACTCGATGTATCATGCCGTCGTCGCCAACAAACTTGATGCATTGATGTAGAGTTGAAGGGACAACACCATTCTCATGGATCCAAGGGCGTCCGAGAAGGATGTTGTAGCATGAAGGGGTCTTTATTGCATATACTGTGACCTCAGAGATAAGATCACCGATCTGCAACTTGAACCTGATTTTGCCGATAGGCCTTTGAGTACTCCCATCGTATCCAAAGATAGATACAGATGTGTGGCTCAGTTTGCTGGGTGGGATGCCCAACTCTTCAAGAGCCGATGTGGAGATAAGGTTGAGTGCAGAACCTGGGTCGATCTGAACTCTATGCATAGGCATTTCCTTGATATACCCTGTGAAGTACAGGGGTCGGTTATGCCTGGTTTCGCCAAGTAGGAGGTCATCCTTTGTGAAGGCGATGGTTGCACTGGCTGCTTTTTTAACCGAGAGGCATTCAATGCATGATCCCTCAGTTTTCTTCTTTTCTCCCTTTGAGGAGGCTTCTGAGTTTTTGACCCGGTAATCCATTTCAATTTGGAGGACTTGCGGGGCATGTTTGTCGACATCCTCATTCAGCTTTTGTAATTCCGAAATGAGATTATCACGAGTGTGCGGAGACATTCGCAACAAATCTAGGATGTGCAGACGTGCAGGTATGTGCTTGAAGTGTTCAATCAAGTCATACTTGAAAGCCTCCTTAGGGCCTGCATGTTCATCATTGTTGCCACTAGGGGCGCTTACAACATCTTTTCCCGAAGGATTTACATATGTAAAAGAAGATTGGTTGTAATTTTTGTGGTAGTCCCGGCCAGAGCGGGTGCCTCTACCAACTTCGAGAGCTTCTTGAGAAGGGTCTTCGTTTGGAAGATTGTCTTCAGGATCAAGAGGCTGTCGTTTTTCATTTGCTGAGGATGCATCAGCAGCAGAGTTACCATCCTCAGTGATTGTGTTGCATGGAGCATTTTCCGGGAACAAGTCCTGAACAGCATCCAGCAATCTTTCTTCTTCGTTGACTAATTCATCGTCCCAAGCATCAATAGCTGGGAATTCTTCAGTCAGGAAGGGTGTGAACTTTGAAGTCACAGTCTCAGGAGAAGAAACCTGAGAGGGTGTCATCTCAGTGAAAGTCACGTGAGACGAGGTGGCTCCAGAAGATACATTGCTAGGCGTCGCCGGAGTGTAAGTGCTCTCATCAGACGATGCTTCGGAAGAGCTATAATCCCGAATTATCACATTACAGGAAGCTCTGACGGGAGACGTTGCCTGATCGGAGTCAGACTCATCCTCGGATGTGAGAGAATCGTCTATCCAGCAATTTTCTCCATTTTCAGGAGTTAGGGGAGGATGTACCTGGTGGTCTTCAGGGACTTCAGGCTCTGGATTGCGAGGAGGCTCGTTGACGCGTTCTTGCTCTTGTTCTAGAGCGAGTCGCTGCAAGATCCTTGCATATTCTTCAAGATCAGGCATAGGAGCCGGATCTTCTTCTTCATCATCTCTTTGTGGCTCAACATTGTTGATTTCCACTGGAGTAATGAGAGGTGCTGGGTCAGCAGCATTTTCTTGTACAGCCTCTTGGTCTTCTTCATCATCAGACCAGGATCCTTGTGGCTGTAGGGGGTTATACCAGATTACTGGCATAAGATGAGACTCAGGAACCCATTCTTCATCGGAGAGATATTCTCCTGTTTCAAGGGATTCCTCCCACTCATCTGTGTAGTTGGGTTCGAATCCATTATCGGTGTCGCTGGATTCGTATCCATCAATGGAGAATCCAACTACTGAATTGCAAGAGTATGATGCCTCCTGCATGGCTTCTTTAAATTGAGGTGGCATGAAATCACTGAGAGTGAATTTCCTTACCCCCTTTGAAGTCTCTGGAAGGGATGTTTTTGTTGCCTCCAGTGAAGCGGTAGAGGAAGCCTCTGCCTTTTCTTTGACCTCTAGTTTTGGCTGGGTCTTCTCTTGCCGTTTGAGCTTGAGGAGATGTTTCCTAGCCTGCCTTCGCTGTTGAGCTGTAGGCTTTATTTTCACGACCTCCCAATTTTCATCTTCCAGGAGATCGGGATGTACCCATATCGGTTGTCCGTCTGGTGTCGGGTAAGGAACCAGTTCCTCGGACGCTTCGATTGAGTTTATCACCTTGAAGGAAGTAGTGATCTTCTTCTTCGGTGATCTTGATGTTTGTCCACATGTCACCATGTTGACGGAGGCAGACCCATAGTTTTTGTCAAAGGTGATGACTCCGTTTTTCCACATCTCATTTATTTTCTCTCTCACAACGAAGCATTGATTGAGAGGATGCGAGATCATCTGGTGGTATGGACAGTACCGAGGATCGTTGGTTTTGCCAACATCACCCGGTCTTTTTGGTTCAGGCAAGGTGAGCTTGCCGTTTGCCACAAGTGCCCCGAAGATTTCATCAACATCTTCATCAAATGGGTATTTCTTCTCTACTCGTTCTTTGAAGGCTTCTGAGAGTTCAGGTCTCTTACCAGCAGCTTTGTTTTCAGCTTTCTTTGGTGGCTGAGGAGCTGGCTTGGTCTGCACATTGAGGACCTCTTTCTTCTTTGGTTTAGAGGTTGCAATGGCGGTTGGCTCTTTTCTTGATGATTTCTGACTGTTGAGGTCTTTAATCACCGTTTCAGCTTCCATGGAAGCTTCTAGGAGTTCTCCCAGGTTTTTTGATTTGTTGCCGATGATCATGGAGCGGATTCTGGCTCTCATGTTGTTTCGGCAGATGTCGACTAGCGACGCTTGTGGCAATACATCAGAGCATTTGTATGCCATTGCTTTCCACTTGTGAATGAAGTCATATGTTGACTCATTCTCCCCCTGTTTTAGGCTGCACAGCTGAGCCATAGTAGCGGGGTGATCCTCACCTTTGAAGTGAGTCAGGAAGCGTGTCTCTAGCATGGCCCAGTTTTGGATTGAGTCCTCCGGCAGAGTGGAGTACCAATCGAAGGCCGTACCTTTTAGGGTACTTGCAAAGAGGCGGATCTTGAGTGCATCTTGATCTGCGATAGCTCCCGTCAGGATCTTGAAGTGGATGACGTGCTGTCTGGCTGATCCTTTCCCCGTATATGTTTGGAGAGTAGGATGCTTGAATTTGGTGGGGAACGGGACCGAGTCCATCCATAAGGGATATGGTGGCTTGATCCCATGCTCTTTGAGTATATCCTCTTCTTTTGCTTTGGCGAGGATACCGTCTACGTCCTTTTTGGTAAGGGCGCGTGACTCATTTTCTTCTCTATTTACCTCGTCGTCTTGATGATTCGGAGGAGGTTCATTGTTCGCCTGATTTTGGAAGGCGAGGAGAAGGTTTTCCATCAGAGTTTCAATCCTCTGCTGGCCCTGTTCCAACTGCTGGATGCGGGTGATCGCATCTTCTGGAGGTGGATTGCGGGGTGGTGGCTCAGAATTTGTAGCCAAGACATTCATCCTTCGTGATTCGAACGAAGAAACTGTCCTGGTGACTGAGCTGGGGCTCATTCTTTTTGAAGAAGAGCTTGAGGAAGGATCACTCTGCTGTCCTTTGCTTGAAGGAGCAGGGGATTCTTCTGAATGTCTTCTTGTCCTGGAGACGCTGCGGGTCATTGGACGTCGGACATGGATTTTTGTTGCTGATTTTTGGCGCCTTCTGGTCTTTCCAACCATATGGACGGCAGCAACTTGGTTGGGTCTTTCTTTTTTGACCCATTTGGGAGAGACTTGAAGTGTAGGAGGCTGGGTCCTTTGCTTCTGTAGTCTCTTTTGTCGGTACGACGCGCGGCGGCGTATACGACGAGCAATTTGAGCTTCGGTCAGCTCTGACTGGGCTCTGACGATGAAGGATGTGCTCCCTCGGGCGCAGCAGCCGAGCCTGTCTTCTCTGTAGCTGGGCAAGGACAGGATGCGAACCCTGTCCTTCGCCTGTTGCAGCGAAGCTTTGAATTTGTGAAGTTCGGCCCCTGTAGAGATAAAGGGTCGAACTGCAGATTTGTAGGCCTTAGCAGGTGCTTGTGGAGGCCTTGTGATGCATGACTTGATTTTGGGCTTGTAGGAACAAGCCGGCTCATGCTGGGTTGACTTGAGAGTCAGGTTGGAGATGGGTCTCTCCTCTTTCATGTAAGCAAGAGGATAGAACTGGTTCTCCTTGAGTGGGGCCAGGAATGCTGGCTTAGTGGATGTCTGGGACCTTCTTTGTTTTGGTGAAGGTCTTGGGGACCAAGTCTTGGGGTAGACCTGGTTGTTTGTAGGTTGAGGCTTCGTGGGGCTGCCACGGGCTTCAGGCCTTCTGGTGCTCGCCTTTGGTGTCACGGTAGTGACACGTTGAGAGGCGAGTTTCTGCTTCTTGGAGGGAGCAGCTTGTTCCTCAGGAAGTGGGAATGGTCCCAGCGTCCCGAAGACGATAGTCCGGGGAGTCGAGGTCGACCCGGAGTTCACAGAGTTGCCGAGGGAGTTGACGCTTCGGCAGCTGATGGGGCGCTTGTAGGTGCGCGTGGTTTGCTTCTGTTGAAGCATGAGTTGGTGCTTGCTTTCGTCGAAAGTAATGGTTAGTGAAGCTGCCATTGTTAGTTTTTTTCGAAAATTTCTGAAACAAGACCACATCCATTAGTAATCACAAGAATATAATGATCATAAATGGGAAGTTCTATGGTTTCGTCTTTTCAAATTGCTCGAGGTAGATGACCCAAGCAATATGAGGAAGACAAAATGCCATAGAAGGTACAATTGTTCTGATCGCAGGTATGGTAAGCCCAGAATGGGCATCCCAGTTACTGCTAGAAGCAATTGTGAACTTAAATTCAACTTATCGAGAAGCAGAGCTTGCTCGAGGTAAGAAGAATATAAAGTTGGAGTTACAAATGTGCCGGTCGCAATACAGTAGACCCTGAAAGGGCGTACTAGTACCGCTAGAGACAAATGTTTTGAGACCGCATCTATGAGATGAGATTCTCTGTTTTGAAAGGTCAAGATTGGATTCATCAAAGAGAGCAGATGGTATTCCGATCTGAACACGGTCTCGGCGATTTCCGCGAGCGCCAGTGCCCAGAAAGGAGAAGACCATGATTTCTCGGATCTGAATCTAAAAATGACGAGTTTTTTTTTTTGAAAAGCCAATATCGGGTTTTATCAAAGAGAAAAAGGCACTCCAATCTGAACACGGTCTCGGCGATTTCCGCGAGCGCCAGTGCCCAGAAAGGAGAAGACCAAGATTTCTCCAATCTAAACCCAAAATGACGGAAGTTTTTTTTTTTGAAGATGTTTTGAAGATTTTTTTTTTTTTTTTTTTTTAAAAAAATCTTTTTTTTTTATAATTTTTTATTAATTTTTTTTTTTAAGATTTTTTTTTTGAAATTTTTTTTTATTTTTTATTTTTTATTTTAAAATTTTTATTTTAAAAATTTTATTTTTGAAAAAAAATTTATTTAAAAGACGAGAGAGTACACATAGGCCTCCTAACCCGGTCTTATGAAATCTTGATTGATAGAATTGCCCCTAGGTAAGGGTAGGATTACTTAATGAACCCGTTTGGAGGACCCTTGCCTAGAACAGTCAAGCTGTCTCCACACTCTGGACAAGGCTTTTCTTTGAATCAACCATGATCAAAGAACACAGTTGGTTTAACCTTAGTGGTCTATGTCTTTTTTTTTTATATATTTTTTATTTTATTTTTATTTTATGAATTCATCGAAGAGAAACCATGGCCCAAAACCTTAGTCGAACAGGCTCAACATTTCTGCAAGCGCGATGAACGATAGGAACGGATCAAGGTTTCTCAATTTTGAATCCAAATTGAGAAATCTGAATTTTTTTTTATATATATATATTTATATATTTTTTTTTTTATTTTTAATGAACTCATCGAAGAGAAACCATGGCCCAAAACCTTAGTCGAACAGGCTCAACATTTCTGCAAGCGCGATGAACGATAGGAACGGATCAAGGTTTCTCAATTTTGAATCCAAATTGAGAAATCTGAATTTTTTTTATATATATATATTTATATATTTTTTTTTGATTTTTAATGAACTCATCGAAGAGAAACCATGGCCCAAAACCTTAGTCGAACAGGCTCAACATTTCTGCAAGCGCGATGAACGATAGGAACGGATCAAGGTTTCTCAATTTTGAATCCAAATTGAGAAATCTGAAATTTTTTTTATATATATATATTTATATATTTTTTTTTTGATTTTTAATGAACTCATCGAAGAGAAACCATGGCCCAAAACCTTAGTCGAACACGGTCTCGGCGATTTCCGCGAGCGCCAGTGCCCAGAAGGGAAAGGATCAAAGTTTCTCAATTTTGAATCCAAAAATGAAAAAATCTGATTTTTTTTTGTTTTTTTTTTTTTTTTTTTTTGAAAAGAGAAAGAGTGGAAATAAATTCAAAGAATTAGAAATTTCCAAACAAAAAATCTCATCTCATTTTTTTATGCGGAATTCAACATAGGCCACCAATTATAAAGTAGCCAAGGAATCGAGAAAAGAAATATAAGCATAGAGCAAAATATATGATATGCAAATATTTCATTTCTAGCATCGTGTTCTCAAATAAACGAGTCCCACAGGGTGATGCCAGCTTGATGGACCGCGCTCCTGCTCGGTTCCTACCGAGGTCGGCGGACGTGGGAGTCCGTTTGGTTCCGACCCTTTCGTAACCGGGGGGCAGGGGCGTGCATCAACATTTCTTTTTTTTTTTTTTGGGTGTGCCAGATTTTCTATTTTACTTGGAATTGCAAGTGGTGATCCGGAGATCAACCTTCGCAAGTAAAAAGGAAATCAACTTCTTTCAAGTTTTCCATTGCACATATATTTAAGAAAAGAGACATTTTCTTGATTTGCCGTGAAAGGCGATTTTTTTGGCATTTATAGCCGATTTTGGCGTTTATAGCCGATTTTTGGCGTTTATAGCCGATTTTTGGCGTTTATAGCCGATTTTTGGCATTTATAGCCGATTTACAATCCTTATCAATAATGAAAGACAAGAGTTGTGATTTTTGTCTCTTTTGAAAAAATACAAACTACAATGAAAAGCAAGAAAAGGAGGATCTAACTTCTCAGGAGATTGTGGGGGACTCGTTTAGATTGACGGTCGCAAGCCATATGTGGGCTTCGCCATCATCCATGCAGATGAAAACAGAGGATGCTATTTGATTCGCTTGGCTTGGCTATAACCTCAGGTTTTTAGAAGACAAAGACCAAAGGAAGGTCCTATGTCCAATAAAAAGCCGAGTAGACGGGCTGAAAAGCCACATCTAAGCCATTGGAGGCAGGAGGAGAAGGCAAGGACCTTGGGGGGGGGGGGGGGTACCCCCCAAGGGACTTTTGTCACCTTGTTGCGGTGGCCGGTGTAGAACTTCCGCAGAGTTTTCTCTCTTTTTCTTTTCTCTGTATTTCTGACTGCTGTCTGATGTTTGTTGTGTGTTTTTTCCGATCTGGATTCCTTTGGAGTGCTCTCCTATTTATAGGCTCTTGGTAGCCATTTAGGAGAGTTTATGGGCTTTTAATGTCATTAAGCCGCATAATGGGAGGAGTTACAAAATTGAATTGTTTATTTTGTAACTCCTTTTTCTTGGCTTCTGATTGGCCGGAGGAGATTGAGGGCATTTAATCGCCTTTAATCGCCATGATGGGAGGAGTTTCATGGGTTAAATGCCATGAATCTCTTGACTTGTAACTCCCAAATGCTTGCTTCTGATTGGGCCGTCCAAAGAAATGGATTAATGACTGTAATAAAGCTAGTCAATTAATCGCATTAAGTGGTCGCCGAGCAGCTGAAGAGTCGCGGGCCGTGCCACGTCTTTTGGAATTCTTCTGTCGATGATCATCGATGGATCTTCATGTAGATCGACATCAGATGACCATGTAATTTCAGGTGTTTGTTGCTAACAACGGGTCGGTGCCATCTGTCCTGTCGATTTCTCGATCGGTCGGGTGGAAAGCACACTTTTTTTTGGTTGACCGGGTGGCGATCAATACTGTCTTCGATACTCTTAATGTTTTACCCGTGTTTTGGACGGATATCAGAGGACTTGGTGTCTCAAAAGCATGAATTTTGGAAAGTACCAGAGGCTGGGCTCCTCGAATCGCGAAAAAAACGGCGAAAACCGGGGTTTCCGGGGCTTTCCCGGCGACCCCGGGGTCCATGGTCGCCGGCGACCCTGGCCCAGGGTCGCAGGGGTCTGCGACCCTGGGGGGTTTTCCCCCTTTCGTGTCCCGTTTTGCGTCCGTTTTTGCTTTTTTCTGATTCTTTTTTCTTCTGTACTTTTCCTTGACATTTTGACCATTTATTGGCCTGATTTCTTTGTAGGAAACCTGATGAGAATCCTTGCATTTTATTTTGCAAAGTTTCCAATTTCCTGAGAAAGCCGAAGACTTTGTCGCGCAGAGCTGCCGATTTTCTGTCAAAAGCTGAAACTGGGTCAAACGATGTCGGAATGACCTGAAATTTGGTGTGAAGCCTCCTGAGCAATAAATAAGACCAACCATAGGCTTTTGTTTGAGTTTTGAAGCCGTTTGGGGTCCTATCACCTGCAGACTTGCTTTTTGTCGCGATGAAGATGTCGCGATTTGACGTGCGGTCAACCGATGTCCGATTGACTTGAAATTTGACAGGGAACCTATTGGAGTCATTTTAAGATGATCCATAGGTTCTGTCTTGGAAACCATGGTCCCGGAGAGCTTTACCACCGAGAGGCTTGATTTGGCTGTCGGAGAATTGAAGTTAGGCCAAATGATCTTGAAATGGCTTGAAACTTCTTGTGTACTCCTCTTTTGGCTGTCTGGATGAATCTTGCAGTTTTTGTTTGATTCTGACAAGATTTGATTTTTGGAAGCAGCATTGCCTATTTATGGCAGGTTGCGACTTCATGTAGCTCTTTGGATCTTGAAAAGGCAAAGTGACATTTTTGGTGTCAACACTGCCATGGGCGGAAAACTCGAATTTTCCATTTTCCTCCTCTCTGAGAGGAGGAAATCCGGAAAATGAAGCTTTACCGCTGCTGCCATGGGCGGAAAACTCGCATTTTCCACCTTTCCTCCTCTCTGAGGGGAGGAAATCCGGAAAATGCAGCTTTACCGCGGATGCATACGGCAAAAATCTTGCAAGCCGATTTTTTAGCCTTTTTTCCATTCTTTTACTTCTTTGTGGGTCACGGGTTAGTTCGCAAAATGATGGATGGACATGTGTGAATAACAATTTGATGAAATAATATCAAATCACAATTAACACAGTAAATCATAAATTTACTTTACCGATGAAGTGAAGTAATGGTCCTAATAAGAGAGAACGAAAGTAAGGGTATAGTGGAATCAAAAGGTGAGACAGTAGCATTTTTATTTTCACTCTTAATATGAAGAGTGTTTTTTTTTCTAAGGGAGCTCGTGGATCGGGTTTTGGGCTTGGGGTTTAGTTATTAATAAATGGGTGTGCCCAGGCTTCTTTTTATACGCGCCTAGTGCCTGAGAGCCGGAATCTCCGTTCGGCCCAAATATATATATATATATATTCATTAATTTATTAGGGAGGGAGGGCGCAATAACGTGGGTACTCAAACCCATGACCTTTCATAGAAGGTTATATGATCAGAGCAGCTGAGCTGGCCTAGTACTAGGATTGTAAACGGGTCAGATCCGGTCCGACTCCATGGTGGACCCGGAACTGGAACCGTTAAGGAGAAAGTGGAACTGGATCCGAAGCGGAAACCGTTTTGGAACCGGTCTCTGGGCTCCGGAACCGGAACCGGAACCATATACGGGAGGGGTCCGGATCCAGGTCTGTTGGATATCGCGATCACTGAGAGGGGGGGGGGGGAATCAGTGATTTCTAAAAACAGGTCCAATTCAACAACAAAACAAGTCAAACCACACAATGACACCAGATTTAACGTGGTTCACCAAAAGGCTACGTCCACGGATCAAAACCGTCCGAACACCGATCCGGTACAGGTCTGAATATATTTAGTTGCACCAACGACAAAGAGCACCAACCCTTAGTTTCAGATAGCACCAACTATCTAGGAAGCACCGACTCCCTTTACAATTTATCTGCACCCACAGATAGGATCACCAAACCCCAGACACCAAGCACCAACTTGATGTAAACACAGAATAGAAGATAAACTCTGTCTACAGCCCTTCCCCTCTACAATTCTCTCTCTCTCAATCCCTTACAAATTGAAATTAAAGCATAAACAGAGAGACACTTATCTTATGGATGAAACACCATCTTCAAGAGCACATTCTCGTCCACACTTGCTGTAGAAAGATGCAGCACAACAGCACACAGCAACAGCACTCTATTCTCTCAAAAACTCTCTCTCTTTTCTCTTCTATTCTTTCTCTCTTCTGGTGTGTCTTTAAAAAGAACCATACATGCCTTTTTATAGGTTATGTTAACCCTTAATTGTATTCAAAACAGGCTACAATTCGTTTAGAAAGAGTCCCAAACGAAATAGATAAGAGTGCTGATTTTTCGTGCAAGACTTCTGTTTCTGCGCAACTCTGGTTCCCGTGCTCGGTCGACATCCTTGCTTGCTCGGTCGACCGAAGACACTGTCTGGAATCAGTCAATTATCGCGCTCGGTCGACATCCTGGGGTCCCGGTCGACCGAAGACACACTGTGTCACGAAAATAACTGAGAGGTGCCTGAATCTGTTTCTGCAGGTTTCTCTTTGCTCGGTCGACCGCATGGGGTGCCCGGTCGACCGCGTGCTCTGCTTCAGGAATTCTGAATTCCTGACTGGTTCAATTCTGATTCTTCTTTTCAGCTCTATTTTCATTAGCCTACTATCATCATGCTTGTGACAATGTGTTGACAATAATTCCAACTCAAACCAATACTTTGAGATATTAATTCCTTCAATTCTTCAAAGACTACTCATGTCATCTCAAATTCCAACAATCTCCCCCTTTGGAATTGTTGGCAACACTATTAGAACTTCAACACTCACTTGGAACCAATTCTGAAATTCTGAACCAATTCTGAAATTCTGAAATAACAACCATGCACTGTCAACAATCTCCCCCTAGCTTTCATAGCATAACATCTCTCCTTGCTATCATAGCATAACATCTCTCCCCCTTTGACAACAAGTCCAAAGGGACCAAACCGAGGAGCGAATAGGATATTCAAGGAATACTTTGCTCCCCCTTTCAAGCACAACTCCTACGGTTTAGGAGAGTGAGTAACTCCTAACTTTTTCCGGAGATACTCGAAGACTTCCTTTGGCAGAGGTTTCGTGAAAATATCAGCCACTTGCTCAGTTGTTGGAACATACTCCAACTTGACCTCTCCATCAGCAACTTTATCTTTAAGAAAATGATAACGAATTGCTACATGCTTTGTTCGAGAGTGCTGAACAGGATTCTTAGATATATGAATTGCACTCGTGTTGTCACATAGGATCGGCGTAGGATCCGTTGTAGGAACTCCTAGATCAGAGAGCATTTGCCGCATCCATAACACTTGCGTACAACAAGTTGCCGCTGCAATATATTCCGCTTCCGCTGTCGAAAGGGATACTGAGTCTTGCTTCTTACTATGCCAAGCAACTAATCTTTCTCCAAGATAAAATGCGCCGCCGCTAGTACTCTTGCGATCATCTACGCATCCAGCCCAATCGGCATCAGAATATGCAACAAGAGTGAAGGATTTGCCTTTGGGATACCAGATACCAAGCTCCATAGTACCTTTCAGATATCAAAAGATTCTTTTCACTGCTGTAAGGTGCGTTTCAGTTGGTGCTGCTTGAAAACGTGCAACCATACATACTGCTTGTAGAAGATCTGGTCTTGTAGCAGTCAAGTAGAGCAAGCTTCCTATCATAGAGCGATAGGTGGTATGATCAACGGACGAGGCCTTATCATCTTTGCTAAGCTTCGTGTTCGTTGACATTGGTGTGCTCACTGGCTTGCTGTCTTCCATATTGAACCGTTTCAGCATTTCCTTAATGTACTTCATTTGTGATATGAAGATGCCATGTTTCAGCTGCTGAACTTGTAAACCAAGAAAGAACTTTAGTTCTCCAAGCATCGACATTTCAAATTCTTTCTTCATCTCTTCTGCAAAATTCCTGCACATCTCCTCATCATTGCCACCAAAGATTATGTCATCAACATAAACAATGACAACCAGCTGTTTGCTTAACTCAGTTTTGACATACAGATTGCTATCAACCATTCCTTTTCCAAAACCGATCTTGCGGAGATAGAGATCCAGCCTTGCATACCAAGCCCTTGGCGCTTGTTTCAGTCCATAAAGAGCCTTTTTCAACTTGCACACTAGATCTGAATTTTTGCTGATGAGAAAACCATCAGGTTGCTCAATGTAGACCTCTTCTTCAAGTAAACCATTCAAGAAAGCTGACTTTACGTCCATCTGAAATACCTTGAAGGTTTTGTATGCTGCCAATGCAAGAAACATACGAATAGCTTCCAGACGAGCCACCGGTGCAAAGGTCTCTTCAAAATCTATGCCTTCAACTTGAGCATAGCCTTTACAAACCAACCTTGCTTTGTTTCTAATGACTTGACCATCTTCATTCAGCTTATTCCGAAAGACCCATTTAGTACCAATAACATTCTTATCAGTAGGTCTAGGAACAAGTTTTTTATGTGGAGTTCTTCTCAATTTGCTCCAACTCCTCATGCATAGATTTCAACCAACTTTCATCGAGACTGGCTTCAGCCACAGTCTTGGGTTCAATGGTGGACACAAGTGAGTAATTGCTAACTACACTTTGTCTAGTTTGAACGCCTGCCTTAGGATCTCCAATGATTTGATCCTTAGGGTCTTGCTCTACCCAAGTGCTGTGCTTCTTAGGTGTAGTATCTTCTGAGTCATCCTTTGATTTCTCAGAATCATTAGATTCAGCCATCTCATCATCAATCTCACTCGAGTCCTCATAAACTGGACTGTCATTATGAGTTGCATTCTTTGGTTCAATATTCTCATCTATTCTCACATCAGCACTTTCTATGATTTTTCTGGTTCTTTTGTTAAGACACCTATATGCCTTGCTAGTAGAGGAGTAACCCAGAAATATACCTTCGTCAGCTCTTTCTTCAAATTTGCCCGGATTTTGTTCGAGCCGCTTGATGTAACACTTGCTGCCGAAGACTCTGAAGTGCTTGACTGTTGCTTTTCTTCCAAACCATAGCTCATAGGGAGTTTTGTCTTCATGTGGCCTGATCAAGCATCGATTTTGAATGTATACAGCCGTATGAATTGCCTCTTTCCAATACTTATCAGCCATCTTGCTTTCACTTAGCATCGTACGAGCCATCTCTTGTACGGTGCGATTCTTCCGTTCCACAACTCCATTTTGCTGTGGAGTTCTAGGGGCTGAGTACTGTCTCTGAATGCCATGATGTTCACAATATTTAGTGAACTCTTCAGATGTGAACTCGCCTCCACGATCAGACCTTAAAATCTTGATACGTTTTTCCAATTGATTTTCAACCTGTGCTTTAAACAATTTAAAACGATCAAGTGCTTGATGCTTATGCTTAAGAAACAATACCCATGTCATACGAGTATAATCATCAATGCATAACATGAAATACTTATCTCCATTGGTGCTTTGAGTTCGCATCGGTCCACAGAGATCAGTGTGCACTAGCTCAAGAGGTTTCTTGGAATGATGCTCCTTTGACTTGAACATAACCCTCGTTTGCTTTCCCTTTTGGCAAGAGTCGCAAATGGGATTGGAAGGCTTTTTAACTGTAGACATGCCTCTTACAGCCTTTGAATTCCAAATCTTTGACATGTTATCAAAGCTTAGATGCCCAACGCGTTTGTGCCACAACCAACTTTCCTCTGTCCGACTCATCAAGCAGGTCTTTTCAGCTCCATCTGACAATGTATAGAGATTTCCAGCAGTTCTTGATCCAGTTGCCACTGTTTTGCCGTTGCTACTCTTCTTGATGGCAAACCCATTCTTTGTGAAGATAACTTCGTGACCCTTGTCACAGATCTGGCTCACACTAAGCAGGTTGTGTCTCAATCCAGACACATATAAGACTTCTTCCGATCTGATCTTGTTTGCCATAAGCTGAATAACACCTTTTCCGCAGATTTTGGCACCATCATTGTTGCCAAACTTCACTGAACCGCCTTCATAGTGCTGTAATTTGATGAATTTCTCTTTATCACCAGTCATATGGCTTGAACAACCACTATCAAGGACCCATGGTGCTGCCTTCTTTTGTGCATTGAATACCATTTGCACAATGAGAGATTCTTTGGGACTTTCTGCACTTTGCTTTGCTCTCCAAGCTTTGACTAACTTGGGTTTCTTTTCAATCTGAAATTTGTTAGCAATATGTAACCTACAATCCCTAGCCAAGTGTCCATAATTATAGCACTTATGGCACTCAATTTTGTGGCTACTTAGGATTGAAAAAGGATTCCTAGTCACAAATGGGTTGTTTCTTACATAGAATTTGCAATCAGCTCTTTTATATCCAAACATATTACAATGAAAGCAATAACCATAGAATTTGTATCTTCTTTGTGGCTGGTTAGTCTTCATTACCTTTATAACAGGAATGGACTCCTTTCTAGGTTGAGTGGGCTTCATAGAGTTAGAAGGTGTAGTGACTTGCTTCACAAACTCTTTCTTTTCAGGAGGTGCAATCTTAGAGGATTCACCTTTCTCAAATCCTAGACCAAATCTGAAGTGGGCAGGTCTTTGAACTTTCAGTAGTTCATTGAGTTTCATAGTCCCTTCAATCGCTTGGAGCGCTTTGAGTTTTTTGCTATTTTCCAAATTTTCAGCCTTTGCTCTAGCGATCTCAGTTTCAAGTTTCATAGCCTCTTCCTTTTTTATACTTATTTGGTTTTCAAGGACTTCTACCATTCTTTTATATTCTTCTACTTGAGTTTTCAAAGCAATAATAGAACTTTCAGATTCATGGAGAAGTTTCAGATTTTTCTTACTTGTTTTGCGTTCCATGCTAAGCTCCTCAAGTGCGGCTATGAGTTCCTCTTCAAGATTGACTTCAGCCTCCTCTTCCTCTTCCGGATCTAGCTCTTCTTCTTCTTCAACAGTGACCATGAAGAGAGCTTCGGTTGATTCATCATCGTCTGAAGTTTCAGACGTGCTGTCATCTTGTTGACATAGAAAGTTTTTAGCTTTGCCTCTTTTTCTGAAATTTCTCTTTCCTTTACTCTTTTCAGCGTAAGAGTCATTATCATTGTCTTCTTTTAGCGGACACTTCGCAGCAAAGTGACCAACACCTCCACAAGTGAAGCATTTAAAGGGTAGCTTCCCTTTGTACTTGCCATTGCTTCCTTTCTTCAACTTTCTAACAAATTGAGCCTCAAGCTCATCATCATCAGAATCAACATCATGACCAGCAGTCTCTTTTGCCTTTTTCTGAACTTTGAAGGCCGCTTCTTTATCAGATGAAGACGTCTTTCCTATGCGCATCTCATAGGCAGTTAGAGAACCATGTAATTCATCCATGGAAAATGCATTCAGATCTTTGGCTTCTTCAATGGCTGAGACTTTTGAATCAAACCGGGGAAGAAGAGATCTTAGAACCTTTTTGACGATGACCGGCTCTTTAATCTCCTCCCCTAGTCCACGAATGTCATTCGTGACTTCATTCACTCGTTGCATATACGAGTCAACATTCTCGCTTTCCTCCATGCGAAGAGACTCGAATTGAGAGCGATGAGTTTGCAATTTGGCTTCTTTAATCTTCTCATCACCTTCATGTATGCTTTGCAACTTGTCCCAAATTTCCTTGGCTGTTTTGCATGCAATTACTTTGACAAGCTCGCTGTCCACAAGGCCACTAAAGAGTGCATTCTGCGCCTTGGAGTCGTTGTCTGCCAACTTCTTCGATGCAGTATCATTGGGTACAGTGGCAGTATTGTAACCGACTCTGACAGCCTCCCAAACATCATAGCCAAGAGATTTGATGAAGGCTTGCATCCTAATCTTTCAAAAAGAGTAATTAGAACCATCAAACAGAGGTGCTTTCATATTCCCTGTATTGACTGCCATGTGATTTGACAAGAGATCACCCTTAGCGTATTAAACTGATCAAGGGAGCCTCGCTCTGATACCAATTGTTGGATATCGCGATCACTGAGAGGGGGGGGGGGGTGAATCAGTGATTTCTAAAAATAGGTCCAATTCAACAACAAAACAAGTCAAACCACACAATGACACCAGATTTAACGTGGTTCACCAAAAGGCTACGTCCACGGATCAAAACCGTCCGAACACCGATCCGGTATAGGTCTGAATATATTTAGTCGCACCAACGACAAAGAGCACCAACCCTTAGTTTCAGATAGCACCAACTATCTAGGAAGCACCGACTCCCTTTACAATTTATCTGCACCCACAGATAGGATCACCAAACCCCAGACACCAAGCACCAACTTGATGTAAACACAGAATAGAAGATAAACTCTGTCTACAGCCCTTCCCCTCTACAATTCTCTCTCTCTCTCAATCCCTTACAAATTGAAATTAAAGCATAAACAGAGAGACACTTATCTTATGGACGAAACACCATCTTCAAGAGCACATTCTCGTCCACACTTGCTGTAGAAAGATGCAGCACAACAGCACACAGCAACAGCACTCTATTCTCTCAAAAACTCTCTCTCTTTTCTCTTCTCTTCTTTCTCTCTTCTGGTGTGTCTTTAGAACGACCCATACATGCCTTTTATAGGTTATGTTAACCCTTAATTGTATTCAAAATAGGCTACAATTCGTTTAGAAAGAGTCCCAAACGAAATAGATAAGAGTGCTGATTTTTCGTGCAAGACTTCTGTTTCTGCGCAACTCTGGTTCCCGTGCTCGGTCGACATCCTTGCTTGCTCGGTCGACCGAAGACACTGTCTGGAATCAGTCAATTATCGCGCTCGGTCGACATCCTGGGGTCCCGGTCGACCGAAGACACACTGTGTCACGAAAATAACTGAGAGGTGCCTGAATCTGTTTCTGCAGGTTTCTCTTTGCTCGGTCGACCGCATGGGGTGCCCGGTCGACCGCGTGCTCTGCTTCAGGAATTCTGAATTCCTGACTGTTTCAATTCTGATTCTTCTTTTCAGCTCTATTTTCATTAGCCTACTATCATCATGCTTGTGACAATGTGTTGACAATAATTCCAACTCAAACCAATACTTTGAGATATTAATTCCTTCAATTCTTCAAAGACTACTCATGTCATCTCAAATTCCAACAAGGTCCGGGTCTAGGTAGAGAAGGATATTAAAAAATATATGATTTTTAGGAGAAATTCTTATAACTTTAGGTAGTATGTCAGGTCTTTGGTCCGATTCATAAATGGGTCTTTGTCTGGAACCTAATTTAGGTTTCGATTGATAAACGGGTCCGGGTCAGGAACCTAATTTAGGTTTCGATTGATAAACGGGTCCGGGTTTTCCTATCGGAGCCGGGTCTGGAACCAACTAAACAGGCTCCGAGTCTAAACTGGATCCGGAACCGGAACCGTTATTTAGAAACGGGTTCGAGTCCACTATGGTTCCGATCCGGAACCGTTCCTTTTGCCACCCGACAATCATGCCCTCCGGGGCGGACCTAAATATTAGTGATTGGGGGCTTCAACCCCATGTTAAATCTGAAAAGCCCAGTAGGCCTACTGGACTGGCTTGCTCTGCCCCCAAGGAACAAAGCCCATAAGACCCCATGAAATCTCTCTCTCACTCTCTCTCCCCCTCCCCAAAAATACCAAATTGGTGATAGATCAGCTCCGGCTCCGTCGCTCATCGAAGTCTCTCACCCCTCCGTGTCTCGGTTCTAAATTGGATTTGATTTTTTAGGAATTTATTATGAAGTGAATCGCACCGATGATCATTAAAGACTACGAGTGATGAAAGATTTAAGGATGGAGTTGTAGATCATAGCGGCAAATTGCTTTAATAGAGTGATATCTTGCATTTTCTCTCTATTCATATCATATGTGAGTTCACTAGTTATGGGCAAGAAGAAAAAACACAACTATTGATTCTTTCATTCTATTTTATGTTAATTGGAAATGAAAAGGTGTGGCGGCTTTATTTGAACACTCACGCAGCTTTACCGCTGCTGCCATGGGCGGAAAACTCGAATTTTCCACTTTTCCTCCTCTCTGAGAGGAGGAAATCTGGAAAATGAAGCTTTACCGCTGCTACCATGGGTGGAAAACTCGCATTTTCCAGTTTTCTTCCTCTCTGAGAGGAGGAAATCCGGAAAATGTAGCTTTACCGTGGATGCATACGGCGGAATTCTTGCAAGCCGATTTTTTAGCCTTTTTTCCATTCTTTTACTTGTTGGTGGGTCACGGGTTAGTTCGCAAAATGATGGATGGACATGTGTGAATAACAATTCGATGAAATAATATCAAATCACAATAAACACAGTAAATCATAAATTTACTTTACCGGTGAAGTGAAGTAAATGGTCCTAATAAGAGAGAACGAAAGTAAGGGTGTAGTGGAATCAAAAGGTGAGAGAGTAGCATTTTTATTTTCTCTCTTAATATGAAGAGTGTTTTTTTTTCTAAGGGAGCTCGTGGATCGGGTTTTGGGCTTGGGGTTTAGTTATTAATAGATGGGTCGTGCCCGGGCTTCTTTTTATACGCACCTAGTGCCTGAGAGCCGGAATCTCCGTTCGGCCCAAATATATATATACATATAAATATATATTCATTAATTTATGAGGGAGGGAGGGCGCAATAATGTGGGTACTCAAACCCATGACCTCTCATAGAAGGTTATATGATCAGAGCAGCTGAGCTGGCCTAGTACTAGGATTCTAAATGGGTCAGATCCGGTCCGACTCCATGGTGGACCCGGAACAGGAACCGTTAAGGAGAAAGTGGAACTGGATCCGAAGCGGAAACCGTTTCGGAACCAGTTTCTGGGCTCCGGAACCGGAACCGGAACCAGAACCATATATGGGATGGGTCCGGATCCAGGTAGAGAAGGATATTAAAAAATGTATGATTTTTAGGAGAAATTCTTGTAACTTTAGGTAGTATGTTAGGTCTCGGGTCCGATTCATAAACGGGTCTTTGTCCGGAACCTAATTTAGGTTTCGATTGATAAACGGGTCCGGGTCAGGAACCTAATTTAGGTTTCGATTGATAAACGCGTCCGGGTCCTTATAGGTTCCGTCCTGTGAACCCAGGAAGCGGCATATGAGCATTTGATGTTGCAAAATGCACCTCTAAATCAACTTTTTTTGGACATTTTTATGCACAATATTAGAGGTAGTAGACTTGACGCACTGTTATAAGCTGAATGATGCGCCTATTTTTAGAAAAATGAAGAATAAACATAAATTAGAATCAATTTTGGAACTAGATTCCAGTCCTTTAGGTGGACCCGGATCCGGGTTTTCCTATCGGAGTCGGGTCTCGAACCAACTAAACAGGCTCCGAGTCTAAACGGGATCCGGAACCGGAACCGTTATTTAGAAACGGGTTCGGGTCATCTATGGTTCCGATCCGGAACCGTTCCTTATGCAACCCTATAATCATGCCCTCAGGGGCGGACCTACATATTAGTGTATGGGGGCTTTAGCCCCCCGTTAAATCTGAAAAGCCCAGTAGGCCTATTGGACCGGCTTGCTCTGCCCCCAAGGAACAAAGCCCATAAGACCCCCTGAAATCTCTCTCTCTCACTCTCTCTCCCCCTCCCCAAAAATACCAAATTGGTGATAGATCAGCTCCGGCTCCGTCGCTCATCGAAGTCTCTCTCCCCTCCGTGTCTCGATTTTAAATTGGATTTGAATTTTTAAGAATTTATTATGAAGTGAATCACACCGATGATCTTTAAAGACTACGAGTGATGAAAGATTTAAGGATGGAGTTGTAGATCGCAGGGGCAAACTGCTTTAATAGAGTGATATCTTGGATTTTTTCTTTAATTATGGGGATGTTATTTGAAGACCCTTTATACATTTCTACATATTCCAACTTTTATTTCTAGGGAAGTATATGTATTAAAAAGAGTAGAAATTCAATTCAACATGTGTCAATTGCCAAAGTAAGCTTATGTGATTTTTTCTCTCTATTCATATCATATGTGAGTTCACTAGATATGGGCAAGAAGAAAAAACATAACTATTGATTCTTTCTTTCTATTTTATATTAATTGGAAATGAAAAGGTGTTGTGGCTTTATTTGGACACTCACGTAGCTTTACCGCTGCTGCCATGGGCGGAAAACTCGAATTTTCCTCTTTTCCTCCTCTCTGAGAGGAGGAAATCCGGAAAATGAAGCTTTACCGCTGCTGCCATGGGCGGAAAACTCGCATTTTCCACTTTTCCTCCTCTCTGAGAGGAGGAAATCCGGAAAATGCAGATTTACTGCATATAGCGAAAATCTTGCAAGCCGATTTTTTAGCCTTTTTTCCATTCTTTTACTTGTTGGTCGGTCACGGGTTTGTTCGCAAAATGATGGATGGACATGTGTGAATAACAATTTGTGTATGTCTTTGAGCTATATGTAAAAGGGATGTGCATGAGATGCAACTCTAACTGGCATTGAGCCCAAGTGGGAGATTGTTAGTTTTATGGACTCAATCCAGTAGATGATATAATAAATTGATTAAATTCTTTATTTATTCATATATTCATGCTTTCCTTTCATGAGATGAATGGTGATTTATTATATACTTGCACATAACCAATACGAATGACATGATGGTTCATGAGATGAACCGGGGTCCACAAGTATATTAGATGTAACACATGTGTATGGATGAGATCCACATACGGGAGACATGTATGACAAATCTTATACTTAAAATATATTCACAACCAGTGATGAGACTGGACATCTCATACTGATAAGGTTGCAGTACTTTGATCACTATGAGATAGTGTGATTTGTCTCGATCATCAGAATGGAAGATTCTGGATCATAGTGCTGGTACATTGGATGTATTGAAGGACCATGAGAAGAACCTTATAAGCACTGTCTTTATTTTAAGGTCTGCTCTCATAATTCCCTAGCAATAGGCTCTCAATCCTGAGACATTAATGAACTCAAGTTTCTATCTATTCATTTGCTTTGAGTCACCAATGAGTGAGGCCAACTGTAGGTCAACACCTCGGTGATTTGGGCACGTGGTAGTAGAGCTGTGGGAACATTCAATAGTCAAGATGGAATCTATCTCTAATATCCCCTTGTGCCAATTAATGGATTTATCATTGGTAAGTGCGCACCCATTCCGATTAAGAGTTAATTGGAAAGGTACCTATTGATCATTATAATTAATTGGGGCTCAAGGATAATAAGATATGGATCTAGTTTGGAAGACAGGTCCAATTGATCCATGGATATTGATAGAGGGGTCTACTTGTTGTAATGTGGAAGTTTAGGGTCTTCTATGTAATATTCCTAAGACTGGAGTTCAATTGCATTTATATAGTGGAGTTATTTGCAATTAACTGTGGGCCCGGATTACACATGAGATGTGGGGTCGCGAGTTCCAGTTGGAGCCAGCTTTCTAAGGAATCCCTAGTGGTCCCCACGCTAGCCCAATTATTAGAAAGTATCTAATTCTAGTTGAACTCTAATAGGAAAGTTACTATTTCTAGTAGAAGTGGGACTTCTAATAGTGGTAATAGTAGACTTACTAATTTTAGTAGAAGTGAGACTTCTATTTTAATTAGAAAGGAATTGGAAAGTTACTAATCATATTTGAAGTGAGACTTCTAATTATGATATGGTAAGTTACTAATTAATGGAAGTAAGTCTTCTATTGTAATTAGTAAAGAAGAGACAACTTGCAAAAGCTATAAATAAGAGGAGAAGAGGGCCTTGGACGTCCCATGCATAAATCCACCTAGGGATTCACGCCCAAGCCCCCTTTAGTGCAAGTGTTGCACGAGCTCTTCTCCTCTTCCCTCTTCTAGTTCTCTTTCTAGTTCCTCCCTAGAGTTCCTAGTAGTTTTCTCTTCGAGATCCCACCATCTTCTTGAGAAAAGGAGAATCTGATACGGGTCATAGCGTGGAAGATCAAGAGGTCTTGGAGATCCCTATTTGATTAGTGAAAGCGTTTCATCATCAAAGAAAGACGCAACTCCTCCATTAGAGCACAACCGAGCTCCAAAGGTATAATCCACTTCCTTGCATGTTGTAGATTTATTTGTTGCTTATATGTTGCTGTTTTTATCTTCTAGATAAATTGTTTTACTGATCATGATGACTGAGATTGAGGACATGGATCTTGGATTGGGTTTTATAGCCTTGTGGATAGTTGATCCCTGCGTCAAGTGGGTCAAAAGTTTTTGAAACCTATCCTAGAGGCCCACCCTATTTCCAACAATTGGTATCAGAGCCTTACCTCATCTCTTATCATGTTAGATCAATAAGCTTGATCTAATCTTTACATGAGATGCGAAGAGGATAGATCAAGGGCTATGTACGGATCAGTTTGATGGTTTTGCTTGGACAATTAGTAACTCCATGTTTGGATAGTCACATAAGGGTTTAACAATGATGGAATGCTGGTAGGAAGCCATTGGGAATCTTCAGAAGAGTTTTGGAGATGGTTGGACACGAAATACAAAAACCCAACTTGCAGATTTCCGTCAGGCAGGTCGACCGAGCCCTCTGGCAGGTCGACCGAAGACACTGAGGCCGGTCGACCGAGCCCTCTGGCAGGTCGACCGAATAGACTGACATATGAGATCTCAATTTTTGTTTTTGTTTCGGGGGACACCCCCGGACCCCCTCTGCGTAGGGGGCATGAATCATAGTAGTGGCAATATTTGGCATCCTGTCATTCCATTATTGTTTGGTAACCCGACTTTGTGAGTTGCTTTACTAGTATGAGATACTAACATGCAGGTTATCATGTCCTCTCCATATGGCCCACAAGTCTTTTACTTTCTTTTATGGTTGAATGTTTATTATTGGCAAGTTGTAAAGGGCATCATGGTTTCCTTGGTTTCCCGGTTCAGGGCAAGGCATTGTGAAATTCCCTATGTGCCTTTTTATTTCCATTAATAGATTATCATGTAAGTCTCATCATACAGACATAGGAATTTATGTAATTTTCTTAATTTGTAAATTCTGGCGATGTCCGAGACTAAGAAGGAAAGTGAAGTTGGACTCCTAATCAAAGAGTTTGAAGATTACCAAAGGTGTTTTGGAGTTTCCCAAAGAGTTTGAGGAATTCCAAATTTTTGGAATGTCTAGAAGTCCAAGAAGTCTATTCCGCTTGGGCCATGTGGAGGAGAGGACTAGTTTCTAATTTTAGCGTTTTCTATTTATAGTTGAATGCTTTATTTAGAATGTTTCCAAATCTGATCCAAACATAGCAAGTTACTAATATTGGTCAAATCAAATTAATTTTTGGAAAGAGTTCTAATTAGTGTTGATGTCCCATGAGATGGACACATTGGAAACACTAATTTAAGAAACTGGACTTTCCTTAAAATAACTTGACTTAGAACCAATCTTGGATCATATCATGAGATGATTTGATGATTCATATATTTATATATGTGGGCCCTAATACCTTAAAAGGAAATCCTCAATTCTAAAATATTAAGTGGGAGCGGGGCATTTAAATTAATAAATCCCCATGGTTTTCCACCATAGGTTCATTGTAAGGAAAGTATTAGCCTCGCGCCACCAAGAGAGTGGCCGTTCCCCACGGAGGGCTTTTATTTATCTGGTTACTAGATATGGATCTCCTATGGATAGTATTGATGAGACGTGGTGGGGGTTCACTCCCCAAGGAGGAGCTGCCCATCGCGGTTGTCATGCAATATTAGTTGGTGGGTCACACTTAACTAAAATAATGATGTAGTATCCCCAAGGATTTGCCTCATGTATTTTAGAAACCAAAGATAATCGGGAGTCATACATTATTTGGTATGAGATACCTACATGATAATGAATGATGGGGATCATGGATAGTTAGTCTTAATTCTAATTTTGACGAACTTTGATCCGCACCAATCCAAGGACATTTGCACTCCCCAAGGAGGCATGCCCTAGGGGATTGGGATTCCGATGTATTCTGAACTCAGTGCTTATGAGGATTCCCATATGAATTTGGTAGAATACTAAACCCTAATGTCATTTATATTCTTTCATTGAATGTATGGTTATGTGCTTTAATTTATACAGCATGAATTTGAATACTTTCAATCCACTTGCGACCATCCTCAACCAGAACAAGTTGATGGGATCCAACTATGTAGATTGGAAAAGGAACCTGGATATTATCTTGACATCTTCAAGTTGCAAATATGTCCTTCTAATACCCCCCCCCCTTCCTGAGCCTGAGCCTGATGCACCACAGATTGTGAAAAACTTTTACACCAAGTGGACCAAAAACAATGAGATAGCCAGATGTTTTATTCAGGCATCCATGTCTACTGTTTTGCAAGAACAACATCAATCCTATAAGTCAGCATACGATATTATATCGAACTTAAAGGAGATGTTTGCAGACCAGGTTAGACCTGCTAGGCAGGCTGCTCTAAAAGTGCTGATGGAGACAAAGATGGCCGAGGGAACCCCAGTACAAAAATATTTGTTACAAATGAAGTTGGCATTGAATGAGTTAGATGTACTAGGGACTACGTTTGATACAGAAACGCAGATCGACATGATCATTCAATCACTACCAGACTCATTCAAACATTTCAAGATCAATTATAGTAAATTGGAAATGACCATAGCTGAGCTGTCTCGCCAGCTGGTAGTGTTTGAGGAAATCATGAAGAAAAGACCAACTGCCCTCATGACAGAAAAGTCATTTGCTAAGTTTAAACCGAAAGGTAAAGACCGGGATAGCAAGAAGAAATCAGTCATCAAAGGTCCTAAGGTGGAGTATGGTTCCACTAGTGGTATGGCCAAGGTCAAGGGTACGGGAGCAAAGGGAAAGTGTTTCCACTGTGGTATGACAGGACATTGGAGGAGGAATTGTCCACGATTTCTGTCAAAGGAAAAGACCTCAGGTATGATTGAGTCATTTATTTCTGAAGATAATTTTTCAACTAGTACTTCAGAATCTTGGTTTGTAGACTTTGGTGCAACTAATTACATCAGTAATATGTTGTAGGAGTTACAGGTAACCAGGAGGATTAATGACAGGGAAATCAGTATTAACCTGGGATCGGAAGCCAAGGCAGAAGCAGTGTCAGTAGGAGTAGTAACTTAGTTATTTTCAGATATTAAGTTGATTTTGTCAGATACATTATATGTACCGTTTTAAGACGGAATTTTAATTTCTAGTATGATGAATAAGAGTTATTCAGTTACTTTTGGTAATTAAATCGTCTTAAAGAGGAGCGGTACTCTTATATATTCTGACAAGGTAATCAATGGCTTTTATTTGTTAACTCCCACAATGTATGAGATACATGACGCTGATGCTAATAATAGACCATCATTAAAGAGGTAGTCACCTTCATCTAATCCAACAAACTTTGGCACCTAAGAGGCTAGGTCATATAAACCTAAACAGGATTGACAGGCTAGTGAAAGATGGTATCTTGCCTTCATTGGTGGTAGAATCAATGCCTATCTGCAAATCCTGTCTGGAAGGCAAAATGACCAAAAGACCCTTATTCATCTAAGGGCAGTCGGGCCAAAGATTTATTGGAGTTAGTGTTTACTGATGTGTATGGACTCATAATAATAGAGCGAGAGATTGATACGAGTATTTTATCACTTTCACCGATGATTACTCGAGATATGGATACATATACCTTATGCACCGCAAGTCCGAGATTTTTGAATAGTTCAAAGAGTTTCGAGCGGAAGCGGAAAAGCAATTAGGTAAAAGTATAAATACTCTTCGATGAGATCGATGAGGCGAATATCTCTCCGCTAAGTTTATGGGATACTTATCAGTAAATGGGATTTGATCCCAGTAGTCTGCTCCTGGTTTGCCTCAACAGAGTGGAATAGTAGAAAGAAGGAACAAGACTCTTTTAAATATGATTAAGTCTATGATTAAGTTTCTACTGATTACCTATATTTTGGGATATGGAAACTGAAATATATATACTAAACCTCATTCCATCTAAGTCTATACTTGAGACTCCCAGGGAGTTATGGACAGGGCGAAAGCCTAGTCTACGGCTTTTTCAGGGTTGTCCAGCACACGTGCTGAAGGATAAGACGGATTAGTTGAAATCGAAGTCGGAAGTATATATGTTTATATTCTATCCCAAAAGAAACTAAAGGATTGGTTGCTCTATAATCCCAGAGAGCAGAAAGTGCTTGGCAGCACCAATGCGGTTTTCTGGAGGGAGATTATAAGATTAACTGGAAATCTTTAGAAATGGTTATCTTGGAAGAAATTTAAGAAAGAACAATTCCAAATCCAAGAATAACCAAACTTTAAGAAAATCCGCCATATTTGACCCAGTAGTTACACCAGTGCCTTGTCGTAGTGGGAGTATTGTCAGGACCCTTGACAAGTTCTCGGTCTAGGGAAAGTCTTACAAGGCAATCCCGGTGTAACCGGAACAAGATCCTTATAACTATGATAAAGCAGTTAATGACATAGCTTTGGGATGTTGGTTAGATGCTATGAAAGCTGAGCTGGAGTCTTTGTACTCTAATCAGGTCTGGATACTTGTGGGCTGGCCTGCCAATAGCAAACCTATTGGGTGCAAGTGAGTCTACAAAAGAAAATGAGAGCCAGATGGAAGAGTTCCATCCGGATACTCTTATCTATTGCGGTTCATCTCGGTGACGAGATTTGGCAAATGGATGTCAAGACAGCGTCTCACGACGGCAATCTTGAGGAAGACATCTATATGATGCAACCAGATGGTTTTATAGCTAATAACCAAGTGCAAAGAGTTTTGCAGGCTGCATAAGTTCATTTATGGATTAAAGCAGGTATCCCGAAACAGGAACATCCATTTTGACAAGGAAATCAAGTCACTTGATTTTTGTCAGAATCCGGATAAGTCATGTGTAAATGAAAAGTCAACAACACAGGGTAGTTTTTCCTGGTATTATATGTCGACGACGTCCTTCTCCTATGGAGTGATATAGGGATATCGTCAACAGTAAAAGTTTTGGTTGGCTAAGACTTTTGATAATAAAGGACTTTGGAAAAGCCAGGTACATCCTAGGAATCAATTTCCATTGAGACCGGAAAAATAGGATGATAGGCTTATCCCAATAATGTGTACATAGATAAGGTTCTGGTACGGTAAGCTATGCTTTGTACTAGACCGGATATCTGTCACGCAGTATGCCTAGTCAGCAGATATCAGTCTAGCCCAGGTCTTTATCATTGACTATTGTAAGATGTGTTCTCGAATACTTGAGAAGGACTAGAGATCACATGTTGAGTCATAGCAGTGATGAGTTGATTACCAGTTGGTTACATAGATACTGACTTCTAGTCAGATCAGGATTCCAGGAAATCAATTTCTGGGTATGTGTTTATGCTGTAATTACTTGAGAAGCAATTACGGAAGCAGATTGACTCAAAAGATTCCTTATGAAACTTGGAGGGGTATTTTTGGCAGGACAGCCGATCACAGTTTACTGTGATGACAGCAGGGCAGTCACTAAGTCCAAATAACCCAAGAGCCAAAAAGCATGTACAGAGGAAGTTATACATGGTCAGATAGATTGTGCAGAGAGGTAATGTATGATCACCAAGATAGCCTCTGCAGACAATCTAGTAGATCCATTTACTAAGCCTTTGACTACTAAAGTCTTTGAGCTATATGTAAAAGGGATGTGCATGAGATGCAACTCTAACTGGCATTGAGCCCAAGTGGGAGATTGTTAGTTTTATGGACTCAATCCAGTAGATGATATAATAAATTGATTAAATTCTTTATTTATTCATATATTCATGCTTTCCTTTCATGAGATGAATGGTGATTTATTATATACTTGCACATAACCAATACGAATGACATGATGGTTCATGAGATGAACCGGGGTCCACAAGTATATTAGATGTAACACATGTGTATGGATGAGATCCACATATGGGAGACATGTATGACAAATCTTATACTTAAAATATATTCACAACCAGTGATGAGACTGGACATCTATTACTGATAAGGTTGCAGTACTTTGATCACTATGAGATAGTGTGATTTGTCTCGATCATCAGAATGGAAGATTCTGGATCATAGTGCTGGTACATTGGATGTATTGAAGGACCATGAGAAGCACCTTATAAGCACTGTCTTTATTTTAAGGTCTGCTCTCATAATTCCCTAGTAATAGGCTCTCAATCCTGAGACATTAATGAACTCAAGTTTCTATCTATTCATTTGCTTTGAGTCACCAATGAGTGAGGCCAACTGTAGGTCAACACCTCGGTGATTTGGGCACGTGGTAGTAGAGCTGTGGGAACATTCAATGGTCAAGATGGAATCTATCTCTAATATCCCCTTGTGCCAATTAATGGATTTATCATTGGTAAGTGCGCACCCATTCCGATTAAGAGTTAATTGGAAAGGTACCTATTGATCATTATAATTAATTGGGGCTCAAGGATAATAAGATATGGATCTAGTTTGGAAGACAGGTCCAATTGATCCATGGATATTGATAGAGGGGTCTACTTGTGGTAATGTGGAAGTTTAGGGTCTTCTATGTAATATTCCTAAGACTGGAGTTCAATTGCATTTATATAGTGGAGTTATTTGCAATTAACTGTGGGCCCGGATTACACATGAGATGTGGGGTCGCGAGTCCCAGTTGGAGCCAGCTTTCTAAGGAATCCCTAGTGGTCCCCACGCTAGCCCAATTATTCGAAAGTATCTAATTCTAGTTGAACTCTAATAGGAAAGTTACTATTTCTAGTAGAAGTGGGACTTCTAATAGTGGTAATAGTAGACTTACTAATTTTAGTAGAAGTGAGACTTCTATCTTAATTAGAAAGGAATTGGAAAGTTACTAATCATATTTGAAGTGAGACTTCTAATTATGATATGGTAAGTTACTAATTAATGGAAGTAAGTCTTCTATTGTAATTAGTAAAGAAGAGACAACTTGCAAAAGCTATAAATAAGAGGAGAAGAGGGCCTTGGACGTCCCATGCATAAATCCACCTAGGGATTCACGCCCAAGCCCCCTTTAGTGCAAGTGTTGCACGAGCTCTTCTCCTCTTCCCTCTTCTAGTTCTCTTTCTAGTTCCTCCCTAGAGTTCCTAGTAGTTTTCTCTTGGAGATCCCACCATCTTCTTGAGAAAAGGAGAATCTGATACGGGTCATAGCGTGGAAGATCAAGAGGTCTTGGAGATCCCTATTTGATTAGTGAAAGCGTTTCATCATCAAAGAAAGACGCAACTCCTCCATTAGAGCACAACCGAGCTCCAAAGGTATAATCCACTTCCTTGCATGTTGTAGATTTATTTGTTGCTTATATGTTGCTGTTTTTATCTTCTAGATAAATTGTTTTACTGATCATGATGACTGAGATTGAGGACATGGATCTTGGATTGGGTTTTATAGCCTTGTGGATAGTTGATCCCTGCGTCAAGTGGGTCAAAAGTTTTTGAAACCTATCCTAGAGGCCCACCCTATTTCCAACAGGATGGACATGTGTGAATAACAATTTGATGAAATAATATCAAATCACAATAAACACAGTAAATCATTAATTTACTTTACCGGTGAAGTGAAGTAAATGGTCCTAATAAGAGAGAATGAAAGTAAGGGTGTAGTGGAATCAAAAGGTGAGAGAGTAGAATTTTTATTTTCTCTCTTAATATGTAGAGTTTTTTTTTCTAAGGGAGCTCGTGGATCGGGTTTTGGGCTTGGAGTTTAGTTATTAATAGATGGGTCGTGCCCAGGCTTCTTTTATTATGCACCTAGTGCCTGAGAGCCGAAATCTCCATAAAGCCCAAATATATATATATAAATATATATTCATTAATTTATGAGGGAGGGAGGGCGCAATAATGTGGGTACTCAAACCCATGACCTCTCATAGAAGGTTATATGATTAGAGCAGCTGAGCTGGCCTAGTACTAGGATTGTAAATGGTTCAGATCCGGTCTGACTCCTTGGTGGACCCGGAACCGGAACCGTTAAGGAGAAAGTGGAACTGGATCTGAAGCGGAAACCATTTCGGAACAGGTTTCTGGACTACGGAACCGGAACCAGAACCATATATGGGACAGGTCTGGGTCTAGGTAGAGAAGGATATTAAAAAATATATGATTTTTAGGAGAAATTCTTGTAACTTTAGGTAGTATGTCAGGTCTCGGGTCCGATTCATAAACGGGTCTTTGTTCGGAACCTAATTTAGGTTTCGATTGATAAATGGGTCCTGGTCAGGAACCTAATTTAGGTATCGATTGATAAACGGGTCCGGGTCCATATAGGTTCCGACCTATGAACCCGGGAACCGGCATATGAGCATTTGATGTTGCAAATTGCACCTCTAAATCAGCTTTTTTTGGACATTTTTATGTACAATATTAGAGGTAGTAGACTTGATGCACTGTTATAACCGTATCCGGAACCGGAACCGTTATTTAGAAACGGGTTCGGGTCCACTATGGTTCCGATCCGGAACGTTTCCTTTTGCAACTCTACAATCATGCCCTCAGGGGCGGACCTACATATTAGTGTATGGGGGCTTCAGCCCCCCGTTAAATCTGAAAAGCCCAGTAGGCCTATTGGACTGGCTTGCTCTGCCCCCAAGGAACAAAGCCCATAAGACCCCATGAAATCTCTCTCTCTCACTCTCTCTCCCCCTCCCCAAAAATACCAAATTGGTGATAGATCAGCTCCGGCTCCGTCGCTCATCGAAGTCTCTCTCCCCTCCGTGTCTCGATTTTAAATTGGATTTGAATTTTTAAGAATTTATTATGAAGTGAATCACACCGATGATCTTTAAAGACTACGAGTGATGAAAGATTTAAGGATGGAGTTGTAGATCGCAGGGGCAAACTGCTTTAATAGAGTGATATCTTGGATTTTTTCTTTAATTATGGGGATGTTATTTGAAGACCCTTTATATATTTCTACATATTCCAACTTTTATTTCTAGGGAAGTATATGTATTAAAAAGAGTAGAAATTCAATTCAACATGTGTCAATTGCCAAAGTAAGCTTATGTGATTTTTTCTCTCTATTCATATCATATGTGAGTTCACTAGATATGGGCAAGAAGAAAAAACGTAACTATTGATTCTTTCTTTCTATTTTATATTAATTGGAAATGAAAAGGTGTTGCGGCTTTATTTGGACACTCACGTAGCTTTACCGCTGCTGCCATGGGCGGAAAACTCGAATTTTCCTCTTTTCCTCCTCTCTAAGAGGAGGAAATCCGGAAAATGAAGCTTTACCGCTGCTGCCATGGGCGGAAAACTCGCATTTTCCACCTTTCCTCCTCTCTGAGAGGAGGAAATCCGGAAAATTTACTGCATACAGCGAAAATCTTGCAAGCCGATTTTTTAGCCTTTTTTCCATTCTTTTACTTGTTGGTCGGTCACGGGTTAGTCCACAAAATGATGGATGGACATGTGTGAATAACAATTTGATGAAATAATATCAAATAACAATAAACACAGTAAATCGTAAATTTACTTTACCGGTGAAGTGAAGTAAATGGTCCTAATAAGAGAGAATGAAAGTAAGGATGTAGTGGAATCAAAAGGTGAGAGAGTAGAATTTTTATTTTCTCTCTTAATATGAAGAGTGTTTTTTTTTTCTAAGGGAGCTCGTGGATCGGGTTTTGGGCTTGGGGTTTAGTTATTAATAGATGGGTCGTGCCCAGGCTTCTTTTTTATATGCACCTAGTGCCTGAGAGCCGAAATCTCCGTAAAGCCCAAATATATATATATATATATATAAATATATATTCATTAATTTATGAGGGAGGGAGGGCGCAATAATGTGGTTACTCAAACCCATGACCTCTCATAGAAGGTTATATGATTAGAGCAGCTGAGCTGGCCTAGTACTAGGATTGTAAATGGTTCAGATCCGGTCTGACTCCTTGGTGGACCCGGAACCGGAACCGTTAAGGAGAAAGTGGAACTGGATCCGAAGCGGAAACCATTTTGGAATCGGTTTCTGGACTACGGAACTGGAACCCGAACCATATATGGGACAGGTCCGGGTCTAGGTAGAGAAGGATATTAAAAAATATATGATTTTTAGGAGAAATTCTTGTAACTTTAGGTAGTATGTCAGGTCTCGGGTCCGATTCATAAACGGGTCTTTGTTCGGAACTTAATTTAGGTTTCGATTGATAAATGGGTCCTGGTCAGGAACCTAATTTAGGTATCGATTGATAAACGGGTCCGGGTCCATATAGGTTCCGACCTATGAACCCGGGAACCGGCATATGAGCATTTGATGTTGCAAATTGCACCTCTAAATCAGCTTTTTTTGGACATTTTTATGTACAATATTAGAGGTAGTAGACTTGACGCACTGTTATAACCGGATCCGGAACCGGAACCGTTATTTAGAAATGGGTTTGGGTCCACTATGGTTCCGATCCGGAATGTTTCCTTTTGCAACTCTACAATCATGCCCTTAGGGGCGGACCTACATATTAGTGTATGGGGGCTTCAGCCCCCCGTTAAATCTGAAAAACCCAGTAGGCCTATTGGACTGGCTTGCTCCGCCCCCAAAGAACAAAGCCCATAAGACCCCATGAAATCTCTCTCTCTCTCACTCTCTCTCCCCCTCCCCAAAAATACCAAATTGGTTATAGATCAGCTCGGATGGACTGCGCTCCTACGCCTGGTCCTACCGAGGTCGGCGGACGTGGGAGTCCGTTTGGGTCCGACCCTTTCTTAACTGGGGGCAAGGGCGTGCATCAACATTTCTTTTGTGTGGGTGTGCCGGATTTTCTATTTTACTTGGAATTGCAAGTGGTGATCCGTAGGTCAACCTTCGCAAGTAAAAAGGAAATCAACTTCTTTCAAGTTTTCCATTGCACATGTATTTAAGAAAAGAGACATTTTCTTGATTTGCCGTGAAAGGCGATTTTTTTGGCATTTATAGCCGATTTTGGCGTTTATAGCCGATTTTTTGCATTTATAGCCGATTTTGGCGTTTATAGCCGATTTACTATCCTTATCAATAATGAAAGACAAGATTTGTGATTTTTGTCTCTTTTGAAAAAATACAAACTACATTGAAAAGCAAGAAAAGGAGGATCTAACTTCTCAGGAGATTGTGGGGTACCCATTCAGATTGACGATCGCAAGCCATATGTGGGCTTCGCCATCATCCATGCAGATGAGAACAGAGGATGCTATTGATTCGCTTGGCTTGGCTATAACCTCAGGTTTTTAGAGGACAAAGACCAAAAGGAGGTCCTATGTCCAATAAAAAGCCGAGTAGACGGGCTGAAAAGCCACGTCTAAGCCATTGGAGGCAGAAGGAGAAGGCAAGGACCTTGGGGTGGGGGGGGGGGGGGGGGTACCCCCCAAAGGACTTTTGTACCTTGTAGCGGTGGTCGGTGTAGGATTTTCGCAGAGTTTTCTCTCTTAGATTTCTGATGCCTTTTTCTGTCTGAGTTTCTGGATTTTCTGCAATCTGTTGTCTGTGTGTTTGTGATTCTTTTCTTCTTGGAGAGCTCTCCTATTTATAGGCTTTTAGGTAGCCATTTAGGAGGGTTTATGAGCCTTAATTGTCATAAAGCTACATAAAGGGAGGAGTTACAGGATTCAATTCTTTATTTTGTAACTCCTTTTTCTTGGCTTCTGATTGGCCGAAGGAGATTGAGGGCATTTAATCGCCTTTAATCGCCATGATGGGAGGAGTTTCATGGGTTAAATGCCATGAATCTCTTGACTTGTAACTCCCGGATGCTTGCTTCTGATTAGGCCGTCCAAAGAAATGGATTAATGACTGTAATAAAGCTAGTCAATTAATCGCATTATGTGGTCGCCGAGCAGTTGAAGAGTCGTGGGCCGTGCCACGTCTTTTAGGATTCTTCTGGCGATGATCATCGATGGATCTTCATGTAGATCGACATCGGATGACCATGTAACTTCAGGTGTTGGTTGCCAACAGCGGGTCGGTGCCATCTATCCTGCCGATTTCTCGATCGGTTGGGTAGAAAGCACACTTTTTTGGTTGACCGGTTGGCGATCAATGTTGATTTCGATAATCTTGATGATTAACCCGTGTTTTTGACGGATGTCAGAGGATTTGGTGTCTCAAAAGTATGAATTTTGGAAAATACCAGAGGCTGGACGCTTCGAATCGCGAAAAAATGGTGAAAAATGGGGTTTCCGGGGCCCACCGGGCGATCCCGGGCCCCACAGTCGCAGGGGTCTGCGACCCTGGGGGGGTTTTCCCCCCTTTTCTCCCGTTTTGTGTCCGTTTTTGCTGTTTTTTTATTCTTTTTTCTTCTGTATTTTTCCTTGACATTTTTTATCATTTATTGGCCTGATTTCCCTGTAAAAAACCTGATGAGAATCCTTGCATTTTATTTTGCAAGGTTTCCAATTTTCTGAGAAAGCCGAAGACTTTGTCGCGCAGAGCTGCCGATTTTTCGTCAGAAGCTGAAACTGGGTCAAACGATGTCGGAATGACCTGAAATTTGGGGTGAAGCCTGCTGAGCAATAACTAAGACCAACCATAGGCTTTTGTTTGAGTTTTGAAGCCGTTTGGTGTCCTATCACCAGTAGACTTGCTTTTGTCGCGATGAAGATGTCGCGGTTTGATGTGCGGTCAACCGATGTCCGATTGACTTGAAATTTGACAGGGAACCTATTGGAGTCATTTTAAGATGATCAATAGGCTCTGTCTTGGAAACCATGGTCCCGGGGAGCTTTGCCGTCGAGAGGCCTGATTTGGCTTCCGAGCGTCAAAATATGGTCAAATGTTGTTGAAATGACCCGAAATTTGACGTGTAGCCCTTTGTAAGCATTTTGAAGCCATCCATGTGCTCTTCTGATGAGTGATGGCCTCGGTGGTTCTCGCCGCCGAGAGGCTTGATTTAGTTGTTCGTGGGTTGATGTAGGGTCAAACGTTGTCCGTTTGACTCGGAACTTGACGTGGAGCCTTTTGGATGTATTTTGAGACCATCCATCGGCTCTGATCGAAGATTTGATGTCTCCGATGCTTTCACCACCGGGAGCTCCTTTTCAGCTGTCGGAGAAGCGAAGTTAGGCCAAATGATTTTGAAATGGACGGAAACTTCTTGTGTACTCCTCTTTTGGCTGTCTTGAAGGATCTTGCAGTTTTTGTTTGATTCTGACAAGATTTGATTTTTTGGAAGTAGCATTGCCTATTTATGGCAGGTTGCGACTTCATGCAGCCCTTTGGATCTTGAAGAGGCAAAGTGACATTTTTGGTGTCAACAAATGCCCCCTCGAGGTACAGTGACGAGTTGCTTAACTTTTGTAGTCTTTCTTTTTGGTATTTGTAGCCTTTTGAGCTTCCAGGGGAATTTTATGGTAGTGAAAGGGATCACGTACCATCTCGAGGCAAAGTTTTGAAGATGACATCAGGGATGTGGATTTGGGTTTTGACCTTGTGACCTAACAGGCTATATGTGGCAGGTTAGGGGGTCGGGTTTGGTTTTGATCGTGTGACCCAACAAGCTGTATGTGGAATGTGTTGGGATTGGTGTATGCCCTAAAGCCCACTAGCTGCATTCTCATCTTTTGTTACTGGATATTTAACTGGTTATTTAATGAAAAGACTCTTTTATGCTTAAACATGTATATATGTATGGTTGTGTAAGGCCCATTGTTTCTAGTAAATGAATTAGGTGTGTAGTGTCTACACACAGATAGGTCTAATTCATGGACAACTGGAAACATCATATTTGTTCATAACTGAAAGATGGAGCTGGGCACTTCATCTTGGTAGAAGTTATAATGAGATACTCTCCTATATAGGGTGACATACCTAAGTCACGGGAGGGCTTTCCCGGATCTATCTCATTAGTGCATGTGTCATGCATTGAACAGGACCGTTGTAGGAGTGATCTCTAAAATAGTACTATCACAGAAAAGAGATCAAGTCACCTCATGCTACTAAGTAACCGATGCTCTTAATCTTGAGCATTTGTGGATGAACTGACGAAGTCAAGTTCTTGTGCTTTAATTCACTATGGGTGAGATTCTATTCATGGGTCAACAGCTCTGTGTTTTGGGTACTCGAACTTGATCAGTTGGGACGTGCAAATGCATTATAGAATCTATGCCATCTGATGATGGAATAATCGTCCCCTTAGAATTATCCGATTAATCATCAAAATCTAAGATCTTAGTATATGGATGTTCCATATGGATATTGAACTTGTGGGTCGCTCCCTGGATCAAGAGAATGATATTCGAATGATGATTATGTTTAAGGATATGAAGTTCTAAGGTTTAGATGTAATCGGGAAGGTTGATATTACATATGATAACCTGACTCGATTATGGATGTTACATAGAGGGGCATTCAGGTCATTACACTTAGTAGGTCGAAGACAACCGTCATCTTATGACGAGCTTATTATAATATATATTTGTCCTTGGAGTTCAACCATAACTCTTTAGTGGAATGAGTTAAGGTTAAAATGGTCTTAATGTTGCTATGGGTTTAGCATGGACATTTTGGTCATTTTGGGAGCCAATGGCAAATATGTCTTTTGGTCCCTTCTCTAGTCACTTACCAAGATTGGCATGGTTTCCTAAAATGTTTAGATAACATAAGGATGAATTATTTTAGTGGAAAAGTAATTTTGAGTTTAAATTCAAATAGGCCTTTGATGGCATACATGAATTTAACTCTAGATAAATTATATGTGGGCCATGGTGTGCATTGATATGTGGGACGTCCATAATAGGATTTCCATGGGTAAGGTTTCCAACTTTGAGTAGGACTCTACTTGGAAAGTTGGACTCCTCTTTGGATTAGTATTCCTATGAGTTAGTTTCCTTTTTGGATTAGGAACTTAAAATTAGTAAGTGTTCTACAACTAGTATTACTAATTGTATGGAAAGTTCTTTTTAGTTTCCTTTTCTAATTGAAGTGTTTCTTAAAGGAAATAAGACTTTCCTTATTGGACATAAATTAGAATAAGGAGAGATAACTAAATAGGAAAGGCTTCCCATAGTTTCTATAAAAGGAGAATCATCCCCTTGGACGTCCACTATGCTAAGCAACACTTTTTTAGCACACTAATAGCCCCACACGTCCAGCCCCTTGAAGCTCTTTCTTCTCCCTTGAAGAAAGTTAAGGTCTGAGATTTTTCATGAGAAAAATAGTTCTTGTTTCCTAGATTAAGATCCCACCATCTTAGCCAATCAGATTTGGAAGTGAGATAGAGGAGAAGATCAAAGGCAATACTAGTGCAAGAAAATTCCAGCAACTTGTTTGCAAATAGCAAGTCTGAGTTCGCGCCTTTGGATCTATTTTTTCAGAGATTTGAAGTCTACAAATCTTCGAGGTAATAGTCTTCTATCATCTCTATTAATTAGACACATGTTGGTCATGATTTAATGGAGTTTCTATGCGATTCTTTATGGCTGATTTCCGCTGCATAGTGCAGAAATCAGATTTTTTAAAATCTGTCATGCTTTGCATAAGCCATAGTAGTCTCTTTATGAGAAGTTTCAGATCTGAATCGCAATTTCTTTCAGTGGTATCAGAGCCACTCCATGTGAAATCATGATCCCATGTTGTGTATAATTAATCTTAGATTGATTATGGGTATGGTGGCACCCTATTAAAGTTATGTTGTGATGCATGTTGTGTGCAAGTTTCATTAACATTGCTGGAATTTATTTTCCAGATTTGTTTAATGATGCACATAGTGAGTTTGCATGCACTAACCTCTTTGTTTGCAGCCATGTATTGCATCCTTGATGGTTCGCATGATTGTTATGTGGATTTGGATGTTTTTTAATTAGTTAGAAAGTGTACGATTGCGCGGTTAGCAATCATAGGAAGTTGTAAAGTTTCCTTAATTTTATTCCAACTAGTCTTGATGTAAGCTTTCTTGGAAAGCATAGGAATCTCCAATGTAATTTTGGTTTTGTTTCAAGACAAGAAGGTTGCAAGAAATTGGAGTCCTTGGAGATCAAGGAGTCAAGACTTCTAGATGCATGAGGAGTCCTAATTCGATTAGGATTTGAAATCCTAAGAGCAAGGAGCCATCAAGGAATGCATACTTTTATTTGCTTTTATATATAGAATGCATGGATGAATGCTTTATATAATTGCTATAATTGTCACCTAGAAACATGGCCACCATTAGGCTCTAAAATTGGCATCTTTATTGTATTAGATTGTTTTTAGTTTGGCAAATTGTTTTAAACGGAACTTAGACCAGCACCTTCTATTTGTCTAAGGTTTAAAATTGGATAGGGTTTAGTTTATCTTGGTACCCTTGGTTTCCAAAGGAGGCTAAACTAAAATCTAATTAGATGCTACCTATGGGTTTTCATAACCCAAGATAGGTTTTTGACTCTTTGAAGGGATTTGCTCAAATGTTTTAAAGCAAAGGTTATTTAATTTTAAGATGACTTAAGTCATGAATTTAATTAACCAAGTTTGCTAGATTTAAAAAGAGCTTTTGAGTAAAACAATGTAAAGGTCAAAAAGTATAAACCCTAGCGATAAATAATCAAGTGGGAGAGGGGTTTTAGGAAAGACCCCACGGCCTTCCATTTTCGGTTCATGTTACCTCATTAAAGTGTTAGGGGGAACGGCCATCCCTTCGGTGGAGTTCTTTAACTAAAGAACGCTTTGATGGGTTAATGGGTGAACTAATGTGAATATTCATAATGAGGTGTTAGTAGGAGCGGCCATCCCTTCGGTGGAGTTCTTTACTAAAGATCACTTCTATAGAATGTCAATGAAGTGTTGGTGGGAGCGGCCATCCCTTCGGTGGAGCTCTTTTCTAAAGTTCACTTCTAGGAAGGATAAAAGTCTCTTCCCTTCGGAAGACTTAATCATAGACATTCTGGGAATTTCATAAGAGATGGTTATACACTTGACATAAGACGGTGATGACCTCTCCTTAGGAGTTAAGGGTTATTTGTCATATGAGGCCAAACCAATCAGTGATTGGACTACCACTGGATGTGTGTCCACATAGTGATAATCCAAATAAATCTGCCTTAATTCAACATGACTGTAGGCTCGGCCATCCCTTCGATGGAGGGTCTATGAGGAGGTTGAAACACTGATACATTTTGATTGGGGTTGAATAATGTAAAAAGTTTCGTGCTTTGTTTTTCCTTTTATAACAAGCACCATATGCATATTACATATATACTGCATGTCTAATTATAAACCGTTTTATATCCAGAAAAAGATGGGTAGAGATTCTTTTAGTCCGTTGATGTGCATTCTTCGTGAGAATAAACTGACTGGCCCTAACTACGTAGACTGGAAAAGAAATCTTGACATAGTACTCACAGCCGAGGAGTACAAGTATGTCTTGCTGGAAAACTGTCCCGAAATTGATGCTAATTCTACTGATGACCAGCGAGAGGCTGAGAGGAAATGGAAGAAAGCGAATAGCATGGCTAAATGCTACATGCTCGCTTCCATGTCCAACGTGTTGCAAACACAGCACGAGCAAATGGACACAGCCTATGAAATCATGATGTCCTTGTCTGAGATGTTTGCAGACAAGAGCAGGCCAGCCAGGCAAGCTGCTATGAGGACCATCATGAATGCTAGGATGGCTGAGGGAACACCTGTCAGAGAGCATATGCTCAAGCTGATAGATTGTTTCAATGAAGCTGAGATTCTAGGGGCTGAGATTGATGCAGGGAGTCAGACTGACATGATTCTCGAAACTCTGCCGGAATCTTTCAATCAGTTCAAGCTCAATTTCAATATGAGCAAGATGGACATGACTCTACCTGAGTTAATGAAAGAACTCCAGGCGGCAGAGGCTATCATGAAGCCCAAAGCCCAAGCTCATTTTTTCCAGTCTTCCTCTAAACTGAACCCGAAAGGGAAGAAGTTCAAGAAGAAGCAGAATAAGGGAAAAGGGCAGAAAAAGAACAATGCTAGTAATAAGAAGGACAAGGGTACAGATGGAAAGCCCAAAGGGAAATGCTTCAAGTGTGGCCTGAAAGGTCATTGGAAGAAAGATTGTCCCAAGTTCCTGGCCTCAGTTAAGAAAGGTACATCTTTTTCATACTACATTGAAACTTGTCTAGTGGTTGATTCTACTGACTCATGGATAGTAGACTCAGGAGCCACTAATCATATCTGCAATTCATTGCAGGGGTTTCAGATAATGCAGAGAATTGAGAAAGGAGAGTTTGCCTTTAGAGTCGGAACTGGAGCTAAAGTTTGGGCAGTTGCAGTAGGAGTAGTTACCTTACATTTTCCATGTAATAGGATATTAGTTTTAAATAATGTTTTCTATGTTCCGGACATGAGGAAGAATTTAATTTCAGTTTCCAGATTAATTGAATTTAATTATTCAGTTTCTTTCCATTCTGGTATTGATATCAGTAGAGATGGAAATATTATATGTTCCGGTAGAATACATGACAACTTATTTTATATATATCCTATTGCTCCCACACTGCATAATGTACAACAAGAAAGCTCAACTTCCCTTAAAAGGAAGGTATCTTCAATCAATGACACATATCTTTGGCACTTACGTTTGGGTCACATTAACCTAAAACGGATTCAGAGGTTGGTAGAAGATGGGCCCTTAAGCTCATTAGATTTCGAACCTTTTCCTCAGTGCGAATCTTGTCTCAAGGGAAAGATGACCAAACAGTCATTCTCTGGAAAGGGACTAAGGTCAAAGGAGTTGTTAGAATTGATTCACACTGATGTGTGTGGTCCTATGAACAAACCGGCTCGAGGAGGGTATGAGTATTACATCACCTTCAACGATGATTACTCTAGGTATGGATATGTATACCTAATGCGACGCAAGTCTGAGGCGTTTGATAAGTTCAAACAATTCAAGGCTGAGGCGGAGCTACAACTAGGAAAACATATCAAAGCCCTTCGATCCGATCGAGGTGGCGAGTACCTCCTGGGTGAGTTCAAGGAGTACCTCACACAACATGGGATTGTGTCTCAGTTGTCTGCACCGGGTACACCCCAGCAAAATGGTGTAGCGGAGAGAAGAAACCGTACCCTTCTTGATATGGTAAGGTCCATGATGAGTCATGCAAACCTACCTATATCTTTTTGGGGATATGCCTTAGAAGCAGCATCATACATTTTAAATCTGGTACCATCTAAGTCAGTACCTAGGACACCACAAGAAATATGGACAGGTCGAAAACCTAGTTTAAATCATATCCACATTTGGGGTTGTCCAGCTTATGTACTGAATGATAAAGCTACCAAGCTAGAACCCAGATCGGAAATGTGCTACTTCATTGGGTATCCTAAAGGAACGAGAGGTGGCATCTTTTATCATCCAAAGGAGCAAAAAGTGCTCATCAGCACTCATGCTAGGTACTTGGAGGATGATTGTATGATGCACTAAGAGCTTAGTTGTAAAGAAACCCTTGAGGAGATTCTTCCGGGATCTCCTATAACATCTGTACCAGATCCTGAGGCAGTAGATGAACAAGATATTCCTTTGAACACTCCGGAGCCTCGTCGTAGTGGGAGAATTTCTAGACAACCAGAAAGATATCTAGGAGTGTCTTTTAAGACAGACTCTGAAGATCTGGTTGAGGATCCTACTAGTTATGATGAAGCAGTAACGGATATAGATGCTGACATGTGGCAGCAAGCGATGAAATCTGAAATGGATTCTTTGTATTCCAATCAAGTCTGGGAACTTGTACATGCACCTGAAGGGATTAAACCCATAGGGTGCAAGTGGATCTACAAGAGAAAGAGAGGAGTGGATGGGAAGGTGGAAACCTTCAAAGCAAGACTGGTGGCGAAAGGATATACTCAGAAAGAGGGTATCGATTATGAGGAAACCTTTTCACCAGTGGCTATGCTTAAGTCCATAAGGATTCTCTTGGCCATCGCATGTCATTATGACTACGAGATATGGCAGATGGATGTCAAGACAGCTTTTATTAATGGAAGTCTTGACGAATGCATCTATATGATGCAACCAGAGGGCTTCATTGCTAGTGGCCAAGATAACATGGTTTGTAAACTTAAGAAGTCCATCTATGGACTTAAGCAAGCATCTAGAGCATGGAACATCAAGTTTAATCAGGCAGTCAAATCCTTTGGCTTTGATCAAAACATTGATGAACCATGTGTGTATAAGAAAGGAAATGGGAAAGCAATTGCGTTTTTGGTTCTGTATGTAGATGACATATTACTCATAGGAAATGATGTAGGTTTATTGTCATCCACAAAGGTTTGGTTATCCTCTCAATTTCAGATGAAGGATTTGGGTGAGGCCAAGCTTTTGCGTGATCGCAAGAATAAGATGTTAGCCCTATCCCAATCTTCTTATATTGAGAAGATATTGGTCAAGTTTAACATGCATGACTCCAAAAAGGGCCTACTACCTTCTAGACATGGAGTACCACTGTCCCGAGATCAATGTCCAAAGACATCTGAAGAGATAGAGACCATGAGGAGAGTTCCATATGCATCCGCTGTTGGAAGCCTCATGTATGCTATGTTATGTACTAGACCAGATATTTGCTTTGCCGTTGGCATGGTTAGCAGATATCAGTCAAACCCTGGACCTATGCATTGGACAGCAGTTAAGCATATATTCAAGTATCTTCGGAGAACGAAAGATTATATGCTAACCTTTCGAGCAGATGATCTAACGCCATTGGCGTATATAGACTCTGATTTCCAATCTGATAGTGATGCCAGAAAGTCTACCTCAGGGTACGTCTTTACTTTGTCAGGAGGGGCTATATCATGGAGAAGTGTCAAGCAATCCTGTATAGCTGATTCTACCATGGAAGCAGAGTATGTGGCGGCATCGGAAGCTGCGAAGGAAGCGGTATGGCTCAGAAAATTCCTGTTGGAATTGGGAGTTGTTCCTGCAGTGCATAAATCGATTGTCATGTACTGCGATAACACTGGTGCTGTAGCACAGTGCAAAGAGCCCAGGAATCACAAGAAAGGCAAGCACATTCAGAGAAAGTACCACTTGATCCGGGAATTCATTCAGGATGGAGAGATAGTGGTGGAGCATATTGCTTCAGCAAATAACTTAGCTGACCCATTCACTAAGACTCTTACTGAGAAAGTCTTCACTTCTCATGTTGAGTCTATGGGTGTTAGGTTAGGAAGCAGTGATCTTTAGTGCAAGTGGGAGTTTGTTGGGATTGGTGTATGCCCTAAAGCCCACTAGCTGCATTCTCATCTTTTGTTACTGGATATTTAACTGGTTATTTAATGAAAAGACTCTTTTATGCTTAAACATGTATATATTTATGGTTGTGTAAGGCCCATTGTTTCTAGTAAATGAATTAGGTGTGTAGTGTCTACACACAGATAGGTCTAATTCATGGACAACTGGAAACATCATATTTGTTCATAACTGAAAGATGGAGCTGGGCACTTCATCTCGGTAGAAGTTATAATGAGATACTCTCCTATATAGGGTGACAAACCTAAGTCACGGGAGGGCTTTCCCGGATCTATCTCATTAGTGCATGTGTCATGCATTGAACAGGACCGTTGTAGGAGTGATCTCTAAAATAGTACTATCACAGAAAAGAGATCAAGTCACCTCATGCTACTAAGTAACCGATGCTCTTAATCTTGAGCATTTGTGGATGAACTGACGAAGTCAAGTTCTTGTGCTTTAATTCACTATGGGTGAGATTCTATTCATGGGTCAACAGCTCTGTGTTTTGGGTACTCGGACTTGATCAGTTGGGACGTGCAAATGCAATATAAAATCTATGCCATCTGATGATGGAATAATCGTCCCCTTAGAATTATCCGATTAATCATCAAAATCTAAGATCTTAGGGCCCGTTTGGATGTATACAGAATAAAATATTTACAGATTTAATTATTACAATAATAAAATAGTATAGAATAGAATAATGTAATATTATAATCTTACAATATTTTTGATGTTTGGCGATTTTTGAAGAATCTTACAGATTTTAAATCGAGTTGTTTAGATGGTGCTATGATTAAAGTAAATTACATTATTATAATATTTTTTTATTAAATATTTTAATTTAAATGTAATTTATCACATCTGGATAAAAAAAGTAGTGTGGTATAGTAAAAAAAGTTCAACTGTGATGTTTTTACCTTAAGTTGCTTTTCTTTTATCACATAAAACCATGGTAAAGTATAGTAAAGTAAAGTCAATAATAACTACTTTACAACTCTCTCTCCCACTTTGTTTTACCACATACTTCATTTCACCTTACTTTACCTCACCTTTACTATGATATGACATCAATCTTTGTTTTACTTTACCACACCTATAAACAAGTCACTTTTACTTACCATATAAAACTAGGATAAAATGTGATAAAGTAAAGTTGAATAAAAAGAAAATACTTTACCATTCTTTCCCACTTTACTTTACCAAATATTTCATCCCACCTTTACTGTGCTGTGACATTTACTTTTGCTTTACTTTACCATATATGTAACATCATGATGGATTGGAAAGTCTTTACTTTACTCTACCACTTTGTAATCGTCATTTTGAAAGATTCTTATCTTGTATAAAGTTTTCTACATGGGGAAGCTGTATGAGAAAATATTGAGCTTTTTAAAAGAAAAGAATATTATCTTCAAGTTTTTCTTGGGTTACCAAACGCACAAGATTCTCTTCTTTAGAAAATGAAAGATTATATTCTATAAACGATTATTTTCTTGTGTTTTCTTGTGCATCCAAACAGGCCCTTAGTATATGGATGTTCCATATGGATATTGAACTTGTGGGTCGCTCCCTGGATCAAGAGAATGATATTCGAATGATGATTATGTTTAAGGATATGAAGTTCTAAGGTTTAGATGTAATCGGGAAGGTTGATAGTACATATGATAACCTGACTCGATTATGGATGTTACATAGAGGGGCATTCAGGTCATTACACTTAGTAGGTCGAAGACAACCGTCATCTTATGACGAGCTTATTATAATATATATTTGTCCTTGGAGTTCAACCATAACTCTTTAGTGGAATGAGTTAAGGTTAAAATGGTCTTAATGTTGCTATGGGTTTAGCATGGACATTTTGGTCATTTTGGGAGCCAATGGCAAATATGTCTTTTGGTCCCTTCTCTAGTCACTTACCAAGATTGGCATGGTTTCCTAAAATGTTTAGATAACATAAGGATGAATTATTTTAGTGGAAAAGTAATTTTGAGTTTAAATTCAAATACGCCTTTGATGGCATACATGAATTTAACTCTAGATAAATTATATGTGGGCCATGGTGTGCATTGATATGTGGGACGTCCATAATAGGATTTCCATGGGTAAGGTTTCAAACTTTGAGTAGGACTCTACTTGGAAAGTTGGACTCCTCTTTGGATTAGTATTCCTATGAGTTAGTTTCCTTTTTGGATTAGGAACTTAAAATTAGTAAGTGTTCTACAACTAGTATTACTAATTGTATGGAAAGTTCTTTTTAGTTTCCTTTTCTAATTGAAGTGTTTCTTAAAGGAAATAAGACTTTCCTTATTGGACATAAATTAGAATAAGGAGAGATAACTAAATAGGAAAGGCTTCCCATAGTTTCTATAAAAGGAGAATCATCCCCTTGGACGTCCACTATGCTAAGCAACACTTTTTTAGCACACTAATAGCCCCACACGTCCAGCCCCTTGAAGCTCTTTCTTCTCCCTTGAAGAAAGTTAAGGTCTGAGATTTTTCATGAGAAAAATAGTTCTTGTTTCCTAGATTAAGATCCCACCATCTTAGCCAATCAGATTTGGAAGTGAGATAGAGGAGAAGATCAAAGGCAATACTAGTGCAAGAAAATTCCAGCAACTTGTTTGCAAATAGCAAGTCTGAGTTCGCGCCTTTGGATCTATTTTTTCAGAGATTTGAAGTCTACAAATCTTCGAGGTAATAGTCTTCTATCATCTCTATTAATTAGACACATGTTGGTCATGATTTAATGGAGTTTCTATGCGATTCTTTATGGCTGATTTCCGCTGCATAGTGCAGAAATCAGATTTTTTAAAATCTGTCATGCTTTGCATAAGCCATAGTAGTCTCTTTATGAGAAGTTTCAGATCTGAATCGCAATTTATGGCAGGTTGCGACTTCATGTAGCCCTTTGGATCTTGAAGAGGCAAAGTGACATTTTTGGTGTCAACAAATGCCCCCTCGAGGTACAGTGACGAGTTGCTTAACTTTTGTAGTCGATGTGCCTCGAAGAGATTTTTGAAGGAGAGCCTGTGACTGGACCAAGAGTCTTTGAGCAGTCTTTCTTTTTGGTATTTGTAGCCTTTTGAGCTTCCAGGGGAATTTTATGGTAGTGAAAGGGATCACGTACCATCTCGAGGCAAAGTTTTGAAGATGACATCAGGGATGTGGATTTGGGTTTTGACCTTATGACCTAACAGGCTATATGTGGCAGGTTAGGGGGTCGGGTTTGGTTTTGATCGTGTGACCCAACAAGCTGTATGTGGAATGTTGGGGGATCAATTTTGGTTTTGATCTTGTGACCTAACAGGCTGTATGTGGCAAGTTAGGGGATCGGGTTTTGGTTTTTGATTTTGGTCTTGTGACCTAACAGGATGTATGTGGCAAGTTAGGGGACCAGGATTTGGTTTGGATTTTTGTGGAATGTCAGTTTCAAGATTTTGGCTCAATTTGGTATATGTGGCTGGATGGTTTGATTTTTGGAAGCTCATGGGGCTTGGAATTCTCTTTTGTATGGTCGAATCAACTCAAAAGAGGCATGGAACCATTTTTGTATGCTCTTGGTAAGAGGGATTTCTCTTTGACTAAAAGCCTAAGTAAATTTTTTTTTATGTGCCTAGGTGGTCAAACCTGGCTCATATGGGCTAACCCATGGGACCTTAAGCTTTTGAAATGGCTTAGATCTCATATGGTGTCATTTTTGTAAAGAATATCCAAAAATATCTCATTTGGATAAAGAATATATAAGAATATCTTTACTTGGAGAGAATCTCTCATGTTCCCTTTATTTTGGGATAGGATATCTCAAGATATCTTTCTTTTGGGAAAGAATCCTTCATTGATCCTATCTTTTGGGAGAAAATCTCTCATTGACTTCTTTTTGGGAGAGAATCCCTCAAGATATCTTTCTTTTGGGAAAGAATCTTTCTAATGTCTTTCTTTTGGTAAGGTTACTAATTAGTAACACTTACCTCTTTCTTCTTTCCTTCTTTGGTTTGCTCTCTTCTATAAAAGCAAGGAGGAGGTTGGATCTCTTGCTCTTATTACTTTCTTTTGCAACAATCCCAAGAGGGCTTCAAGACCAAGAGTTCTTCTTCTTCAAGATCTTCAAGACTTTTCTTCTTCTCCATCAATGGCTTCAAGTAAGTTCCCTTTTTCAAGAAAACTCCATTGTAGGAAAAATAAAAAGTTCTTTCTTTTTTTTTTGTTTCTTTCTTTTCTTCTTTTTTTTTCTCTCCACGTGTTTTCTCTTTTTTTTTTACACGTGTTTTCCCTCTTTTTTTTTCGTGCTTTCTCTTTTTTTTTTTTTTGAACTTCTTTTTTTTTCTTTTTGTGGGCTGGCCTGTGGGCCACGGCTTGTGGGCCATCCCCTTTTTTTTTCTTTTCTTTTTTTTTTGTTTTCTTTCCTCTTTTTTTTTCGAGAAAGTTTCTTTTCTTTTTTTTTTTTGCTCATCATGATAATGCCCCTTTTTTTTGGCAAACCTAGATGTTCATGCATGCATTCTATTGTAAATTAAATTTGTAGCATGATGTGATAGCATACCTAAAAGTTTTCGCAAATTTAGGAATTTGGAGCTCGCAGCGATGTTGAGCCCTTCCTGATTTTACGGAGACTTTGAGGTTTTGAAAGTTTGGAGTTTCAGAGCTCGCAGCAATGTTGAGCCCATCTTCAAGCTTTCTATTTCTTTCGGGATAATTCTTTTTCTTAGGAATTGCCCCGTCATCATGTCCAAATTTCGCCAGATTTTTTTTAGCGAGATTCTGTCATTTTGATATTTGATCTTTTTCTTTTCCATCCTTTTCAGGTGGTTCCTCCAGAACGAACAAGGGTAAAGAGCATGCTACAAGCATACCTCGTCGATCTGCTAGATCTTCTAATCCAGCCGTTCAGCAGGCCTTTGAGAAGGTCCAGTATGTTGAGAGAAATCTGGAAGAATGCGACTCCCTCAACAGAGATGAGATGAGGCAGCGACTAATCACTCTCAAGGGAGAGGAATTCTATAAGATCATGGTAAGCAGTCGTCCATGGGTGATGGAAGATCAGAGGGTTTTGCCCAAGCCTACCTTCTTCTTTGGTGATGTAGTCCCTGATGACATGACATACCAGAGGAGATGTTTTCAGTTCTCTTTCACAGTAGATGGTGAGAAGAAGACTGTTGCTACCCGGTCGACGTTTGATCGCACCGTCTCGATCATGAGCCTTGCCCCCACGTGCTCTAAGAGGGAAGATCCTCCAAGCTGGGCGAGAAGGACAAATGTAATCAAGACCGGGGTTTTTGTTGGCGGTTCTCCTGGATATACGGAGAGGTCGCCTGTTGACATGGACCTGTTGATGCCATCCAGCGGCTACCAGGGTTCTGATTATCCGTCGGTCGATTTGAGACCGGTGGGCCTTGGTATTTTCAGCGGTTACGGCAGCAATTGGATAAAGCCTTTTCGACTTCGTGGCCGTTTCAATGCTGACTCCGAGTGGAAGTCGTGGACGGATCACGTTCTGCTGATTGGTGGCGTCATTTTGAAGGAAGCCGGGATTTTTGATGCGGTCCACGCCTTTAGGGAGACCGTGATCTTTTCCGACGAGGCCTTCATGGCTATGCTGGAGTCATTCCTCCCACAAACCAATACCATCGTTGTGACGAATGGTGAGATTGGTTTCTCTTTGAAGGAGCTGAGCGTGATTACTGGATTGCCCATCCTTGGCAAACTCTATGAGGAGTTTATGCCGATTGACAGCGTCCTTGAGGGGCAGTCTGAGGAGTTCAGGCTTCTGTACTTTCAGCTCGTCGCCTTCTATGATTTTTTGAAGGAGAAGGAGGGTTTGAAAGTTAGATCCAGCAGTTGGAAGAGTTCTAGCTCTTCGTTCCCCAACTTTTTTGATAGCAGGGAGTATTCTGATAGTGTGACCCAAGAAGCCAGGGCTCAGGATCCAAGTTCGAAGAAGATCTTGGCTATGCAAGAAGAGTTGAGAGATTTCTGTGCGAGTACAAACGCCATATGTCCTGACATTGCACTGTGGAGAGATCTCGCTGTTTACCTCACTTATTGGCTTGGTGAGGCTATTTTTGCTGGAGGAGATGGAACACACATCAGGCCGCACTGTATTTTTCCGGCTTGTCATATCGCGTTTGGAGAGCAGCTTGCTTTGGTGCCAGCTCTTTACTCCTACCTGTGTACCGAACTGCGGGCTGCTGCTTTTTTGGTTCGGCTTGGGCTTCCCATGAATAGGGTATTTTCAGCCCACATCTTTTATTCGTGGTACGTGTACGACTGTCCTAGCTTCCACCGGCTGGGTGCCGTACAGGATGATGATCCTCTGATGATTCGACTGGCTAAGGGCAAAGCCGTGTCCGAATCACTTTTGTTTGCCCACATGAGGATCCGACGGTTCAGGGACGTCGAGATGGGGCAGTCTTCAGTGAAGCTTTCTCCGGAATTACGGAAGAAGGTTTTTGATTTTGGTGCCTCCCGATACTCTACCAGGGTGGGGTCGGGAAGGCATTACTCCTTGGCGAATGTAGAGAGAGAGTGGCTTTTAAGCATACATGTCGGCACAATGGTGTACCGCAGACATCTTTTCGTTGACATCCGGCCGTATGTACCTTCTCGCTTTGCTTTGTAGTTGGGCTTTTCTCAAGGCGTTGTTGGAGCGCCTTCAAGCATGGTGAAGCGCTTTGGAGGTTTACAGGATGGGAGAAATGCATGGGCTTTCTATAGTGCTGAAGACACTACAGCGATGATCTCTTATCCTGTGTTGTTGACTTCCCGGACTGCCGGCTTTGCGAAGTGGTTCGCGGAGAGCTTTTCGGCATATCGGGGGCTTTCCAAGAAGGAGCTTGATGTGAAGCTGGCATCTGGAAAGGGCCTTGGAAAGTCGGATGGCGTCCGGCGAGAGGAAGTCTGGGCCTTCCTTTCTGGAGAGAAGCACAAGATAGGCTTTCTCGGTGACCATGGCGTCATTGGTTCAGAAGCTATTCGAGAAATACCTGATGAGGCTTTAGAACAGCTAGAACAGGAGGAAGCCGAACTTGGTGCTTGGATGCAAGCGGCGCAAAGGCAAGCTTCCGTGGAGTCTACTGGTAAGAGTAGACCATCCAGTGACGAGTCAAGTGGGAAACCTAACTCTGACAGCGGGGCAGGTTCCTCTAAGAAGCGAGCCCGTAGGAGTAAGAGGAGGAGGAGTCATCATCGCAGCACGGGGCAGCATGAGGACTCTCCTGACTTGGAAGTCCCTCTTACTATCAATGAGGATGTGCTAGTGGATGCTGACGAGCCTCCAGAGAACAGAAGCCGAGAATAAGAGACCGTCGGTGAAGGTATGATTCTTCCTTTTTCTCTTTCCATTTCTTTTCATGGGATTTTTCCATGTTCTGATTTGCTTCTTGTTTCTGCTTTTCTTTTTTTTTTCAGCAGAGGAAGACTTGGTGATGCCTGAGGTTCCAACCGATGAGGTGGTGACGGGTCCTGTCAGGGCACCTGAAGAAGAACCGAGGGACTCTGGAGTGAATCCAGAATCTCCAATTGGTATGACTTCTTTTGCTTTCTTTTTTTTGTGTCTGTGACTTGGTTTGCTAACATTTTTCTTGCCAGCTGACTTGCCACAGGATTCCGATGACTTTGAACCATCGATGGACACAAATGTTGATGATGCTTCTGATGAGTTCTGGAGGAAGAGAGTCTTTCGCCAGTCATCGAAGAAGGTATTTTGTAGTAATAACCCTGATAATGATTTTCAAACATGATTATATTCATACCTTTTTGTGTTTCTTTGGCAGGTTTTGAAGTGACAAAGGAGAGTCCGTCGCTTCCTTCAGAACCAGAGCAAGGGATGCCAGAGGTTGATCCAAAGGTAGAGACTCCTAGGACCAGTTCCGACACTGTTGAGGAGATACCTCGTGCTGAGATTCCTTCCCGAGCAGGAGCAGCTTCAACTGGAAAGAGTTCTTTTGTTACTCTTCCAACAGGTGATGACATGAGCTGCCGACCAACGGAGTTGGGCGAATCTTCAGCTAGGCCATCTCTTCTTTTTACGAAGAAGGTTATGGTGCTGGTTCTGAGCTCTTGGATTGGGACTCTACTTTCTGGGCACTTAGATGCCGGATTTGGGATGATCCAGCATGTGCGTGAGATTCTCGGTGATGCCGAAGAGGCTGGTCTGGATGTCACAAGTGCCAAGGCGATCGTTGATAGGATCATTGAGCTGGGTGACAGGTGGTTTGAGACCATGGGTTTTCCTGACGACCAGTTCTTCAAGTAGATATTCCTAGACCCTGCGGATAAGGCTCAGTCTAACCTGGATGAGGCTACACATGCAAAGCAAGAAGCAGGTAGTCCGAGAGAAGAACTTAGAAGAGCTAACCATCATCGGGCTGACACATGACCTTAACATCCTTGATAGGGAGGTCGATGAGGCCACGAAACGTCTTGAGCATCTGCAGGCACAAGTCGCTGCCAGGTGGACTGCAATAACAGAGGCTCGTGACAGGGAGAGTGCTCTGATTTGCTGGGTTGCAGATGCCGATCAAGTTTTTAAAAGGAAGTTTGAAGAGAACAAACAATGGCAAACTGCTCGGGGGAAGCTTCCCAGTGCGAAATAAGGGTTACAGCCCACCCCAGCATCTCATGGCAAGTTCCTGAAGAAGCGTGCCTTGGAATCCCTGACGGCTGAGGCCAAAAGTTTGCTTAAGGAGCTGAACTCTTGGCTGGAGACCATTTTTTATTGAGCTCCTGTTTTTTTTTTTAACAGAAACCATCCTTCTCTTTTTTTTTTGTACCACATGTACTTTTTTTGGTACTTCTTTTTTTTGTAGTGCTTGTGAACACTTTTTTTTTTGGTACCACATGTATTTTTTTGGTACTCTTTTTTTTGTTATCCCTACGCTCACTTAAATCTTTTTGTGATGAAATTAATTGCTAAATGGGATGCCTCTTTTTTTGTTTTTTGTTATCCCTACGCTCACTTGAATCTTTTTGTGATAAAAGTAATTGCTAAATGGGATTTGATCAAAAGCTTGTCATTTTGTGAAAATCTTTTGTCAAATGATTGTTTTGGCATGGAAGCCAGATTTTTGCTTGTGGCATGGAAGCCAATTTTTTTGGCATGAGTGCCAGCTTTTTTTTGTGGCATTGATAGCTGATTTGTGGCATTGATAGCCGGTTTTTGGTGGCATTGATAGACGAGCTTATGGCATTGATAGCCGGTTTGTTTTGTGGCATCTATAGCCGGTTTTTGGTGGCATTGATAGCCGAGTTTGTGGCATTGATAGCCGGATTTTTTGAAAGCCAATTTTTTTGTTTGTGGCATTGATAGCCGGTTTTGTTTTGTGGCATTGATAGCCGGTTTTGTGGCATTTATAGCCTGTTTTGGTGGCATCTATAGCCCTTTTTTTGGCATTTATAGCCGGTTTGGTTTTCAAAAATGCAAGTATCGACTAAAAGTAGCCTCCCTGCTGAATGTTCTTGCAAGTATCGATGGAATGTCGCATCCTTGCTTATTCAGTTGCGAGTATCGATGGAATGTCGCATCCTCGCGGATTTGGGTGCAAGTATCGATGGAATGTCGCATCCTTGCTTTTCAAAATTTTTTGTTTTGCGGGTACTGACTTGATGTCGTTTCCCCATGATTTTGAAATTTGTGGTTTTCTCGAACCTTTGGGTTATGGATATCAACTGAAATGTTGCGTCTCCATGTTTTTTTTTTAGGTTTTTTTCGAACCTTTGAAATTTGGGTTGTGGATATCAACTGAAATTTTGCATCTCCACGGTTTTGGATTTTGCAAGTATCGACGAAATGTCGCTTCCCTGCGATTTTGGAAGTGTCGAACGTGGTTCGCATGCTTCCGGTTTGTGCGAGTATCGACTAAGCGTCGCTTCCCCGCGGTTTTTTTAAAAAAAAAACCCTTTTTTTTCTTTTTTTTTAAAGACACGAGGGTCATAAGTTTTGACCTAAAACCATTTTGGCGGTAAAAGGTAGAGTGGACTAGGGTGGAAATCCCTGAATCCGAATTTTGTTTCAGACCATGAATTTTGGGTTCAAGGGTTGAAAATTTTGGTCAAGTTAGGGAAAGGTTCCTAAACTTGGGTTTTTTGAACAATGAAACGATGAAAGTAAGCATTGTTTAAATTTCTAGAAATTTCAACATTTGATATGAAAATTCTAAAAAAAAGATGGGTTTAGCGAGCGTGTACCTGGAAACCGATTTTGGCCGTACAGGCATTGCTCTTACCCAGTTGGGTAAGTCTTCAAGGGTAGTACCGCTTTAAGAACTTGCCGTTGATGGGCAGCATACATCTGTCACCTTCCATGTTTAGGAGTGCGTATGCGCCGTTGGAGAAAACCTTGTCGATGACGTAGGGTCCCTCCCATTTTGGCTTAAATTTGCCTTTGGACTTGTGAGCGAAGACCACTGGTCTTTTTGCCGCAAGAACCAAGTCACCCTTTTTGTAGTCGCGTTGCCTGACCTTTTTGTCGAAAGATCCTGCCATGCATGCTTGGTAAAGTTCGATGCTTTGTTGAGCTTCGAGCCGTCTCTCATCGAGATTGTCCAGCTCATGGAGTCGCAATTTGACATTATTTTCTTGAGTCATGTCATTTTGCAAGGATACCCTCAAGGAAGGAATTTGTACTTCCAAGGGCACGACAGCTTCGCATCCATAGACCAAGGAGAATGGTGTGCTATGGGTTGGTCCTCGAACGGTGGTTCGATAGGCCCATAAAGCTTCAGACATTTTATCGCTCTAGTCTCTTTTGTGACTAGAGACCATTTTTTTGAGGATTTTGCAGTTGTCGCAGAACCTGTAGAATCGATGATCCCGGAATTGTGGTCCGTTATCATGGACGAATCTTTTGGGTATGCCGAAGCAACAAATGATGTTAGTGCGCAGGAATTGAAGGACTGATGAGGTCTTCATTTCGTTGAACGCAAATGCTTCTGACCACTTGGAGAAATAATCTGTAGCGGCGAAGATGAAGCGACGACCTTTGCTCGAAGGGGGAGAAATAGGACCTATGATGTCCATACCCCAGGCTTCGAAAGGCCATGAAATCACTGTAGGGTGCAGCCATTCTGGAGGCATGTGAATGTAATCTCCATGAATTTGGCATTGTTGGTAGCGCTTAGCAAATTACATTGCGTCAGCTACCATGGTAGGCCAGTAATAACCTACCCTTTTTATCTGATCATAGAGCTTGGGACCAGCCTGATGAGCTCCGCAAAGACCAGCATAAACTTCTTTGAGTGTTTCTTCAGCCTCTTGTTGTGACAAGCAGCGTAGAAGTACTCCGTTGAAGGATTTTCTATAAAGGAATTTTGAAGGAATATCCAAATGAAAGCTTGGGGTTCGCCTTTGGATGCTTACCCGTTCTTTTGGATCTTCAGGTAGGATTCCGAATATAATGTAATCAATGAACGGATCCCTCCAGTCGCCGATTGATGTTTGAAGGATTGAAATCCGACTTCCAACCACTTGGTGGCATTCAGCAACTGCTTGGTGTGTGTTAAGAGGTGGAAGGATTCTTCTTTTGCACACTGTGATTTGCATGTTTTCCCCTTCCTGGATTGCCATGGATGTGGCAAGTCCAGCTAGGGCATCGCACGTATGTTTTCACCTCTACGAATGTGGGTGATGTGATAGATGTCAAACTTCTGCAGAAGCGATTGTGCCTTGTTGTAGTAAGGCAGCAAATCTGGCTTCCTGACTTCAAATTTTTGATTCATCTGGTTGATGATTACTTGAGAGTCTCCAAAGACTTCCAGCATGGTGATACCGGATTCGATGGCGAGTTCCAATCCTAGGATCAGAGCTTGATATTCAGCTGCATTGTTTGTGCATGGTTCTGTTAGTTTTATGGACTCAATCCAGTAGATGATATAATAAATTGATTAATTTCTTCATTTATCAGTATATTCATGCTTTCCTTTCATGAGATGAATGGTGATTTATTATATACTTGCACATAACCAATACGAATGACATGATGGTTCATGAGATGAACCGGGGTCCACAAGTATATTAGATGTAACACATGTGTATGGATGAGATCCACATACGGGAGACATGTGTGGCAAATCTTATACTTAAATATTATTACAACCAGTGATGAGACTGGACATCTCATACTGATAAGGTTGCAGTACTTTGATCACTATGAGATAGTGTGATTTGTCTCGATCATCAGAATGGAAGATTCTGGATCATAGTGCTGGTACATTTGATGTATTCAAGGACCATGAGAAGCACCTTATAAAAACTGTCTTTATTTTAAGGTCTGCTCTCATAATTCCCTAGCAATAGGCTCTCAATCCTGAGACATTAATGAACTCAAGTTTCTATCTATTCATTTGCTTTGAGTCACCAATGAGTGAGGCCAACTGTAGGTCAACACCTCGGTAATTTGGGTACATGGTAGTAGAGCTGTGGGAACATTCTATAGTCAAGAAGGAATCTATCTCTAATATCCCCTTCTGCCAATTAATGGATTTATCATTGGTAAGTGCGCACCCATTCCGATTAAGAGTTAATTGGAAAGGTACCATTGATCATTATAATTAATTGGGGCTCAAGGATAATAAGATATGGATCTAGTATGGAAGACAGGTCCAATTAATCCATGGATATTGATAGAGGGGTCTACTTGTGGTAATGTGGAAGTTTAGGGTCTTCTATGTAATATTCCTAAGACTGGAGTTCAATTGCATTTATATAGTGGAGTTATTTGCAATTAACTGTGGGCCCGGATTACACATGAGATGTGGGGTCGCGAGTCCCAGTTGGAGCCAGCTTTCTAAGGAATCCCTAGTGGTCCCCACGCTAGCCCAATTATTAGAAAGTATCTAATTCTAGTAGAACTCTAAAAGGAAAGTTACTATTTCTATTTGAAGTGAGACTTCTAATAGTGGTAATAGTAGACTTACTAATTTTAGTAGAAGTGAGACTTCTATTTTAATTAGAAAGGAATTAGAAAGATACTAATCATATTTGAAGTGAGACTTCTAATTATGATATGGTAAGTTACTAATTAATGGAAGTAAGACTTCTATTATAATTAGAAAAGAGGAGGCAACTTGAAAAAGCTATAAATAAGAGGAGAGGATGCCTTGGACGTCCATGCTTGCTCCTTGCATTGGGATTCACGCCCAAGGTCCCCTAGTGCAAGTGTTGCACGAGCTCTCCTCTCTCTCCCTCTTCTAGTTCTCTTTCTAGTTCCTCCCTAGAGTTCCTAGTAGTTTTCTCTTGGAGATCCCACCATCTTCTTAAGAAAAAGGAGAATCTGATACGGGTGATAGCATGGAAGATCAAGAGGTCTTGGAGATTCATATTTGATTAGTGAAAGCGTTTCATCATCAAAGAAAGACGCAACTCCTCCATTAGAGCACAACCGAGCTCCAAAGGTATAATCTACTTCCTTGCATGTTGTAGATTTATTTGTAGCTTATATGTTGCTGGTTCTATCTTCTAGATAGATTGTATTTACTGATCATGATGGCTGAGATTGAGGACATAGATCTTGGATTGAGTTTTATAGCCTTATGGATAGTTGATCCCTGCATCAAGTGGGTCAAAAGTTTTTGAAACCTATTATAGAGGCCCACCCTATTTCCAACAATTGGTATCAGAGCCTTACCTCATCTCTTATCATGTTAGATCAGTAAGCTTGATCTAATCTTTACATGAGATGCGAAGAGGATAGATCAAGGGCTTTGTACGGATCAATTTGATGGTTTTGCTTGGACAATTAGTAACTCCATGTTTGGATAGTCACATAAGGGTTTAACAATGATGGAATGATGGTAGGAAGCCATTGGGAATCTTCAGAAGTGTTTTGGAGATGGTTGGACACGAAATACAAAAACCCAACTTGCAGATTTCCGTCAGGCAGGTCGACCGAGCCCTCTGGCAGGTCGACCGAAGACACTGAGGCCGGTCGACCGAACCCTCTAGTAGGTCGACCGAACAGACTGACATATGAGATCTCAGTTTTTGTTTTTGTTTCGGGGGACACCCCCGGACCCCCTCTGCGTAGGGGGCATGAATCATAGTAGTGGCAATATTTGGCATCCTGTCTTTCCATTATTGTTTGGTAACCCGACTTTGTGAGTTGCTTTACTAGTATGAGATACTAACATGCAGGTTATCATGTCCTCTCCATATGGCCCACAAGTCTTTTATTTTCTTTTTATGGTTGAATGTTTATTATTGGCAAGTTGTAAAGGGCATCATGGTTTCCTTGGTTTCCCGGTTCAGGGCAAGGCATGGTGAAATTCCCTATGTGCATTTTTATTTCCATTAATAGATTATCATGTAAGTCTCATCGTTGAGACATAGGAATTTATGTAATTTTCTTAATTTGTAAATTCTGGCAATGTCCGAGACTAAGAAGGAAAGTGAAGTTAGACTCCTAATCAAAGAGTTTGAAGATTACCAAAGGTGTTTTGGAGTTTCCCACCCAAAGTGTTTGAGGAATTCCAAAATTTTTGGAAAGTCTAGAAGTCCAAGAAGTCTATTCCGCTTGGGCCATGTGGAGGAGAGGACTAGTTTCTAATTTTAGCGTTTTCTATTTATAGTTGAATGTTTTATTTAGAATGTTTCCAAATCTGATCCAAACATAGCAAGTTAATAATATTGGTCAAATCAAATTAATTTTTGGAAAGAGTTCTAATTAGTGTTGATGTCCCATGAGATGGACACATTGGTAACACTAATTTAAGAAACTGGACTTTCCTTAAAATAACTTGACTTGGAACCAATCTTAGATCATATCATGAGATGATTTGATGATTCATATATTTATATATGTGGGCCCTAATACCTTAAAAGGAAATCCTCAATTCTAAAATATTAAGTGGGAGCGGGGCATTTAAATTGATAAATCCCCATGGTTTTCCACCATAGGTCCATTGTAAGGAAAGTATTAGCCTCGCGCCACCAAGAGTGTGGCCGTTCCTTCGGAGGGCTTTTACTTGTCTGGCTACTAGATATGGATCTCCTATGGATAGTGTTGGTGAGACGGGGTGGGGGCTTACTCCCCTAGGAGGAGCTGCTCACAACGGTTATCATACAATGCTAGTTGGTGGGTCACACTTAACTAAAATAATGATGTAGTATCCCCTAGGATTTGCCTCATGTATTTTAGGAACCAAAGCAAATCGGGAGTCATACATTATTTGGTATGAGATACCTAGATGATAATGAATGATGGGGATCATGGATACTTAGTCTTAATTCCAATTTTGACGAACTTTGATCCGCACCAATCCAAGGACATTCGCACTCCCCTAGGAGGCATGCCCTAAGGGATTGGGATCCCGATGTATTCTAAATTCAGTGCTTATGAGGATTCCCATATGAATTTGGTAGAATACTAAACCCTAATGTCATTTATATTCTTTCATTGAATGTATGGTTATGTGCTTTAGTTTATACAGCATGAATTCGAATACTTTCAATCCACTTGCGACCATCCTCAACCAGAACAAGTTGATGGGATCCAACTATGTAGACTGGAAAAGGAACCTGGATATTATATTGACATCTTCAAGTTGCAAATATGTCCTTCTAATACCCCCTGTTCCTAAGCCTGAGCCTGATGCACCACAGATTGTGAAAAACTTTTACACCAAGTGGACAAAAAACAATGAGATAACCAGATGTTTTATTCAGGCATCCATGTCTACTGTTTTGCAAGAACAACATCAATCCTATAAGTCAGCATACGATATTATATCGAACTTAAAGGAGATGTTTGCAGACCAGGTCAGGCCTGCTAGGCAGGCTGCTGTAAAAGTGCTGATGGAGACAAAGATGGCTGAGGGAACCCCAGTACAAAAACATTTGTTAAAAATGAAGTTGGCATTGAATGAGTTAGATGTACTAGGGACTACGTTTGATACAGAAACGCAGATCCACATGATCATTCACTACCAGACTCATTCAAACATTTCGAGATCAATTATAGTAAATTGGAAATGACCATAGCTGAGCTGTCTCGCCAGTTGGTAGTGTTTGAGGAAATCATGAAGAAAAGACAACTGCCCTCATGACAGAAAAGTCATTTGCTAAGTCTAAACCGAAAGGCAAAGACCGGGATAGCAAGAAGAAATCAGTCATCAAAGGTCCTAAGGTGGAGTATGGTTCCACTAGTGGTGTGGCCAAGGTCAAGGGTACGGGAACAAAAGGAAAGTGTTTCCACTGTGGTATGACAGGACATTGGAGGAGGAATTGTCCACAGTTTCTGTCAAAGGAAAAGACCCCAGGTATGATTGAGTCATTTGTTTCTGAAGATAGTTTTTAACTAGTGCTTCAGAATCTTGGTTTGTAGACTTCGGTGCAACTAATTACATCAGTAATATGTTGCAGGAGTTACAGGTAATCAGGAGGATTAATGACGGGGAAATCAGTGTTAACCTGGGATCGGAAGCCAAGGCAGAAGCAGTGTCAGTAGGAGTAGTAACTTAGTTATTTTCAGATATTAAGTTGATTTTGTCAGATACATTATATGTACCGTTTTAAGACGGAATTTTAATTTCTAGTATGATGAATAAGAGTTATTCAGTTACTTTTGGTAATTAAATCGTCTTAAAGATGAGCGGTACTCTTATATATTCTGACAAGGTAATCAATGGCTTTTATTTGTTAACTCCCACAATGTATGAGATACATGACGCTGATGCTAATAATAGACCATCATTAAAGAGGTAGTCACCTTCATCTAATCCAACAAACTTTGGCACCTAAGAGGCTAGGTCATATAAACCTAAACAGGATTGACAGGCTAGTGAAAGATGGTATCTTGCCTTCATTGGTGGTAGAATCAATGCCTGTCTGCAAATCTGTCTGGAAGGCAAAATGACCAAAAGACCCTTACTCATCTAAGGGCAGTCAGGCCAAAGATTTATTGGAGTTAGTATTTACTGATGTGTATGGACTCATAATATTAGAGTGAGAGATTGATACGAGTATTTTATCACTTTCACCGATGATTACTCGAGATATGAATACATATACCTTATGCACCGCAAGTCCGAGATTTTTTGAATAGTTCAAAGAGTTTTCGAGCGGAAGCGGAAAAGCAATTAGGTAAAAGTATAAATACTCTTCGATAAGATCGATAAGGCGAATATCTCTCCACTAATTTTATGGGATACTTATCAGATTTTTGGATTTGATCCCAGTAGTCTGCTCCTGTTTTACCTCAACAAAACGGAGTAGCAGAAAGAAGGAACAAGACTCTTTTAGCTATGATCAAGTCTATGATTGAATTTCTACGGATTACCTATATTTTGGGATATGGAAACTGAAATATATATACTAAACCTCATTCCATCTAAGTCTATACTTGAGACTCCCAGGGAGTTATGGACAAGGCGAAAGCCTAGTCTACGACTTTTTTCAGGGTTGTCCAGCACACATGCTGAAGGATAAGACAGATTAGTTGGAATCGAAGTTGGAAGTATATATGTTTATATTCTATCCCAAAAAAGAACTAAAGGTTGTTTGCTCTATAATCCCAGAGAGCAAAAAGTGCTTAACAGCACCAATGCGGTTTTCTGGAGGGAGATTATAAGATTAACTGGAAATCTTTAGAAATGGTTATCTTGGAAGAAATTTAAGAAAGAACAATTCCAAATCCAAGAATAACCAAACTTCAAGAAAATCCGCCCATACTTGACCCAGTAGTTACACCAGTGCCTTGTCGTAGTGGGAGTATTGTCAGGATCCTTGACAAGCTCTCGGTTTAGGGAAAGTCTTACAAGGCAATCCCGGTGTAACCGGAACAAGATCCCTATAACTATGATAAAGCAGTTAATGACATAGTTTTGGGACGTTGGTGAGATGCTATGAAAGCTGAGGAGGAGTATTTGTACTCTAATCAGGTCTGGATACTTGTGGGCTTGCCTGCCAATAGCAAACCTATTGGGTGCAAGTGAGTCTACAAAAGAAAATGAGAGCCAGATGGAAGAGTTCCATCCAGATGCTCTTATCCATTGCGGTTCATCTCGGTGACGAGATTTGGCAAATGGATATCAAGACAGCGTCTCACGACGGGAATCTTGAGGAAAACATCTATATGATGTAACCAGATGGTTCTATAGCTAATAACCAAGTGCGAAGAGTTTGCAGGCTGCATAAGTCCATTTATGGATTCATGCAGATATCCCGAAACAGGAACATCCGTATTGACTAAGGAAATCAAGTCACTTTATTTTTTATCAGAATCCGGATAAGTCATGTGTAAATGAAAAGTCAAGAACGCAGGGTAGTTTTTTCTGATATTATATGTCGACGACATCCTTCTCCTATGGAGTGATATAGGGATATCGTCAACAGTAAAAGTTTTGGTTGGCTAAGACTTTTGATCCTAGGAATCAATTTCCATTGAGACCGGAAAAATAGGATGATAAGGCTTATCCCAATGATGTGTACAAAGATAAGGTTCTGGTACGGTAAGCTATGCTTTGTACTAGACCGGATATCTGTCACGCAGTATGCCTAGTCAGTAGATATCAGTCTAGCCCAGGTCTTTATCATTGACTGTTGTAAGATGTGTTCTCGAATACTTGAGAAGAACTAGAGATCACATGTTGAGTCATAGCAGTGATGGGTTGATTACCAGTCGGTTACATAGATACTGACTTCTAGTCAGATCAGGATTCCAGGAAATCAACTTCTGGGTATGTGTTTATGCTGTAATTACTTGAGAAGCAATTACGGAAGCAGATTGACTCAAAAGATTCCTTATGGAATTTGAAATGGTATTTTTGGCAGGACAGCCGATCACAGTTTACTGTGATAACAGCAGGGCGGTCGCTAAGTCCAAATAACCCAAGAGCCAAAAAGTATGTACAGAGGAAGTTATACATGGTCAAATAGATTGTGCAAAGAGGTGATGTACGATCACCAAGATAGCCTCTGCAGAAAATCTAGCAGATCCATTTACTAAGCCTTTGACTATCAAAGTCTTTAACCTATATGTAAAAGGGATGTGCATGAGATGCAACTCTAACTGGCATTGAGCCCAAGTGGGAGATTGTTAGTTTTATGGACTCAATCCAGTAGATGATATAATAAATTGATTAATTTCTTTATTTATCAGTATATTCATGCTTTCCTTTCATGAGATGAATGGTGATTTATTATATACTTGCACATAACCAATACGAATGACATGATGGTTCATGAGATGAACCGGGGTCCACAAGTATATTAGATGTAACACATGTGTATGGATGAGATCCACATACGGGAGACATGTGTGGCAAATCTTATACTTAAATATTATCACAACCAGTGATGAGACTGGACATCTCATACTGATAAGGTTGCAGTACTTTGATCACTATGAGATAGTGTGATTTGTCTCGATCATCAGAATGGAAGATTCTGGATCATAGTGCTGGTACATTTGATGTATTGAAGGACCATTAGAAGCACCTTATAAAAACTGTCTTTATTTTAAGGTCTGCTCTCATAATTCCCTAGCAATATGCTCTCAATCCTGAGACATTAATGAACTCAAGTTTCTATCTATTCATTTGCTTTGAGTCACCAATGAGTGAGGCCAACTGTAGGTCAACACCTCGGTGATTTGGGTACATGGTAGTAGAGCTGTGGGAACATTCAATAGTCAAGAAGGAATCTATCTCTAATAACCCCTTCTGCCAATTAATGGATTTATCATTGGTAAGTGCGCACCCATTCCGATTAAGAGTTAATTGGAAAGGTACCATTGATCATTATAATTAATTGGGGCTCAAGGATAATAAGATATGGATCTAGTATGGAAGACAGGTCCAATTAATCCATGGATATTGATAGAGGGGTCTACTTGTGGTAATGTGGAAGTTTAGGGTCTTCTATGTAATATTCCTAAGACTGGAGTTCAATTGCATTTATATAGTGGAGTTATTTGCAATTAACTGTGGGCCCGGATTACACATGAGATGTGGGGTCGCGAGTCCCAGTTGGAGCCAGCTTTCTAAGGAATCCCTAGTGGTCCCCACGCTAGCCCAATTATTAGAAAGTATCTAATTCTAGTAGAACTCTAAAAGGAAAGTTACTATTTCTATTTGAAGTGAGACTTCTAATAGTGGTAATAGTAGACTTACTAATTTTAGTAGAAGTGAGACTTCTATTTTAATTAGAAAGGAATTAGAAAGATACTAATCATATTTGAAGTGAGACTTCTAATTATGATATGGTAAGTTACTAATTAATGGAAGTAAGACTTCTATTATAATTAGAAAAGAGGAGGCAACTTGAAAAAGCTATAAATAAGAGGAGAGGATGCCTTGGACGTCCATGCTTGCTCCTTGCATTGGGATTCACGCCCAAGGCCCCCTAGTGCAAGTGTTGCACGAGCTCTCCTCTCTCTCCCTCTTCTAGTTCTCTTTCTAGTTCCTCCCTAGAGTTCCTAGTAGTTTTCTCTTGGAGATCCCACCATCTTCTTGAGAAAAAGGAGAATCTGATACGGGTCATAGCGTGGAAGATCAAGAGGTCTTGGAGATTCCTATTTGATTAGTGAAAGCGTTTCATCATCAAAGAAAGACGCCAACTCCTCCATTAGAGCACAACCGAGCTCCAAAGGTATAATCTACTTCATTGCATGTTGTAGATTTATTTGTAGCTTATATGTTGCTGGTTCTATCTTCTAGATAGATTGTATTTACTGATCATGATGGCTGAGATTGAGGACATAGATCTTGGATTGAGTTTTATAGCCTTATGGATAGTTGATCCCTGCGTCAAGTGGGTCAAAAGTTTTTGAAACCTATTATAGAGGCCCACCCTATTTCCAACAGGTTCCAGTAGCGAGAAAGCATGCGGAATCATGTATTTGTCGGGGCTAACAAATAGGATGCCAACTCCCTAGATCAGCTGTCTTTTTTCATTTGTCCTGGTTGCACCATTAAAGTACATGTCCCAGGAGGCACTTTGTGAGAAAGTCTCCACATTGTAGACTGGTTTGTCTGGGAGATCATCTCTGAGCGGAGAATCTTTGGGCAATGGATACTCTGCGAGGAAGTCTGCTAGAGCTTGCCCTTTGATTGCCTTTTGTGGTACATACCTAATATCAAATTGTGACAGAAGGATGGACCATTTTGCCAGTCGAGCATTGAGAGAACCTGCCTTTGTGACAAAGACCTTCAAGAGGTTGACCCTCGAGACCTGGTATACTGTGTTGGAAAGCAAGTAGTGACACAACTTTTGTACGGCGAATATCACTGCAAGACATTCTTTTTCGACTGGAGAGTAACGATGCTCTGCACCTACTAGCATGCGGCTGAGGTAATATAGAGCAGCTTCTTTTCTTTGATCAATTTCTTGCGCAAGCAGAGCTCCCAAAGAGTGATCAAGGGCTCTTGTGTACAAGATGAATGGTTTTCCAGTGGTAGGAGCAGCTAACACTGGAGGTTTTGTCAGGTATGACTTGATGTCTTGGAAAGCTGCTTCACAGTCAGCATCCCAGACAAAGTTTACACCTTTTTTCATCAACCGGGAGAATGGACGGCATTTCCCCGAAAGATTGGAGATGCACCATCTAATGTAGGCCAATCTCCCTTGAAGCCCTTTGAGTTCTCTCAAGGTTCTTGGAGAGGGCATTTCTAGAATGGCTTTGACTTTTATGGGGTCAAGCTCTATTCCAGCTTTCCGAACTAAGAATCCGAGGAACTTATCCGACGAGACGCCGAAGAAGCATTTCAAAGGATTCATTCGCAGTTTGTGTTTGCGAAGCCGGAGGAAGACTTCTCGAAGGTTTTCGAGATGATCTTCTTTTCTTTTGCTTTTGACGGCGAGGTCATCAACGTAACATTCAACCGTCTTGTGCCGCATATCTTGGAATATTTTAATCATAGCCCTCTGATATGTGGCACCAGCATTTTTCAGACCAAATGGCATGACAGTGTAGCAATACACGCCAAATGGGGTCCGAAAAGATGTATGTTTTTCATCTTCAGGATGCATCTTTATCTAATTGTAGCCAGAGAAACCATCCATGAATGTCATTCGCTCGAATCCACAGGTATTATCAATCATTACCTCTGGTATGGGGAGCGAAAATTAATCTTTAGGGCATGCACCGTTCATGTCTCTATAGTCAATACAGACCCTGATCTGCCCGTTTTTCTTTGTCAGGGGACAATGTTGGCCAACCATTCAGGATGTTGTTCCTCATGGATGAAGCCGACGCTTTTGAGTTTTTGAACGTGGGAGTCCGCTTGTGGTCCGACCCTTTCGTAACCGGGGGACAAGGGCATGCATCAACATTTCTTTTGTGTGGGTGTGCCAGATTTTCTATTTTACTTGGAGTTGCAAGTGGTGATCCGGAGATCAACCTTCGCAAGTAAAAAGGAAATCAACTTCTTTTAAGTTTTCCATTGCACATATATTTAAGAAAAGAGACATTTTCTTGATTTGCCGTGAAAGGCGATTTTTTTGGCATTTATAGTCGATTTTTGGCGTTTATAGCCGATTTTGGCGTTGATAGCCGATTTACAATCCTTATCAATAATGAAAGACAAGAGTTGTGATTTTTGTCTCTTTTGAAAAAATACAAACTACAATGAAAAGCAAGAAAAGGAGGATCTAACTTCTCAGGAGATTGTGGGGGACCCGTTCAGATTGACGGTCGCAAGCCATATGTGGGCTTCGCCATCATCCATGCAGATGAGAACAGAGGATGCTATTGATTCGCTTGGCTTGGCTATAACCTCAAGTTTTTAGAGGACAAAGACCAAAATGAGGTCCTATGTCCAATAAAAAACCGAGTAGAAGGGCTGAAAAGCCACGTCTAAGCCATTGGAGGCAGAAGGAGAAGGCAAGGACCTTGGGGGGGGGGGGGGTACCCCCCAAAAGGACTTTTGTCACCTTGTAGCGGTGGTCGGTGTAGGATTTCCGCAGAGTTTTATCTCTCAGATTTCTGATGCCTTTTTCTGTCTGAGTTTCCGAATTTTCTGCAATCTATTGTCTGTGTGTTTGTGATTCTTTTCTTCTTAGAGAGCTCTCCTATTTATAGGCTTTTAGGTAGCCATTTAGGAGGGTTTATGAGCCTTAATTGTCATAAAGCTACATAAAGGGAGGAGTTACAAGATTGAATTATTTATTTTGTAACTTCTTTTTCTTGGCTTCTGATTGGCCGAAGGAGATTGAGGGTTTCATGGGTTAAATGCCATGAATCTCTTGACTTGTAACTCCTGGATGCTTGCTTCTGATTGGGCCATTCAAAGAAATGGATTAATGACTGTAATAAAGCTAGTCAATTAATCGCATTAAGTGGTCGCCGAGCAGTTGAAGAGTCGGGGGCCGTGCCGCATCTTTTGGGATTCTTCTGGCGATGATCATCGATGGATCTTCATGTAGATCGACATCGGATGACCATGTAACTTCAGGTGTTGGTTGCCAACAGCGGGACAGTGACATCTGTCCTGCCGATTTCTCGATCGGTCGGGTAGAAAGCACACTTTTTTGGTTGACTGGTTGGTGATCAATGTTGATTTCGATACTCTTGATGATTAACCCATGTTTTTGATGGATGTTAGAGGATTTGGTGTCTCAAAAGTATGAATTTTGGAAAATACCAGAGGTTGGACGCTTCGAATCGAGAAAAAATGGCGAAAAACAGGGTTTCTGGGGCCCACCGGGCGATCCCGGGCCCCAGGGTCGCTTTCCCCCCTTTTGTCCCGTTTTGTGTCCGTTTTTGCTGTTTTTTTATTCTTTTTTCTTCTGTATTTTTCCTTGACATTTTTGATCATTTATTGGCCTGAATTCCCTCTAGAGAACCTTATGAGAATCCTTGCATTTTATTTTGCAAAGTTTTCAATTTTCTGAGAAAGCCGAAGGCTTTGTCGCGCAGAGCTGCTGATTTTCCGTCAGAAGCTGAAACTGGGCCAAACGATGTCGGAATGACCTGAAATTTGGGGTGAAGCCTGTTGAGCAATAAATAAGACTAACCATAGGATTTTGTTTGAGTTTTGAAGCCGTTTGGGGTCCTATCACCAGTAGACTTGCTTTTGTCACGATGAAGATGTCGCGGTCTGATGTGCGGTCAACCGATGTCCGATTGACTTGAAATTTGATAGGGAACCTATTGGAGTCATTTTAAGATGATCCATAGGCTCTGTCTTGGAAACCATGGTCCCGGGGAGCTTTGCCGCCGAGCGGCCTGATTTGGCTTCCGAGCGTCAAAATATGGTCAAATGTTGTCGAAATGACCTGAAAGTTGACGTGTAGCCCTTTGTAAGCATTTTGAAGCCGTCCATGTGCTCTATCTGATGAGTGATGGCCTCGGTGGTTCTCACCGCCGAGAGGCTTGATTTAGCTGTTCGAGGGTTGATGCAGGGTCAAACATTGTCAGTTTGACTCGGAACTTGACGTGGAGCCTTTTGGATTTATTTTGAGACCATCCATCGGCTCTGATCGAAGATTTGATGTCTCCGATGCTTTCGCCGCCGGGAGCTCCTTTTCAGCTGTCGGACAAGCGAAGTTAGGCCAAATGATTTTGAAATGGCCGAAAACTTCTTGTGTACTCCTCTTTTGGCTGTCTTGAAGGATCTTGCAGTTTTTGTTTGGTTCTGACAAGATTTGATTTTTTGGAAGTAGCATTGCCTATTTATGGTAGGTTGCGACTTCATGTAGCTCTTTGGATCTTGAAGAGGCAAAGTGACATTTTTGGTGTCAACAAGCTCCGGCTCCGTCGCTCATCGAAGTCTCTCTCCCCTCCGTGTCTCGGTTATAAATTGGATTTGAATTTTTAAGAATTTATTATGAAGTGAATCACACCGATGATCATTAAAGACTACGAGTGATGAAAGATTTAAGGATGGAGTTGTAGATCGCCGGGGCAAATTGCTTTAATATAGTGATATCTTGGATTTTATTCTTTAATTATGGGGATGTTATTTGAAGACCCTTTATATATTTCTACTTTTATTTCTAGGGAAGTATATGTATTAAAAAGAGTAGAAATTCAATTCAACATGTGTCAATTGCCAAAGTAAGCTTATGTGATTTTTTCTCTCTATTCATATCATATGTGAGTTCACTAGATATGGGCAACAAGAAAAAAACACAACTATTGATTCTTTCATTCTATTTTATGTTAATTGGAAATGAAAAGGTGTTGCGGCTTTATTTGGACACTCACGCAGCTTTACCGCTACTGGCATGGGTGGAAAACTCGAATTTTCCACTTTTCCTCCTCTCTGAGAGGATGATCCGGAAAATGAAGCTTTAGCGCCGCTGGCATGGGCGGAAAACTCGCATTTTCCACTTTTCCTCCTCTCTGAGAGGAGGAAATCCGGAAAATGCAGCTTTACCGTGGATGCATACGGCGAAAATCTTGCAAGCCGGTTTTTTAGCCTTTTTTCCATTCTTTTACTTATTGGTGGGTCACGGGTTGGTTCGCAAAATGATGGATGGACATGTGTGAATAACAATTTGATGAAATAATATCAAATTACAATAAACACAGTAAATCGTAAATTTACTTTACCGGTGAAGTGAAGTAAATGGTCCTAATAAGAGAGAACGAAAGTAAGGGTGTAGTGGAATCAAAAGGCGAGATAGTAGAATTTTTAATTTCTCTCTTAATATGAAGAGTGTTTTTTTTTTCTAAGGGAGCTCGTGGATCGGGTTTTAGGCTTGGGGTTTAGTTATTAATAGATGGGTCGTGCCCAGGCTTCTTTTTTATATGCACCTAGTGCCTGAGAGCCGGAATCTCCGTTCGGCCCAAATATATATTCATTAATTTATGAGGGAGGGAGGGTGCGATAATGTGGGTACTCAAACCCATGACCTCTCATAGAAGGTTATATGATCAGAGCAGATGAGCTGGCCTAGTACCAGGATTGTAAACGAATCAGATCCGGTCTGACTCCATGGTGGACCCAGAACCGAAACCGTTAAGGAGAAAGTGGAACTGGATCCGAAGCGAAAATCATTTCGGAACCGGTTTCGGGACTCCGGAACCGGAACCAGAACCATATATGGGACGGGTCCGGATCCAGGTCTGGGTCAAGGTAGAGAAGGATACTAAAAAATATATGATTTTTAGGAGAAATTTTTGTAACTTTAGGTAGTATGTCAGGTCTTGGGTCCGATTCATAAACGGGTCTTTGTCCGGAACCTAATTTAGATTTCGATTGATAAACGGGTCCGGGTCTGGAACCTAATTTAGGTTTCAATTGATAAACGGGTCCTGGTCCATATAGGTTCCGACCTGTGAACCAGGGAACCGGCATATGAGCATTTGATGTTGCAAATTGTACCTCTAAATCAACTTTTTTTGGACATTTTTATGTACAATATTAGTGGTAGTAGACTAGATGCACTGTTATAAGCTGAATGATGCACTTATTTTTAGAAAAATGAAGAATAACCATAAATTAGAATCGATTTTGGAACTAGATTCCAGTCCTTTAGGTGGACCCGGATCCGGGTTTTCCTACCGGAGCCGGGTCTGGAACCAACTAAACAGGCTCCGAGTCTAAACCGGATCCGAAACCGGAACCGTTATTTAGAAACGGGTTCGGGTCCACTATGGTTCCGATCCGGAACCGTTCCTTTTGCAACCCTACAATCATGCCCTCAGGGCCGGACCTACATTTTAGTGTATGGGGGCTTCAGCGCCCCGTTAAATCTGAAAAGCCTAGTAGGCCTATTGGACTGGCTTGCTCCGCCCCCAAGGAACAAAGCCCATAAGACCCCATGAAATCTCTCTCTCTCTCACTCTCTCTCTCCCCCTCCCCAAAAACACCAAATTGGTGATAGATCGGCTCCGGCTCCGGCTCCGTCGCTCATCGAAGTCTCTCTCCCCTCCGTGTCTCGGTTATAATTTGGATTTGAATTTTTAAGAATTTGTTATGAAGTGAATCACACCGATGATCATTAAAGACTACGAGTGATGAAAGATTTAAGGATGGAGTTGTAGATCGCCGGGGCAAATTGCTTTAATAGAGTGATATCTTGGATTTCATTCTTTAATTATGGGGATGTTATTTGAAGACCCTTTATATATTTCTACTTTTATTTCTAGGGAAGTATATGTATTAAAAAGAGTAGAAATTCAATTCAACATGTGTCAATTGCCAAAGTAAGCTTGTGTGATTTTTTCTCTCTATTCATATCATATGTGAGTTCACTAGATATGGGTAATAAGAAAAAACACAACTATTGATTCTTTCATTCTATTTTATGTTAATTGGAAATGAAAAGGTGTTGCGGCTTTATTTGGACACTCACGCAGCTTTACCGCTGCTGGCATGGGTGGAAAACTCGAATTTTCCACTTTTCCTCCTCTCTGAGAGGAGGATCCGGAAAATGAAGCTTTAGCGCTGCTGCCATGGGCGGAAAACTCGCATTTTCCACTTTTCCTCCTCTCTGAGAGGAGGAAATCCGGAAAATGCAGCTTTACCGCGGATGCTGTCAGACCCCGACCCAGGTTTGAATGTTTAATTATGTGTTAATCGCGATTAGTGAATAAGTGGGGTTTAGTGGGCGATTAGCTTATTTTATTAAGCTAGATTAGGTTGTTTGATTAGCTTTGAGGACCGTCATTAGCCCTTAACTTAAGTGTGACACGGGCCGGGCGCCCGTGGATTTTTGTGTGAGATTGTTGAGTTTATTTATGATGCTTGTAAAATCCTTATTTATGTGTATTTTGACTTATTTCATCTAGATCGTCAACTTTCATGTTTTGGCCAACTTGATTTTGTGATCAGAAATCGCGTTTTTCGAGAAAAAGGGCAAAACAGACATTTCACACAAAACCTGTACCCAAATTTCGAAAATTCCAGAATTTGCCGAAAATATACTTTTTGGAAAGTAGAAATTCCGCCGATCATTTTCGTCTTCTTCGTCGTTTCCGTTCGGGGCCCGCAAGTACCATTTTTAGGCTTGTGAAGTTCGGGGCCCACATTGGCTTGTCTCTTAAGAAGAGAGCTTTTCTCTCTTCTTCTTCATTCGATTCCAGCAAGTCTTTGGCTAGGGTTCCTTTTCTCTTCTCCCTTCTCACTCTCTCTCATCTGGAACTCTCACTTGGTGAGGTTTGCTTAGAGGATTGATCTCCCCAATCTCTTCCTCCCTCTTCAAGCTTCCTAGGGATACCTTTCTTGAGGAATTTGAGCTAGGAGAAGCCCTCCATTCAAGCTTTTCTTCTTTGTTAGGGTTCCTCAAGGTGAGCAATAGTTTTCCAAACCCAAGATCTTTGCTTTCCTCTCCATTTGGAGTGTTTTAATCCTATTTGCTAAGGTTTTCTTTGAGGTTTCACAAATGTTGATGTTTTAGGGTTTCTTGGGAAATTTTGGGGTTTTTGTAGATTGGGAGCTTGAAGCTCTAAGGAGTGGTTTAAGGGTGATTTTTGAGCTTATCTTGGCTAAGGCAAGTATTTTCCAACACTAATGTGATGTTTTCCCTCATTTGGTTTTATTTCTTGATTTTTCCTTTTTATGCTAATCTTCTTTAGTCATGGTTTGCTTTGATTGAATGGTCCACCTTAATAGCTATCTTAATGTGTGTTATTGCTCTACTTTGCATTGGAAATTTATTCTCACTTTGGGTTTCTTGCAAAGCTTTGTTTCATTTGTTTAAATGAGTGTTCAATGAAATGGATTCTTTTAAAAGTGTTAAGTTTAGGTTAATTATATGATTATGGATGGTGGTTTAATAGTTTGTGGAGGTTGAGAAGAGGCCTAAGATGTTGTAGGAATGTGTATGGAAGAAGGGAATGGAAATGAGCAAGAAAGGAGGAAGAAAAACAAAGAAGAAGGAGTGTACTCAGCACTCGGGCCGGACTGGGCAGGCCCAGTCCGCTCGAGCGACCCAGTGGGTCGCTCGAGCGGACCAGGCACTGTCTGGGTCCGCTCGAGCGACCCACTGGGCCGCTCGAGCGACCCAGCTACTGTCTGGGTCCGCTCGAGCGGACCTGGGTCCGCTCGAGCGAGCCCAGCCCAGTCTGGGCTCGGGTTTGGACTGTTTTCAGACAGTTTTTGGGCCTGTTCTCAGGGCTCCATTGGGCCTGTTTTAAGGCCTGTTCTTGGACCAGTTTGAGACCTATTGATGGGCTATTTCAAGACCTGGCATTGGACTGTCTTATGGCCTGAATCCTGGGCTGTTTTAAGGACTGAGTCGGGCCTGATTAGTGGACTGTTTGAGCATTGGAAAAAGGGCAGTTGTGGGCCTGATTAAGAAAGGATTTAAACCTATACTTTTAAGGACACATTCTATATAATTTCAAGCCCACTTCGGGCCTATGTCCAAGCTTAATCCAGCCCTAAACTCTCTCCTATAAGTGAAGCCCAATTCACCCTTTTCAAGCCTAGAATTCGTGGCAAGTTGGGTCTTGGACTATGACCAATACCACTTAGGAAACCCTTGAGTCTGAATGTGCACTTAATCCCTTGTGATTGTCAACGATCTTCAGTGGCACCAAATGACTTTCTTTAATGACAATAAGGGGATTAAATGTATATCGAGACTACCCGCTTAGTCGACCGACCCATCATTCATTCTTTTGTATAAAAAGACTTTTGTTTTGGTTCTTTCTCCAATTCTTTCATGTTTTGAAATGGATTACCCCATACTTTAGAAATGATGAAACTACTCACTTGTTTTGCGTGGCTTCGCCTATATGCATTTGTTCGGAGTAGTTTTCCATCAACTTCGGAAATGTATCTTATAAATGGAATTGCATTTCTTCGAGGTTTCGGATTTTCACTAAAATGGCACCACTAGGCTTAGGTCACCTTGTCGGACTGATCATCCGGCTTGGGGTCTTTATTTTGTTTGCCAGCTGCAGTTTGGATTTCGTTTGTACCGACCATGGCAACGGTAATTTCCCGTTCCCACGTTTAGTGGCTAGGGTTCTGTCTGATAACGACTATGTCGTTCCGTCCCACGTTTAGTGGCTTCGGTTTGTTTGCTCCGGTTACTTCGGTAACAGGAGAATATAGCTTTATGTGGGTCGCCATTGTTTTTATGCATTGATATTCATCTCATGGCATTTATTTATGTTACTCATCATGATATTAGATTTGCAAACCATCGAGATGTTTATTCTATCTTTACTTCATCATTGTTATTAATCGTGATTTCATCGTAGCTCTTTCTTATTATGTTTGTTTTACTTTCATCTTATTATTGTTGTAATTGCTTGCCAGACCGTCGTGTCTGACTCTCTTTTGTTTGGTGTCAGATGTCGAGCCCCTCGCGGTTGAGGCGCACTTCGAGGCGGAACCCATAGTTCCAGCGGAGGGCGAGTGGCAGCCCGATGATGTCATTTAGACGTCGGGTTACCTTGGAGCTGCGATCACATTTTGGGGATTTGATGATATTCATTTTGGGTTTTTGTTATGGCCATTGTTGGCTTATATTCTTTTGGGGGAAAAGTTTGTAATTAATGCATAACTTTACTTTTGTATCAACTCTAACTAACTTTGGCCCACAGTAAATGTTTCTCTTTTGATGCTAGTCTCGTGCGTTCTCAATTTATACCTGTTTGTGAGACTTTTATGTTTGCTACAAAGCTTCCGCGTAATTCATTTGTATGAAAGTGATCCTTATACATCACTATTTGATCGGATTCCGTGAATCCTTACCGCGGAAACCTGTGGGAAACTAGCGTGTGCGGGCGGAATTTTCCGGCCCGCCTCGCCGCGTCCCCGGATTAAGGCCTCGTTTGGCGGGACCTCGGTCCGGGGGCGTGACAGGCTTGGTATCAGAGCGAGAAATATTTAAGGTAATTAAAATTGGATTAGAAACATAAGGACGTGGCAAGGATTCGCTAGCATTACCGTTAGTTAGCATCGATTTGGGATTGGGAACGCTTGATTATTATATCTTATTGTACTAACAAGTTGTTTTGCAGCAATATGCCTCCACGTCGACCTCCGGCAAATGCGAATGCAACAGGTAGCAATCATGACAGCGAGATTGAAAACCCGGTAACGGGTCAGTTCCAACAACTCATGCAAATGTTGGTTGAACAACAGCAGCGAGCCAATGATAATCAAGCTCGATTTCAAGAACAAATGGCCAAGAAGGATGAGGAACTGACTCAAGTGCAAAGGCAACTGCTTGAAGTGTTGGGTAGAAGGCCAGAACCAGTAGCTAATATGGAACCAGTGCAGCATAGGGACAGAGATCCTAATATCCTGTTTGAGAAGTTCAGAAAAAGGGGTCCTAAAGAGTTTACGGGTCAGGAGGAACCTTTGGCAGCGGATGATTGGTTGGCTCATACCGAGAACATCTTCGATATTTTTGTATGTACTGGCAGACAGCGGGTTCACTTGGCAGCGTCTATGTTTACTGGGTTGGCAGACATTTGGTGGAAGACTGTCAAGGAAGGCTATCAGAATATTGCAGATGGGATTGCGTGGGCCACTTTCAAGCAGCAGTTTAGTGAGAAATATGTCCCAGCACATATCAAGAAGCAGAAGGCAGCGGAGTTCCAGTTGCTTAAGCAAGAAGATATGACTGTTTTGGAATATCTTACGAAGTTTGAGAAGTTATCTCGCTATGCTCCAGAGTTGGTGGACACCGAGGAGAAAAAGATTACTAAGTTTATGGATGGGCTCAACCCCATTATTTTGAGAGATGCTTTGGGTGTGGTACCGCCAACCACCTTTCAAGAAGCTATCAAGAGGGCTTACAGGTTTGAGGATATAAACAATCAGATTATCAAGGACAATCAGAGGAAGAGGCAGCAGTTTCAGAGTGGGCAGAAGTCATACCAAGGAAAGAAGCAAAAGAAACCTCAGAATGCTCCAACTCAAGGCGGGTGTGAGCATTGTGGCAAGAATCATTCTTCGCAGCAGTGTTATCGCCTTTCAGGGGCGTGTTTCAAGTGTGGTAGCTCAGACCACCAAGTGAAGGATTGCCCAAACAATAGGAATCAGGGCAATAGGGCACCTCAACAGCAGCCACCTAGGCAAGCCCCTCAGCAAAATCAGCAAGTAGTTCAGAATCCTCCGAGGCAGCAGCAGAACCAGCAGCCCCGTCAACAGCCTCAGAACCAGAATGCTCGTCCACAGCAGCAGAATAGGAATATGCAGCTTGCGAGACCGAATCAGAATCAGAACAGACCGCGTCAGCAAGGCCGTCTCAATCATATCAATCAAGTGGATGCAGAAGCGGCATGTGATGTTGTGGAAGGTAAACTTCTAATTTGCGATGTTGAAGCTAAAGTGTTGTTTGACCCGGGATCTACCCATTCTTTCTTGTCCCTTGTGTTTGCTAAGAAGATTAGTGTTCCTGTTAGGGAGTTAGAGTTTGTCTTGACTGTTACTACTCCGGTAGGGAAGCAAGTGGTGTGTAGTACTTTTTATCCTAGTTGTCCGGTGAAGATAGGAGAAGTCATTTTCCCTGCAGATCTTATCACTTTAGTGATGCATGACTTCGATGTCATTCTAGGCATGGATTGGCTAGCGGGTCATCATGCCTCCATGGATTGTTATAGCAAGACCATTGTGTTTAGGTTGGATGGGACGTCCTCCGGAGTGAAGTTTCAGGGAGAGAAAAGGATTTCCCCAGTTAGGTTTATTTCAGCTCTCTCGGCAGCTAAGTTGTTAAGATCGGGTTGTGAGGGATTTATCGCTTTCGTTTCCAAGGACGAACAGTCCCTAGGGGTGGAGAATATCCCGATAGTGTGTGAGTTTCCCGATGTTTTTCCAGAAGAGATTCCAGGGTTACCACCTGTCAGAGAAGTCGAGTTTACAATAGAGTTGGTGCCAGGAACTGCTCCGATCTCCATTGCTCCTTATAGGATGGCTCCAGCGGAGTTAGGTGAATTGAAGTTGCAATTGCAAGAGTTGCTAGATAAAGGCTTTGTTAGGCCAAGTGTTTCCCCGTGGGGAGCTCCAGTGCTTTTTGTCAAGAAGAAAGATGGAAGTTTGAGGATGTGTATAGACTACAGGAAGTTGAACCAAGTGACCATCAAGAATAAGTACCCTTTGCCTAGGATAGACGAGTTGTTTGACCAGTTGCAAGGTGCGAAGTTCTTCTCGAAGATAGATTTGAGGTCCGGATACCATCAATTGAGGGTTAGAGAATCAGACATCCCGAAGACAGCTTTCCGAACTAGATATGGGCACTATGAGTTTTTGGTGATGCCCTTTGGACTGACGAATGCTCCAGCGGTATTCATGGCTCTCATGAACAAGATTTTTGCACCCCATCTAGATCAGTTTACCGTCGTCTTCATTGATGATATTCTAGTGTATTCCAAGTCAAGAGAAGATCATGAGCAGCATTTAAGGACTTCTTTGCAGTTGTTGAGAGATAACCAGTTGTATGCGAAGCTTGGGAAGTGTGAGTTTTGGCTAGAGCAAGTCTCTTTTCTGGGTCACATTATTTCTGAAGAAGGGCTAGCAGTTGACCCATCAAAGATTGAAGCAGTTATCAATTGGGAGAGACCGAAAAATGTGACAGAGATTAGAAGCTTTCTGGGTTTGGCAGGTTACTATAGGAGATTTGTTCAAGGCTTTTCGTCTATCGCAGCACCGTTGACTAAGTTAACCCGGAAGAATGTGCCGTTTGTATGGTCAGAGAAGTGCGAGTCTAGTTTTGAAGAGTTGAAGAAAAGGTTAACTTCAGCGCCTGTTCTCACTTTACCTTCGGGGAGTGGTGGTTTCGTCATCTACACGGATGCTTCAGGAGTTGGACTCGGTTGTGTGTTGATGCAAAATGGAAATGTGATTGCTTATGGCTCGAGGCAATTGAAGGAACATGAAAAGAAGTATGCAACGCACGATTTGGAGTTAGCAGCCATAGTTTTCGCGTTGAAGATGTGGAGACACTACTTGTACGGAGAAAGATTTGAAGTTCATTCGGATCACCGTAGTCTTCAGTACTTATTCTCTCAGAAGGAATTGAATATGAGGCAGAGAAGGTGGATGGAGTATATCAAGGACTACGATTTTCCGATTATCTATCATCCGGGGAAAGTGAATGTAGTGGCAGATGCGTTGAGTAGGAAGTCAGTTTGTTTGGCCAGTTTTCATGGATTTCACAATTTTCAGCAATTTGAGGAATTGGGAGTAGAGTTCGAACCTTTGAGAGAAGGAGTTGTGTTGGCGAATTTGACAGTGTCCGAGCCAGTCTTCATTCAGAAAATTAAGGATAGTCAGATGCAAGATCCAGACTTGGCTAGAATTGTAGAGCATATCTCGGAGAGGCCAGATTTTCAGATGTTGGATGGAGTTTTGTACTTCCGTGGCAGACTTTGTGTTCCTAAGATAGACAACTTGAAGGATGACATTATGGTAGAAGCTCATAATACGAGGTACTCAGTGCATCCAGGGAGTACGAAGATGTATCAAAATTTGAAGAGTCGTTTTTGGTGGAACAATATGAAGAGAGAGATAGCAGCCTTTGTGTCTAGGTGCATGACTTGCCAGTTAGTGAAGGCGGAACATCAGAAACCACCTGGTCTTTTGCAACCGTTAGAGATCCCAGAGTGGAAATGGGAGCACCTGACAATGGATTTCGTATCAGGTTTACCGAATACAAGCAAGGGGAACAATGCCATTTGGATCATAGTGGATCGGTTAACGAAGTCAGCGCACTTTATTCCTTTGAAGACCGGTAAGAAGATGCACATGTTGGCGTTAGCGCAGGCTTTTGTGAAAGAGATTGTTAGTCGTCATGGTCAGCCGGTTTCCATCACTTCAGATCGGGATAGTAGATTTGTTTCGAGGTTTTGGAAGACTCTGCATGAATCGATGGGGACGAAGCTTCAATTCAGTACAGCGTACCACCCGCAGACAGATGGTCAGTCGGAAAGGACCATTCAGACCCTCGAGGACATGCTTAGGGCTTGTGTCCTTGATTTCAAGAATCAGTGGGATGAGAATCTACCGCTTTGCGAATTTGCCTACAACAATAGTTACCATTCCAGCATAGGAATGGCCCCTTTTGAAGCGCTTTATGGCAGGAAGTGTAGAACCCCCGTATGTTGGGAAGAAGTCGGAGAACGCAGTTTTCATGGTCCATCTTTAGTTGAGGAAACAAGTGATAAAGTCAGAATTATCCATGAGAGATTGAAGATTGCGAGGAGCCGACAGAAGAGCTATGCCGATGTTCGAAGAAAGGATCTCCAATTCCAAGTTGGAGACAAGGTATTCTTGAAGGTATCTCCGGTCAGAGGGACATTGAGATTTGGGCAGAAGGGCAAATTGTCTAAGAGATTTATTGGACCGTATGAGATCTTGAGCCGAATCGGGGAAGTGGCATACCAGTTAGCTTTGCCTCCAGAACTATCGAGTGTGCACAACGTGTTTCACGTGTCAATGCTAAGGAAGTATGTTTCAGACCCATCGCACGTGCTACAACATGAGCCGTTAGATGTCAGAGAGGATGCCACCTACATCGAAAAGCCGACAGAGATTATCGACACCAAAGAGCAAGAACTGAGGAATAGGACAATTCAGTGGGTAAAAATCCGTTGGGAGAACCATGGACCAGAAGAAGCTACTTGGGAGCTTCGTGAGCAAGTTCAAAAGAAGTACCCTCAGCTATTCCCAGAGGTTAGTGATCATTTGGAGGACCAAATGTGATTCTTAGGGGTGGAGGATGTCAGACCCCGACCCAGGTTTGAATGTTTAATTATGTGTTAATCGCGATTAGTGAATAAGTGGGGTTTAGTGGGCGATTAGCTTATTTTATTAAGCTAGATTAGGTTGTTTGATTAGCTTTGAGGACCGTCATTAGCCCTTAACTTAAGTGTGACACGGGCCGGGCGCCCGTGGATTTTTGTGTGAGATTGTTGAGTTTATTTATGATGCTTGCAAATCCTCATTTAGGTGTATTTTGACTTATTTCATCTAGATCGTCAACTTTCGTGTTTTAGCCAACTTGATTTTGTGATCAGAAATCGCGTTTTTCGAGAAAAAGGGCAAAACAGACATTTCACACAAAACCTGTACCCAAATTTCGAAAATTCCAGAATTTGCCGAAAATATACTTTTTGGAAAGTAGAAATTCCGCCGATCATTTTCGTCTTCTTCGTCGTTTCCGTTCGGGGCCCGCAAGTACCATTTTTAGGCTTGTGAAGTTCGGGGCCCACATTGGCTTGTCTCTTAAGAAGAGAGCTTTTCTCTCTTCTTCTTCATTCGATTCCAGCAAGTCTTTGGCTAGGGTTCCTTTTCTCTTCTCCCTTCTCACTCTCTCTCATCTGGAACTCTCACTTGGTGAGGTTTGCTTAGAGGATTGATCTCCCCAATCTCTTCCTCCCTCTTCAAGCTTCCTAGGGATACCTTTCTTGAGGAATTTGAGCTAGGAGAAGCCCTCCATTCAAGCTTTTCTTCTTTGTTAGGGTTCCTCAAGGTGAGCAATAGTTTTCCAAACCCAAGATCTTTGCTTTCCTCTCCATTTGGAGTGTTTTAATCCTATTTGCTAAGGTTTTCTTTGAGGTTTCACAAATGTTGATGTTTTAGGGTTTCTTGGGAAATTTTGGGGTTTTTGTAGATTGGGAGCTTGAAGCTCTAAGGAGTGGTTTAAGGGTGATTTTTGAGCTTATCTTGGCTAAGGCAAGTATTTTCCAACACTAATGTGATGTTTTCCCTCATTTGGTTTTATTTCTTGATTTTTCCTTTTTATGCTAATCTTCTTTAGTCATGGTTTGCTTTGATTGAATGGTCCACCTTAATAGCTATCTTAATGTGTGTTATTGCTCTACTTTGCATTGGAAATTTATTCTCACTTTGGGTTTCTTGCAAAGCTTTGTTTCATTTGTTTAAATGAGTGTTCAAAGAAATGGATTCTTTTAAAAGTGTTAAGTTTAGGTTAATTATATGATTATGGATGGTGGTTTAATAGTTTGTGGAGGTTGAGAAGAGGCCTAAGATGTTGTAGGAATGTGTATGGAAGAAGGGAATGGAAATGAGCAAGAAAGGAGGAAGAAAAACAAAGAAGAAGGAGTGTACTCAGCACTCGGGCCGGACTGGGCAGGCCCAGTCCGCTCGAGCGACCCAGTGGGTCGCTCGAGCGGACCAGGCACTGTCTGGGTCCGCTCGAGCGACCCACTGGGCCGCTCGAGCGACCCAGCTACTGTCTGGGTCCGCTCGAGCGGACCTGGGTCCGCTCGAGCGAGCCCAGCCCAGTCTGGGCTCGGGTTTGGACTGTTTTCAGACAGTTTTTGGGCCTGTTCTCAGGGCTCCATTGGGCCTGTTTTAAGGCCTGTTCTTGGACCAGTTTGAGACCTATTGATGGGCTATTTCAAGACCTGGCATTGGACTGTCTTATGGCCTGAATCCTGGGCTGTTTTAAGGACTGAGTCGGGCCTGATTAGTGGACTGTTTGAGCATTGGAAAAAGGGCAGTTGTGGGCCTGATTAAGAAAGGATTTAAACCTATACTTTTAAGGACACATTCTATATAATTTCAAGCCCACTTCGGGCCTATGTCCAAGCTCAATCCAGCCCTAAACTCTCTCCTATAAGTGAAGCCCAATTCACCCTTTTCAAGCCTAGAATTCGTGGCAAGTTGGGTCTTGGACTATGACCAATACCACTTAGGAAACCCTTGAGTCTGAATGTGCACTTAATCCCTTGTGATTGTCAACGATCTTCAGTGGCACCAAATGACTTTCTTTAATGACAATAAGGGGATTAAATGTATATCGAGACTACCCGCTTAGTCGACCGACCCATCATTCATTCTTTTGTATAAAAAGACTTTTGTTTTGGTTCTTTCTCCAATTCTTTCATGTTTTGAAATGGATTACCCCATACTTTAGAAATGATGAAACTACTCACTTGTTTTGCGTGGCTTCGCCTATATGCATTTGTTCGGAGTAGTTTTCCATCAACTTCGGAAATGTATCTTATAAATGGAATTGCATTTCTTCGAGGTTTCGGATTTTCACTAAAATGGCACCACTAGGCTTAGGTCACCTTGTCGGACTGATCATCCGGCTTGGGGTCTTTATTTTGTTTGCCAGCTGCAGTTTGGATTTCGTTTGTACCGACCATGGCAACGGTAATTTCCCGTTCCCACGTTTAGTGGCTACGGTTCTGTCTGATAACGACTATGTCGTTCCGTCCCACGTTTAGTGGCTTCGGTTTGTTTGCTCCGGTTACTTCGGTAACAGGAGAATATAGCTTTATGTGGGTCGCCATTATTTTTATGCATTGATATTCATCTCATGGCATTTATTTATGTTACTCATCATGATATTAGATTTGCAAACCATCGAGATGTTTATTCTATCTTTACTTCATCATTGTTATTAATCGTGATTTCATCGTAGCTCTTTCTTATTATGTTTGTTTTACTTTCATCTTATTATTGTTGTAATTGCTTGCCAGACCGTCGTGTCTGACTCTCTTTTGTTTGGTGTCAGATGTCGAGCCCCTCGCGGTTGAGGCGCACTTCGAGGCGGAACCCATAGTTCCAGCGGAGGGCGAGTGGCAGCCCGATGATGTCATTTAGACGTCGGGTTACCTTGGAGCTGCGATCACATTTTGGGGATTTGATGATATTCATTTTAGGTTTTTGTTATGGCCATTGTTGGCTTATATTCTTTTGGGGGAAAAGTTTGTAATTAATGCATAACTTTACTTTTGTATCAACTCTAACTAACTTTGGCCCACAGTAAATGTTTCTCTTTTGATGCTAGTCTCGTGCGTTCTCAATTTATACCTGTTTGTGAGACTTTTATGTTTGCTACAAAGCTTCCGCGTAATTCATTTGTATGAAAGTGATCCTTATACATCACTATTTGATCGGATTCCGTGAATCCTTACCGCGGAAACCTGTGGGAAACTAGCGTGTGCGGGCGGAATTTTCCGGCCCGCCTCGCCGCGTCCCCGGATTAAGGCCTCGTTTGGCGGGACCTCGGTCCGGGGGCGTGACAGATGCATACGGCGAAAATCTTGCAAGCCGGTTTTTTAGCCTTTTTTCCATTCTTTTACTTATTGGTGGGTCACGGGTTGGTTCGCAAAATGATGGATGGACATGTGTGAATAACAATTTGATGAAATAATATCAAATTACAATAAACACAGTAAATCGTAAATTTACTTTACCGGTGAAGTGAAGTAAATGGTCCTAATAAGAGAGAACGAAAGTAAGGGTGTAGTGGAATCAAAAGGCGAGATAGTAGAATTTTTAATTTCTCTCTTAATATGAAGAGTGTTTTTTTTTTCTAAGGGAGCTTGTGGATCGGGTTTTAGGCTTGGGGTTTAGTTATTAATAGATGGGTCGTGCCCAGGCTTCTTTTTTATATGCACCTAGTGCCTGAGAGCCGGAATCTCCGTTCGGCCCAAATATATATATATAAATATATATTCATTAATTTATGAGGGAGGGTGGGTGCAATAATGTGGGTACTCAAACCCATGACCTCCCATAGAAGGTTATATGATCAGAGCAGATGAGCCGGCTTAGTACCAGGATTGTAAACGAATCAGATCCGGTCTGACTCCATGGTGGACCCAGAACCGGAACCGTTAAGGAGAAAGTGGAACTGGATCCGAAGCGAAAACCGTTTCGGAACCGGTTTCGGGACTCCGGAACTGGAACCAGAACCATATATGGGACGGGTCCGGATCCAGGTCTGGGTCAAGGTAGAGAAGGATACTAAAAAATATATGATTTTTAGGAGAAATTCTTGTAACTTTAGGTAGTATGTCAGGTCTCGGGTCCGATTCATAAACGGGACTTTGTCCGGAACCTAATTTAGGTTTCGATTGATAAACGGGTCTGGGTCTGGAACCTAATTTAGGTTTCGATTGAAAAACGGGTCCGGGTCCATATAGGTTCCGACCTGTGAACTAGGGAACCGGCATATGAGCATTTGATGTTGCAAATTGTACCTCTAAATCAACTTTTTTTGGACATTTTTATGTACAATATTAGAGGTAGTAGACTAGACGCACTGTTATAAGCTGAATGATGCACTTATTTTTAGAAAAATAAAGAATAACCATAAATTAGAATCGATTTTGGAACTAGATTCCAGTCCTTTAGGTGGACCCGGATCCGGGTTTTCCTACCGGAGCCGAGTCTGGAACCAACTAAAAAGGCTCCGAGTCTAAACCGGAACCGGAACCGGAACCGTTATTTAGAAACGGGTTCGGGTCCACTATGGTTCTGATCCGAAACCGTTCCTTTTGCAACCCTAGAATCAAGCCCTCAGGGCCGGACCTACATTTTAGTGTATGGGGGCTTCAGCCCCCCATTAAATCTGAAAAGCCCAATAGGCCTATTGGACTGGCTTGCTCCGCCCCCAAGGAACAAAGCCCATAAGACCCCATGAAATCTCTCTCTCTCACTCTCTCTCCCCCTCCCCAAAGACACCAAATTGGTGATAGATCGGCTCCGGCTCCGTCGTTCATCGAAGTCTCTCTCCCTTCCGTGTCTCGGTTATAATTTGGATTTGAATTTTTAAGAATTTATTATGAAGTGAATCACACCGATGATCATTAAAGACTACGAGTGATGAAAGATTTAAGGATGGAGTTGTAGATCGCAGGGGCAAATTGCTTTAATAGAGTGATGTCTTGGATTTTATTCTTTAATTATGGGGATGTTATTTGAAGACCCTTTATATATTTCTACTTTTATTTCTAGGGAAGTATATGTATTAAAAAGAGTAGAAATTCAATTCAACATGTGTCAATTGCCAAAGTAAGCTTATGTGATTTTTTCTCTCTATTCATATCATATGTGAGTTCACTAGATATATGGGCAACAAGAAAAAATGCAACTATTGATTATTTCATTCTATTTTATGTTAATTGGAAATGTAAAGGTGTTGCGGCTTTATTTGGACACTCACGCAGCTTTACCGCTGCTGCCATGGGCGGAAAACTCGAATTTTCCACTTTTCCTCCTCTCTGAGAGGAGGAAATCCGGAAAATGAAGCTTTACCGCTGCTGCCATGGGCGGAAAACTTGCGTTTTCCACTTTCCTCCTCTCTAAGAGGAGGAAATCCGGAAAATGAAGCTTTACCGTGGATGAAAGTCCTTGGGATCCTGACCCTAGAGGGGGGGGGTGAATAGGATGAGCTACTAATAGTGACTAACTATGACCAATTTTAATTTTCTATAAACTAACTAGTCACTAGTGATGATAACAAGCACAATGCGGAAGCTAAATACATACAATCATCACAAGAGCATGCACCACAACACAATATTTATAGTGGTTCGGCCAACGTGCCTACATCCACTACCGGCTTGTGTTCCTCACACCCCACCGGATTTCCACTATTATGCTTTTCAAAAGGCTAAGCAATAACCTCTACAATTATGCTTTCCAAGGATAAGCAATAACCTTACAATGTTGTTTTTCTAGGCTAAACAACAACCTTTACACAATGCTTTTAAATGGCTAAGCAATAACCTTACAAGTAAATATTTCTCTCAAAGAAAGTGTCTTCACAAAACACTCTTATGAGATTACAATTTAAGCTCAATAAAAATTGCCTCTAAGTAGGCGGATAAGAAAATGAAAATCTAACTCACACAACACAATGAAATGCAAAGATGAATGCTTGTGATATGTGTGTGTGGAAAACTTCAATCAAGTTTAAAAAGAAGGCTTAATCAATGTATGCTAGAAGCATTTGAAAGTTAAGGCACACAAAGATTTGATTGAAGTTATATGCAAATCACTTGAACAACTACAAACTTGTTAATGATGTGAAAATCAAAAGATCACAAGTTGAAAGTTTAAGCCTAATCAAGTGATGCATGTGCTATGCTATGTTGTTTTCAAAAACAAAGGTTTGACTTAAGATTCAAATGAATGAAAACAACAAAGATGATTCAAACAAGTTAATGAAACATGTTATAAAGAAATCAAAGTTTTAAACATAACATGTTTAACAAAGTTTAAAACTAAACTAAGTTTGAATCAAAGAAAAGAATTCATTACAACTTAATATCAAAGATTGAATGGAAGTAATGAATTCATTTCATCATAGTTATCATGCTAAAAACATTTACCAAAGATTTAAAACCAAGCATGAAACATATGATTAAATTAAGCAAAGCTTACTTGGAGATTTAACTTCATGATCCAAGCTTTAGCTTCCTTAATGACCTTCTTAATCCCCTTGGTTCATCCCCTTTATCTTCTCTTCAAACACCTCCAAGAAGGCTCCAAGTTTGCTCAAAAGTTCCAACTTTTTTCCAAAGGGAATGAAGCCTTTTTATACACAGAAAACAGAGTTTCTGCGTGTCCCCGGTCGACCCCATGACAGGCCCGGTCGACCGACCCTTAACGGTCAGAAAAATGACCGTTGGAGAGCCAAACGGCTCTCTGCCCAGTCGACCCGCAGTGTACGCGGTCGACCGAGATGTGTACCCGGTCGACCGAGTACACTGGGCCCTGGGTCACTTTTCCCATTTTGCATACTTTTGCAATTTTCAAAGATTTTTGATGTGGGACTTGTTGGGGCCATTAAATCAAGCTTGAAACATGATTTAAATCAATCTAAGTATTTTTAAAATCATGAATCATAAAAAGCCACAAATCATTTGAGACTTTAAAACTTAGGCTAAGCTTGAATTTTGAAATTCCTTTTACAAAATCAATTGCATCCAAAATTAAAACCAATTCATGCATAAAACATGAGTTTTACCATATTTAAAAACAATGCATGGATAAAATAAGATTTCAATGTTTTCTAAAATAATGCAAGTGTGAGAAATCAAATGATGATTAAAATGATATGCATCCATCAAATTGCAATACACAAAATTCCTAACAATCTCCCCCTTTGCAATTTGATGGCAAACCTTAACTTAACACTAAACCTCACACTAAGTCTTCAGCTCCTTGGCTTGACACGGCTTGAAATCTTCGGATGCTCCTTCACTTAGCTTGGGCTTTAGCTATTTTGATCTTCATTCTTCTTGTCCTTAGCTCCAAGCTTTCTTTCTTTTATCTTCTCTCCCCCTTAGACCAAGCACTCTCTCTCCTTGGTCTTTCTCTCCCTTTGCCATTGAATGCTCTCTCCCCCTTTGATCTTTCTCCCTTTTTGGGTAGCTAGAGCATTTTCTCCCCCTTAATCCTTTCTCCCCCTTTGCCATTAAATTGCAAAGGTAGCAATTGAAGAAAGGTACCTACACACATGAAACAAGGAAAATACCTTTAGTAGCACCTGTTAACAAATGAAATCGAAAATGAAATACTTAACAGGCTATTATGCATGTGAGTAAGTTATAAGGGAATAGCAATGGTGAATTTGATCATCTCTAATGCTTCCTTAGAAGGTTTACTCCTCCTCAATCCATAATCTTCTTTTGTCATACTTTTGACAAGAATATAACTATTAGATGCAAGAAGAAGATGGTTTAACCAATTGAGGGATAACTTCAAGGGAAGGATTAGATACCAATTGATAATGATTAACTATAAGGCTCAATGATCAAATTACCAAATTGGAGAGAAACCAATTGACCTATAAGCTTAAGGAAAGTTGAAGAGCAAGGTCAAAAGGTTAATCTATCATGGATACCAATTGAAATAGGAACCATATCAATTGAGATTTAAGAGTATGACTTATTAGCTCAATCACTCTAAAATGGACTTAAGGAATGTAACTAGAAGGATTAATCCAAGTTAGAGCTATCCATGATGATAAGGGGTTTACTAAACATAGCATCAAATAATATAACTATGAAAATCATATGCTATGTAAATTTTGAAATCATTTCACTCAATCATAAAATATGACTATCAAGTGTAAGATGAGTGAAATGAAATTCAAACCATGATGCCTACCTCAGTCATTAACCAACCAAGATTATTAACACATAAACATGGTGGTCACGAGATTTAACCAAATAAGCAAGAGAGGTGGCAAACATGACCATTTATGAAGCTAATGGAATGTGACATGGAACAAAGACATATTACTATCAAGTTTAATCCAATGTGCACAAGGTTTATCACAAATATATAACATCAATTGGAAGTTATACTAATTGAAAATGATATCATTTGATTACCAATTGAATATGGAACATGTTTAAGAGCAAGCATGTGACAAACACAAAATTCCCACAAGCAACATAAATGAATATTCATCACTTTAATGATATAACTATTGAGCATAGTGATGAACATGAGAAATTGCATTTTGAAAATATATGACTTATAAGAATATGCAATTTCCAAAGTGTCAACCATATGAATACAACATCTAAGAAATCCATCATTCAAGAGATATAGCTATGTAATTCAAGAAATGAATTTCAAAGAGGTTCATATGATCAATCACTACTATGAGGTTGAAACATGTATAAGTATGACAAATACACATGAATCAAACATCATAACCATCCATTTCACAAAAATGACTAGAGAGCATAAAGGATGGATTTGGGTTCTAGTATGGTTACAAAAAAAATAATTAAAGAACACAACCATACATGGAACAAATAAAACATTTGCATAAAGAATGTAACTAAAAGAGCAAACATGCAAATAGTCTATCACAACATTCATTTCCATTAAAGGATGACATAAGCAAAAGCATAAGGAAATGAAAACATGGAACATGCTTTGATGAATGAAACTAATGAAGTTTTAAAGCAATTCCACATATGCAATCTTCAAATCATAAACAAAATCCAACAATGGGCATAATGTATATGAAAATAAAGAAAGCACCTTATCAAACATCAAATTGTATTCTAAGCAATATCACTACCAAGAATCATACAATTTGATTTAAAAACCATTCAACTTGCATTTTAAAAGATATAACTTAATTGGAAAACATACAAGTTGATCTTTTCAAAGTAATTTTCCATGTGAAAGTATAACTTAAAAATTCATGGAAAAATTAAATTGATTTAAGTCATTTGTTTTTCAAAATAATCTAACTAAGACATACAAACAAATGATATTGCAACATCAATCGATTATGAAAGATCTAGCTATGAAAGCTTTGAACCCATAATCAATTGAACATGTAGAAATGCAAACAAGATGTGACTATAAAAAGCAAATCTAACATGTGAGAAATACAATCAAATGATTTTGAAAACCATGATATGTGACTTAGGGAAGTACATGAAGACAAAATCAAATGATCATAAAGAAACAAATGCATTTTTTAAAAAATGTAACTAAGAAAGAACATAAAATGCAAATGCAATCATGACCAACAAAAAGATTTAACTATTAAGGTTAGGTTGGTCAATGAGGTCCAAGGCCCTAAGGTTTGTCTATTTGTCTAACTTTGGGAATCCACCTAAGGTCTTGGGATGGATGAACTTTGAGGTCTAACTTAAACTTCTCACCAACTCTAGAAGATTTAACTTGATAAATTATTAACTTAGACTTATCACCATGAGATATAGATTTACCTAAGTTTAGCTTAGATTGGTGATTAGTCTTTTGGTGAGTTTGCTTCTTTGGGGTTTGAACCATTTTTCTTTTCTTCTTATCTCCTCCCTTTAATTGACTTTTGAATTTCAAATTTATCTTTGCAACTTTCTTCAAGAGTTCTTTCATTTGTTGAGTTAAGGGAGGTAGGTTGAGAACCTTTTTATTTATAGATTCTTTTAAACTTGATTTAACTTGTTTAATCTTTTTAGAATCTATTTTAGGAGACTCCTTCTTAATTGATTTTACTTGTTTAAGCTTCATGGAGTTCTCCTTGGTTTTTGGTGTCTTATCCATCATTGAATTTGATTTACCTTTCTTTGGTTCAAATATGGATTTAGACACATTGCTTCTTCTTTGTTTGCACTCAAACCTAAAATGTCCTTCAATGCCACAATAATTACATTTAGACATGGGCAAAGAAGTGTGAGTGCTAGAGAATGAGGACTCACCTTTCACAAAAGTGTTGGTGAATTTAGGGTCATGTGAAATATTCCTATCAAATCCAAGACCCGTCCTATCTCTTTTTGATTTACCCAATTTAAATAACTTTTCAAATCTTTCTTCACTTTGGGTAAATTTGCACTCATACTTTTGTTTGTATGTTTCAAGTTGAGTGACTTTGGTTTTAAGGGTTGAATTCTCATTTTTAACTTTAGTTAGTTCTTGTTCAATTCCCTTAAATTTGATTAGCTCTTCATTGGCAAGTTTTAACTTCATTTCAAGTTCATTAACAACATTAGATCCAAGTTCTAAGGTGTTTAAATTATTTTGAGCATTTGACAAGTTTTCCATTGAAATTGTCAACTTGGATCTTAAATGGACAATGTTTTCATCTTGTCTTTTTAAAGTATCTCTCAGATTTAAATTTTCATTTTTAAGCTCATTACAATTTATCTTAATCTCATTTAGTTCATTTTGAGCATTAGATAAATTTTCTTTAGAGATAGTTAACTTGGATTCAAGATTGTTAATGTCTTTATCTTGCCTTTGATCTCTTAATTTAGAATTTTCCTTATTAAGATTGTCATAACCTATCTTTAAATCTTTTAATTCATCTTGAGCATTATATAGGTTATGCAAAGAGATCATGAACTTAGATTCTGCACAATTTATTAATTCTTCTTTTTCTCTAAGTTCATCTTTTGAAGAGACTAATTCTTGGTTTAGTCTTTTAGATTCTTCTTTTAATCTTTTATTCTTCTTAGAAAGCTCTACGGACCATGTGTACAATTCCTCATAAGCTTCATTTTCATCATATTCTTCTTCTTTTAATTTAGATTTAGATTCATTAATTTTAATGTTAGAATCTCCAATAGATGGAAGAAGGAGGGGTCTAGAGGAATCTACACAAGAATCTACAAAGTCTAAACTAGTGGAATCCATTCTAATGATTTTCATAGAAAAACAACACTAGGGTTTTGATCTAGATAGAGAGGATCAACTCCGGGTGTTTAAGCCCCAAATGGAGTAACCTTGCTCTGATACCAATTGAAAGTCCTTGGGATCCTAACCCTAGAGGGGGGGGTGAATAGGGTGAGCTACTAATAGTGACTAACTATGACCAATTTTAATTTTCTATAAACTAACTAGTCACTAGTGATGATAACAAGCACAATGCGGAAGCTAAATACATACAATCATCACAAGAGCATGCACCACAACACAATATTTATAGTGGTTCGGCCAACGTGCCTACATCCACTACCGGCTTGTGTTCCTCACACCCCAACGGATTTCCACTATTATGCTTTTCAAAAGGCTAAGCAATAACCTCTACAATTATGCTTTCCAAGGATAAGCAATAACCTTACAATGTTGTTTTTCTAGGCTAAACAACAACCTTTACACAATGCTTTTAAATGGCTAAGCAATAACCTTACAAGTAAATATTTCTCTCAAAGAAAGTGTCTTCACAAAACACTCTTATGAGATTACAATTTAAGCTCAATAAAAATTGCCTCTAAGTAGGCGGATAAGAAAATGAAAATCTAACTCACACAACACAATGAAATGCAAAGATGAATGCTTGTGATATGTGTGTGTGGAAAACTTCAATCAAGTTTAAAAAGAAGGCTTAATCAATGTATGCTAGAAGCATTTGAAAGTTAAGGCACACAAAGATTTGATTGAAGTTATATGCAAATCACTTGAACAACTACAAACTTGTTAATGATGTGAAAATCAAAAGATCACAAGTTGAAAGTTTAAGCCTAATCAAGTGATGCATGTGCTATGCTATGTTGTTTTCAAAAACAAAGGTTTGACTTAAGATTCAAATGAATGAAAACAACAAAGATGATTCAAACAAGTTAATGAAACATGTTATAAAGAAATCAAAGTTTTAAACATAACATGTTTAACAAAGTTTAAAACTAAACTAAGTTTGAATCAAAGAAAAGAATTCATTACAACTTAATATCAAAGATTGAATGGAAGTAATGAATTCATTTCATCATAGTTATCATGCTAAAAACATTTACCAAAGATTTAAAACCAAGCATGAAACATATGATTAAATTAAGCAAAGCTTACTTGGAGATTTAACTTCATGATCCAAGCTTTAGCTTCCTTAATGACCTTCTTAATCCCCTTGGTTCATCCCCTTTATCTTCTCTTCAAACACCTCCAAGAAGGCTCCAAGTTTGCTCAAAAGTTCCAACTTTTTTCCAAAGGGAATGAAGCCTTTTTATACACAGAAAACAGAGTTTCTGCGTGTCCCCGGTCGACCCCATGACAGGCCCGGTCGACCGACCCTTAACGGTCAGAAAAATGACCGTTGGAGAGCCAAACGGCTCTCTGCCCAGTCGACCCGCAGTGTACGCGGTCGACCGAGATGTGTACCCGGTCGACCGAGTACACTGGGCCCTGGGTCACTTTTCCCATTTTGCATACTTTTGCAATTTTCAAAGATTTTTGATGTGGGACTTGTTGGGGCCATTAAATCAAGCTTGAAACATGATTTAAATCAATCTAAGTATTTTTAAAATCATGAATCATAAAAAGCCACAAATCATTTGAGACTTTAAAACTTAGGCTAAGCTTGAATTTTGAAATTCCTTTTACAAAATCAATTGCATCCAAAATTAAAACCAATTCATGCATAAAACATGAGTTTTACCATATTTAAAAACAATGCATGGATAAAATAAGATTTCAATGTTTTCTAAAATAATGCAAGTGTGAGAAATCAAATGATGATTAAAATGATATGCATCCATCAAATTGCAATACACAAAATTCCTAACAGTGGATGCATACGGCGGAAATCTTGCAAGCCGATTTTTTAGCCTTTTTTCCATTCTTTTACTTGTTGCTGGGTCACGGGTTAGTTCGCAAAATGATGGATGGACATGTGTGAAAAACAATTTGATGAAATAATATCAAATCACAATAAACACAGTAAATCGTAAATTTACTTTACCGGTGAAGTGAAGTAAATGGTCCTAATAAGAGAGAACGAAAGTAAGGGTGTAGTGGAATCAAAAGGTGAGAGAGTAGAATTTTTATTTTCTCTCTTATTATGAAGAGTGATTTTTTTTTCTAAGGGAGCTCGTGGATCGGGTTTTGGGCTTGGGGTATAGCTATTAATAGATGGGTCGTGCCCAGGCTTCTTTTTTATATGCACCTAGTGCCTGAGAGCCGGAATCTCCGTTCGGGCCAAATATATATATATAAATATATATTCATTAATTTATGAGGGAGGGAGGGCGTAATAATGTGGGTACTCAAACCCATGACCACTCATAGAAGGTTATATGATCAGAGCAGCTGAGCTGGCCTAGTACTAAGATTGTAAATGGGTAAGATCTGGTCTGACTCCATGGTGGACCCGGAACCGGAACGGTTAAGGAGAAAGTGGAACTGGATCCAAAGCGGAAACCGTTTCGGAACCGGTTTCTAGACTCCGGATCCGGAACCAGAACCGTATATGGGACGGGTCCGGATTCAGGTCCGGGTCTAGATAGAGAAGGATATTAAAAAAATATACGATTTTTAGGATAAATTCTTGTAACTTTAGGTAGTATGTCAGCTCTCGGGTCCGATTCATAAACGGGTCTTTGTCCGGAACCTAATTTAGGTTTCGATTGATAAACGGGTCCGGGTCAGGAAACTAATTTAGGTTTCGATTGATAAACGGGTCCGAGTCCATATAGGTTCCGACCTGTGAACCCGGGAACCGGCATATGAGCATTTGATGTTGCAAATTGTTCCTCTAAATCAACTTTTTTTGGACATTTTTATGTACAATATTAGAGGTAGTAGACTTGACGCACTGTTATAAGCTGAATGATGCACTTATTTTTGGAAAAATGAAGAATAAACATAAATTAGAATCGATTTTGGAACTAGATTCCAGTCCTTTTGGTGGACCCGGATCCGGGTTTTCCTATCGGAGCCGGGTCTGGAACCAACTAAACAGGCTCTGAGTCTAAACCGGATCCGTAACCGGACCGTTATTTAGAAACGAGTCCGGGTCCACTATGGTTCCGATCCGGAACCGTTCCTTTTGCAACCCTACAATCATGCCCTCAGGGGCGGACCTACATATTAGTGTATGCGGGCTTCGGCCCCCCGCTAATTCTGAAAAGCCCAGTAGGCCTATTGGACTGGCTTGCTCCACCCCCAAGGAACAAATCCCATAAGACCCCATGAAATCTCTCTCTCTCTCTCACTCTCTCTCCACCTCCCCAAAAATACCAAATTGGTGATAGATCAGCTCCGGCCCCATCGCTCATCGAAGTCTCTCTCCCCTCCGTGACTCGGTTCTAAATTGGATTTGAATTTTTAAGAATTTATTATGAAGCGAATCACACCGATGATCATTAAAGACTATGAGTGACGAAAGATTTAAGGATGGAGTTGTAGATCGCAGGGGCAAATTGCTTTAATAGAGTGATATCTTGGATTTTATTCTTTAATTATGGGGATGTTATTTGAAAACCGTTATACATTTCTACTTTTATTTCTAGGGAAGTATATGTATTAAAAGGAGTGGAAATTCAATTCAACATGTGTCCATTGCCAAAGTAAGCTTATGTGATTTTTTCACTCTATTCATATCATATGTGAGTTCACTAGATACGGGCAACAAGAAAAAACACAACTATTGAATCTTTCATTCTATTTTATGTTAATTGGAAATGAAAAGGTGTTGCGGCTTTATTTGGACACTCACGCAGCTTTACCGCTGCTGCCATGGGCGGAAAACTCGAATTTTCCACTTTTCCTCCTCTCTGAGAGGAGGAAATCTGGAAAATGAAGCTTTACCGCTGCTGCCATGGGCGGAAAATGCAGCTTTACCGCGGATGCATACGGCGGAAATCTTGCAAGCCGATTTTTTAGCCTTTTTTCCATTCTTTTACTTGTTGGTGGGTAACGGGTTAGTTCACAAAATGATGGATGGACATGTGTGAATAACAATTTGATGAATTAATATCAAATCACAGAAAACACAGTAAATCGTAAATTTACTTTACCGGCGAAGTGAAGTAAATGGTCCTAATAAGAGAGAATGAAAGTAAGGGTGTAGTGGAATCAAAAGGTGAGAGAGTAGAATTTTTATTTCCTCTCTTAATATGAAGTGTGTTTTTTTTTCTAAGGGAGCTCGTGGATCGGGTTTTGGGCATGGGGTTTAGTTATTAATAGATGGGTCGTGCCCAGGCTTGTTTTTTTTATGCACCTAGTGCCTGAGAGCCGGAATCTTCGTTCGGGCCAAATATATATATATATATATTCATTAATTTATGAGGGAGGGAGGGCGCAATAATGTGAGTACTCAAACCCATGACCCCTCATAGAAGGTTATATGATCGGAGCAGCTGAGCTGGCCTAGTACTAGGATTGTAAACGGGCCGGATCCGGTCTGACTCCATGGTGGACCCGGAACCGGAACCGTTAAGGAGAAAGAGGAAACCGTTTCGGAACCGGTTTCTGGACTCCGGAACCGGAACAAGAACCATATATGGGACGGGTCCGGATCCAGGTCCGGGTCTAGGTAGAGATGGATATTAAAAAATATATGATTTTTTGGAGAAATTCTTGTAACTTTAGGTAGTATGTCAGGTCTCGGGTCCAATTCATAAACGGGTTTTTGTCCGGAACCTAATTTAGGTTTCGATTGATAAACGGGTCCGGGTAAGGAACCTAATTTAGGTTTCGATTGATAAACGGGTCCGGGTCAGGAACCTAATTTATGTTTCGATTGATAAACGGGTCCGGGTCCATATAGGTTCCGACCTGTGAACCCGGAAACCGGCATATGAGCATTTGATGTTGCAAATTGCACCTCTAAAGCAACTTTTTTTGGACATTTTTATGTGCAATATTAGAGGTAGTAGACTTGACGCACAGTTATAGGCTGAATGATGCACTTATTCTTAGAAAAATAAATAATAAACATAAATTAGAATCGATTTTGGAACTAGATTCCAGTCCTTTTGGTGGACCCGGATCCGGGTTTTCTTATCGGAGCCGGGTCTGGAACCAACTAAACAGGCTCCGAGTCTAAACCGGATCCGAAACCGGAACCGTTATTTAGAAACGGGTTCGGGTCCAATATGGTTTCGATCTGGAACCGTTCCTTTTGCAGCCCTACAATCATGCCCTTAGGGGCGGACCTACATATTAGTGTATGGGGGCTTCAGCCCCCCATTAAATCTGAAAAGCCCAGTAGGCCTATTGGACTGGCTTGCTCCGCCCCCAAGGAACAAAGCCCATAAGACCCCATGAAATCTCTCTCTCTCACTCTCTCTCCCCCTCCCCCAAAATACCAAATTGGTGATAGATCAGCTCTGGCTCCGTCGCTCATCGAAGTCTCTCTCCCCTCTGTGTCTCGGTTATAAATTGGATCACACCGATGATCATTAAAGACTACGAGTGATGAAAGATTTAAGGATGGAGTTGTAGATCGCAGGGGCAAATTGCTTTAATAGAGTGATATCTTTGATTTTATTCTTTAAGTATGGGGATGTTATTTGAAGACCCTTTATATATTTCTACTTTTATTTCTAGGGAAGTATATGTATTAAAAAGAGTAGAAATTCAATTCAACATGTGTCAATTGCCAAAGTAAGCTTATGTGATTTTTTCTCTCTATTCATATCATATGTGAGTTCACTAGATATCGGCAACAAGAAAAAATGCAACTGTTGATTCTTTCATTCTATTTTATGTTAATTGGAGATGAAAAGGTGTTTCGGCTTTATTTGGACACTCACGCCGCTTTACCGCTGCTGCACTGGGCGGAAAACTCGAATTTTCCACATTTCCTCCTCTCTGAGAGGAGGAAATACGGAAAATGAAGATTCTGCTTCCATGTACGGAAAACACGCATTTTCCTCTTTTCCTCCTCTCTGAGAGGAGGAAATCCGGAAAACGCAGCTCTAACACTAATGCATACGGTGGAAATCTTGCAAGCCGATTTTTTAGCCTTTTTTTCGTTCTTTAACTTGTTGGTGGGTCACGGGTTAGTTCACAAAATGATGGATGGACATGTGTGAATAACAATTTGATGAAATAATATCAAATCACAATAAACACAGTAAATCGTAAATTTACTTTACCGGTGAAGTGAAGTAAATGGTCCTAATAAGAGAGAATGAAAGTAAGGGTGTAGTGGAATCAAAAGGTGAGAGAGTAGAATTTTTATTTTCTCTCTTAATATGAAGAGTGTTTTTTTTTTTTTTGTAAAGGAGCTCGTGGATCGGGTTTTGGGATTGGGGTTTAGTTATAAATAGATGGGTCGTGCCAAGGCTTCTTTTTTATTTCCACCTAGTGCCTGAGAGCCGGAATCTCCGTTCGGCCCAAATATATATATATATAAATATATATTCATTAATTTATGAGGGAAGGAGGGCGCAATAATGTGGGTACTCAAGCCCATGACCTCTCATAGAAGGTTATATGATCAGAGCAGCTGAGCTGGCCTAGTACTAGGATTGTAAACGGGTCAGATCCGGTCTGACTCCATGGTGGACCCGGAACCGGAACCGTTAAGGAGAAAGTGGAACTGGATCCGAAGCGGAAACCGTTTTGGAACCGGTTTCTGGACTCCGGAACTAGAACCAGAACCATATATGGGACGGGTCCGGATCCAGGTCCGGGTCTAGGTAGAGAAGGATATTAAAAAATATATGATTTTTAGGAGAAATTCTTGTAACTTTAGGTAGTATGTCAGGTCTCGGGTCCGATTCATAAACGGGTCTTTGTCCGGAACCTAATTTAGGTTTCGATTGATAAACGGGTCCAGGTCCATGTAGGTTCCGACCTGTGAAGCCGGGAACCGGCATATGAGCATTTGATGTTGCAAATTGCACCTCTAAATCAACTTTTTTTGGACATTTTTATGTACAATATTAGAGGTAGTAGACTTGACGCAGTGTTATAAGCTGAATGATGCACTTATTTTTAGAAAAATGAAGAATAAACATAAATTCGAATCGATTTTGGAACTAGATTCCAGTCCTTTAGGTGGACCCGGATCCGGGTTTTCCTATCGGAGCCGGGTCTGGAACCAACTAAACAGGCTCCGAGTCTAAACCGGATCCGGAACCGGAACCGTTATTTAGAAACGGGTTTGGGTCCACTATGGTTCCGATCTGGAACCGTTCCTTTTGCAACCCTACAATCATGCCCTCAGGGGCGGACCTACATATTATTGTATGGGGGCTTCGTCCCCCCGTTAAATCTGAAAAGCCCAGTAGGCCTATTGGACTGGCTTGCTCCACCCCCAAGGAACAAATCCCATAAGACCCCATGAAATCTCTCTCTCTCACTCTCTCTCCCCCTCCCCAAAAATACCAAATTGGTGATAGATCAACTCCGGCTCCGTCGCGCATCGAAGTCTCTCTCCCCTCCATGTCTCGGTTCTAAATTGGATTTGAATTTTTATGAATTTATTATGAAGTGAATCACACCTATGATCATTAAAGACTATGAGTGATGAATGATTTAAGGATGGAGTTGTAGATCGCAGGGGCAAATTGCTTTAATAGAGTGATAACTTGGATTTTATTCTTTAAGTATGGGGATGTTATTTGAAGACCCTTTATATATTTCTACTTTTATTTCTAGGGAAGTATATGTATTAAAAAGAGTAGAAATTTAATTCAACATGTGTCAATTGCCAAAGTAAGCTTATGTGATTTTTTCTCTCTATTCATATCATATGTGAGTTCACTAGATATCGGCAACAAGAAAAAAATGCAACTATTGATTCTTTCATTCTATTTTATGTTAATTGGAGATGAAAAGGTGTTGCGGCTTTATTTGGACACTCACGCAGCTTTACCGCTGCTGCCATGGGCGGAAAACTCGAATTTTCCACTTTCCTCCTCTCTGAGAGGAGGAAATCCGGAAAATGAAGCTTTACTGCTGCTGCCATGTGCGGAAAACACGCATTTTCCACTTTTCCTCCTCTCTGAGAGGAGGAAATTCGGAAAATGCAGCTTTAACACGGATGCATGCGGTGGAAATCTTGCAAGCCGATTTTTTAGCCTTTTTTCCGTTCTTTAACTTGTTGGTGGGTCACGGGTTAGTTCACAAAATGATGGATGGACATGTGTGAATAACAATTTGATGAAATAATATCAAATCACAAAAAACACAGTAAATCATAAATTTACTTTACCGATGAAGTGAAGTAAATGGTCCTAATAAGAGAGAACGAAAGTAAGGGCGTAGTGGAATCAAAAGGTGAGAGAGTAGAATTTTTATTTTCTCTCTTAATATGAAGAGTGTTTTTTTTTTTTTTTGTAAAGGAGCTCGTGGATCGGGTTTTGGGATTGGGGTTTAGTTATAAATAGATGGGTCGTGCCCAGGCTTCTTTTTTATTTGCACCTAGTGCCTGAGAGCCGGAATCTCCGTTTGGCCTAAATATATATATAAATATATATTCATTAATTTATGAGGGAAGGAGGGCGCAATAATGTGGGTACTCAAGCCCATGACCTCTCATAGAAGGTTATATGATCAGAGCAGCTGACTGGCCTAGTACTAGGATTGTAAACGGGTCAGATCCGGTCTGACTCCATGGTGGACCCGGAACCGGAACCGTTAAGGAGAAAGTGGAACTGGATCCGAAGCGGAAACCATTTTGGAACCGGTTTCTGGACTCCGGAACCAGAACCAGAACCATATATGGGACGGGTCCAGATCCAGGTCCGGGTCTAGGTAGAGAAGGATATTAAAAAATATATGATTTTTAGGAGAAATTCTTGTAACTTTAGGTAGTATGTCAGGTCTCGGGTCCGTTTCATAAACGGGTCTTTGTTCGGAACCTAATTTAGGTTTCGATTGATAAACAGGTCCGGGTCAGGAACCTAATTTAGGTTTCGATTGATAAACGGGTCCGGGTCCATGTAGGTTCCGACCTGTGAACCCGGGAACCGGCATATGAGCATTTGATGTTGCAAATTGCACCTCTAAATCAACTTTTTTGGGACATTTTTATGTACAATATTAGAGGTAGTAGACTTGACGCAGTGTTATAAGCTGAATGATGCACTTATTTTTAGAAAAATGAAGAATAAACATAAATTCAAATCGATTTTGGAACTAGATTCCAGTCCTTTAGGTGGACCCGGATCCGGGTTTTCCTATCGAAGCCGGGTCTGGAACCAATTAAACAGGCTCCGAGTCTAAACCGGATCCGGAACCGGAACCGTTATTTAGAAACGGGTTCGGGTCCACTATGGTTCCGATCCGGAACCGTTCCTCTTGCAACCCTACAATCATGCCCTCAGGGGCGGACCTACATATTAGTGTATGGGGGCTTCGGCCCCCCGCTAAATCTGAAAAGCCCAGTAGGCCTATTGGACTGGCTTGCTCCACCCCCAAGGAACAAATCCCATAAGACCCCACGAAATCTCTCTCTCTCTCTCACTCTCTCTCCCCCTCCCCAAAAATACCAAATTGGTGATAGATCAACTCCGGCTCCGTCGCGCATCGAAGTCTCTCTCCCCTCCGTGTCTCGGTTCAAAATTGGATTTGGATTTTTATGAATTTATTATGAAGTGAATCACACCGATGATCATTAAAGACTATGAGTGATGAATGATTTAAGGATGGAGTTGTAGATCGCAGGGGCAAATTGCTTTCATAGAGTGATATCTTGGATTTTATTCTTTAATTATGGGGATGTTATTTGAAGACCCTTTATATATTTCTACTTTCATTTCTAGGGAAGTATATGTATTAAAAAGAGTAGAAATTCAATTCAACATGTGTCAATTGCCAAAGTAAGCTTATGTGATTTTTTTTCTCTCTATTCATATCATATGTGAATTCACTAGATATGGGCAACAAGAAAAACGCACCTATTGATTCTTTCATTCTATTTTATGTTAATTGGAAATGAAAAGGTGTTGCAGCTTTATTTGGACACTCACGCAGCTTTACCGCTGCTGCCATGGGCTGAAAACTCGCATTTTCCACTTTTCCTCCTCTCTAAGAGGAGGAAATCTGGAAAATGCAGCTTTACCGCAGATGCATACGGGAAAAATCTTGCAAGCCGATTTTTTAGCCTTTTTTCCATTCTTTTACTTGTTGGTGGGTCACGGGTTAGTTCGCAAAATGATGGATGGACATGTGTGAATAACAATTTGATGAAAAAATATCAAAGCACAATAAACACAGTAAATCGTAAATTTACTTTACCGGTGAAGTGAAGTAAATGGTCCTAATAAGAGAGAACGAAAGTTAGGGTGTATTGGAATCAAAAGGTGAGAGAGTAGAATTTTTATTTTCTCTCTTAATATGAAGAGTGTTTTTTTTTTCTAATGGAGCTCGTGGATCGGGTTTTGGGCTTGGGGTTTAGTTATTAATAGATGGGTCATGCCAAGGCTTCTTTTTTATATGCAACTAGTGCCTGAGAGCCGGAATATCCATTCGGCCCAAATATATATATATAAATATATATTCATCAATTTATGAGGGAGGGAGGGCGCAATAATGTGGGTATTCAAACCCATGACCTCTCATAGAAGGTTATATGATCAGAGCAGCTGAGCTGGCCTAGTACTAGGATTGTAAACGGGTCAGATCCGGTCTGACTCCATGGTGGACCCTTAACCGGAACCGTTAAGGAGAAAGTGGAACTGGATCCGAAGCGGAAACCGTTTCGGAACCGGTTTCTGTACTCCGGAACCGGAACCAGAACCATATATGGGACGGGTCCGGATCCAGGTCCGGGTCTAGGGAGAGAAGGATATTAAAAAATATATGATTTTTGGGAGAAATTCTTGTAACTTTAGGTAGTATGTCAGGTCTCGGGTCCGATTCATAAACGGGTCTTTGTCCGGAACATAATTTAGGTTTCGATTGATAAACGGGTCCTGGTCAGGAACCTAATTTAGGTTTCGATTGATAAACGGGTCCGGGTCCATATTGGTTCCGACCTGTGAACCTGGGAACCAGCATATGAGCATTTGATGTTGAAAATTGCACCTCTAAATCAACTTTTTTTGGACATTTTTATGTACAATTTAGAGGTAGTAGACTTGACGCACTGTTATAAGCTTGATGATGCACTTATTTTTAGAAAAATGAAGAATAAACATAAATTAGAATATTTGCAACCCTACAATCATGCCCTCAGGGGCGGACCTACATATTAGTGAAGCCCCCCGTTAAATCTGAAAAGCCCAGTAGGCCTATTGGAGTGGCTTGCTCTGTCCCCAAGGAACAAATCCCACAAGACCCCATGAAATCTCTCTCTCTCTCTCTCACTCTCTCTCCCGCTCCCCAAAAATACCAAATTGGTGATAGATTAGCTCCAGCTCCATCGCTCATCGAAGTCTCTCTCCCCTCCATGTCTCGGTTCTAAATTGGATTTGAATTTTTAAGAATTTATTATGAAGTGAATCACACCGATGATTATTAAAGACTACGAGTGATGAAAGAATTAAGGATGGAGTTGTAGATCGCAGGGGCAAATTGCTTTAAGTGTGCTATCTTGGATTTTATTCTTAATTATGGGGATGTTATTTGAAGACCCTTTATATATTTCTACTTTCATTTCTTGGGAAGTATATGTATTAAAAAGAGTAGAAACTCAATTCAACATGTGTCAATTGCCAAAGTAAGCTTATGTGATTTTTTCTCTCTAATCATATCATATGTGAGTTCACTAGATATGGGCAACAAGAAAAAACGCAACTATTGATTCTTTCATTCTATTTTATGTTAATTGGAAATGAAAAGGTGTTACGGCTTTATTTGGACACTCACGCAGCTTTACCGCTGTTGCCATGGGCGGAAAACTCGCATTTTCCACTTTTCCTCCTCTCTAAGAGGAGGAAATCCAGAAAATGCAGCTTTACCGCGGATGCATACGGCGGAAATCTTGCAAGCCGATTTTTTAGCCTTTTTTCCATTCTTTTACTTGTTGGTGGGTCACGGGTTAGTTCGCAAAATGATGGATGGACATGTGTGAATAACAATTTGATGAAATAATATCAAATCACAATAGACACAGTAAATCGTAAATTTACTTTACCGGTGAAGTGAAGTAAATGGTCCTAATAAGGGAGAACGAAAGTAAGGGTGTACTGGAATCAAAAGGTGAGTGAGTAGAATTTTTATCTTCTCTCTTAATATGAAGAGTGTTTTTTTTTTCTAAGGGAGCTCCTGGATCGGGTTTTGGGGTTGGGGTTTAGTTATTAATAGATGGGTCGTGCCCAGGCTTCTTTTTTATGTGCACCTACTGCCTGAGAGCCGGAATCTCCGTTCGGCCCAAATATATGTATATATAAAAATATATTCATTAATTTATGAGGGAGGGAGGGCGCAATAATGTGGGTACTCAAACCCATGACCTCTCATAGAAGGTTATATGATCAGAGCAGCTGAGCTGGCCTAGTACTAGGATTGTAAACGGGTCGGATCCGGTCTGACTCCATGGTGGACCCGGAACCGGAACCGTTAAGGAGAAAGTGGAACTGGATCCGAAGCGGAAACCATTTTGGAACCGGTTTCTAGACTCCGGAACCAGAACCAGAACCATATATGGGACGGGACCGGATCCAGGTCCGGGTCTAGGTGGAGAAGGATATTAAAAAATATATGATTTTTAGGAGAAATTCTTGTAACTTTAGGTAGTGAATCACACCAATGATCATTAAAGACTACGAGTGATGAAAGATCTAAGGATGGAGTTGTAGATCGTAGGGGCAAATTGCTTTAATAGTGTGCTATCTTGGATTTTATTCTTTAATTATGGGGATGTTATTTGAAGACCCTTTGTATATTTCTACTTTTATTTCTCGGGAAGTATATGTATTAAAAAGAGTAGAAATTCAATTCAACATGTGTCCATTGCCAAAGTAAGCTTATGTGATTTTTTCTCTCTATTCATTTCATATGTGAGTTCACTAGATATGGGCAACAAGAAAAAACGCAACTATTGATTCTTTCATTCTATTTTATGTTAATTGGAAATGAAAAGGTGTTGCGGCTTTATTTGGACACTCACGTAGCTTTACCGCTGCTGCCATGGGCTGAAAACTCGAATTTTCCAGTTTCCTCTTCTCTGAGAGGAGGAAATCTGGAAAATGAAGCTTTACCGCTGCTGCCATAGGCAGAAAACTCGCATTTTCCACTTTTCCGCCTTTCTGAGAGGAGGAAATCCGGAAAATGCAGCTTTACCGCGGATGCATACGGCCGAAATCTTACAAGCCGATCTTTTAGCCTTTTTTCCATTCTTTTACTTGTTGGTGGGTCACGGGTTAGTTCACAAAATGATGGATGGACATGTGTGAATAACAATTTGATGGAAATAATATCAAATCACAATAAACACAGTAAATCGTAAATTTACTTTACCGGTGAAGTGAAGTAAATGGTCCTAATCAGAGAGAACGAAAGTAAGGGTGTAGTGGAATCAAAAGGTGAGAGTGTAGCATTTTTATTTTATCTCTTAATATGAAGTGTGTTTTTTTTTTCTAAGGGAGCTCATGGATCGGGTTTTGGGCTTGGGGTTTAGTTATTAACAGATGGGTCGTGCCCAGGCTTCTTTTTTATTTGCACCTAGTGCCCGAGAGCCGGAATCTCCGTTCGGCCCAAATATATGTATATATATTAATTAATTTATGAGGGAGGGAGGGGGCAATAATGTGGGTACTCAAACCCATGACCACTCGTAGAAGGTTATATGATCAGAGCAGCTGAGCTGGCCTAGTACTAGGATTGTAAACGGGTCAGATCCCGTCCGACTCCATGGTGGACCCGGAATCGGAACCGTTAAGGAGAAAATGGAACTGGATCCAAAGCGGAAATCGTTTCGGAACCGGTTTCTGGGCTCCGGAACCGGAACTAGAACCATATAAGGGACGGGTCCGGATCCAGGTCCGGGTCTAGGTAGAGAAGGATATTAAAAAATATATGATTTTTAGGAGAAACTCTTGTAACATTAGGTAGTATGTCAGGTCTAACGTCCGATTCATAAACGGGTCTTTGTCCGGAACCTAATTTAGGTTTTGATTGATAAAAGGGTCCGGGTCAGAAACCTAATTTAGGTTTCGATTGATAAACGGGTCTGGGTCCATATAGGTTCCGACCTGTGAACCCGGGAACCGACATATGAGCATTTGAAGTTGCAAATTGCACCTCTAAATCAACTTTTTTTTTGACATTTTTATGTACAACATTAGAGGTAATAGACTTGACGCACTGTTATAAGCTGAATGATGCACTTATTTTTAGAAAAATGAAGAATAACCATAAATTAGAATCGATTTTGGAACTAGATTCCAGTCCTTTAGGTGGACCCGGATCCGGGTTTTCCTATCGGAGCCGGGTCTGGAACCAACTAAACAGGCTCCGAGTCTAAACCGGAACCGGAACCGGAACCGTTATTTAGAAACGGGTTCGGGTCCACTATGGTTCCGATCCGGAATTGTTCCTTTTGCAACCCTATAATCATGCCCTCAGGGGCGGACCTACAAATTAGTGTATGGGGGATTCAGCCCCAGTTAAATCTGAAAAGCCCAGTAGGCCTATAGCACTGGCTTGCCCCACCCCCAAGAAACAAAGCCCATAAGACCCCATGAGATATCTCTCTCTCTCTCACTCTCTCTCCCCCTCCCCAAAAATACCAAATTGGTGATAGATCAGCTCCGGCTCTGTCGCTCATCGAAGTCTCTCTCCCCTACGTGTCTCGGTCCTAAACTGGATTTGAATTTTTAAGAATTTATTATGAAGTGAATCACACCGATGATCATTAAAGACAACGAGTGATGAAAGATTTAAGGATGGAGTTGTAGATCGAAGGGGCAAATTGCTTTAATAGAGTGATATCTTGGATTTTATTCATTAATTATGGGGATGTTATTTGAAGACCCTTTATATATTTCTACTTTTATTTCTAGCGAAGTATATGTATTAAAAAGAGTAGAAATTCAACTCAACATGTGTCAATTGCCAAAGTAAGCTTATGTGATTTTTTCTCTCTATTCATATCATATGTGTGTTCACTAGATTTGGGCAACAAGAAAAAACGTAACTATTGATTCTTTCATTCTATTTTATGTTAATTGGAAATGAAAAGGTGTTGCGGCTTTATTTGGACAGTCACGCAGCTTTACCGCTGCTGCCATGGGCGGAAAACTCGAATTTTCCAATTTTTCTCCTCTCTGAGAGGAGGAAATCTGGAAAATGAAGCTTTACCGCTGCTGCCATGGGCGGAAAACTCGCATTTTCCACTTTTCCTCCTCTCTGAGTGGAGGAAATCTGGAAAATGCTGCTTTACCGCGGATGCATACGGCGGAAATCTTGCAAGCCGATTTTTTAGCCTTTTTTCCATTATTTTACTTGTTGGTGGGCACGGGTTAGTTCGCAAAATGATGGATGGACATGTGTGAATAACAATTTGATGAAATAATATCAAATCACAATAAACACAGTAAATCGTAAATTTACTTTACCGGGGAAGTGAAGTAAATGGTCCTAATAACAGAGAACGAAAGTAAGGGTGTAGTGGAATCAAAAGGTGAGAGAGTAGCATTTTTATTTTATCTCTTAATATGAAGAGTGTTTTTTTTTCTAAGGGAGCTCGTGGATCGGGTTTTGGGCTTGGGGTTTAGTTATTAATAGATGGGTCGTGCCCAGGCTTCTTTTTTATTCGCACCTAGTGCCTGAGAGCCAGAATCTCCGTTCGGCCCAAATATATATATATATATTAATTAATTTATGAGGGAGGGAGGGGGCAATAATGTGGGTACTCAAACCCATGACCTCTCATAGAAGGTTATATGATCAGAGCAGCTGAGTTGGCCTAGTACTAGGATTGTAAACGGGTCAGATCCGGTCCGACTCCATGGTGGACCAGGGACCTGAACCGTTAAGGAGAAAGTGGAACTGGAACCGAAGCGGAAATCGTTTTGGAACCGGTTTCTGGGCTTCGGAACCGGAACCAGAACCTTATATGGGACGGGTCCGGATCCAGGTCCGGGTCTAGGTAGAGAAGGATATTAAAAAATATATGATTTTTAGGAGAAATTCTTATAACTTTAGGTAGTATGTCAGGTCTTGGGTCCGATTCATAAACGGGTCTTTGTCCGGAACCTAATTTAGGTTTCGATTGATAAACGGGTCTGAGTCAGGAACCTAGTTTTGGTTTCGATTGATAAACGGGTCCGGGTCCATATACGTTCCGACCTGTGAACCTGGGAACCAGCATATGAGCATTTGATGTTGCAAATTGCACCTCTAAATCAACTTTTTTTGGACATTTTTATGTACAATATTAGAGGTAGTAGACTTGACGCACTGTTATAAGCTGAATGATGCACTTATTTTTAGAAAAATGAAGAATAAACATAAATTAGAATCGATTTTGGAACTAGATTCCAGTCCTTTAGGTGGACCCGGATCCGGGTTTTCCTATCGGAGCCGGGTCTGGAACCAACTAAACAGGCTCCGAGTCTAAACCGGATCCGGAACCGGAACCGTTATTTAAAAACGGGTTCGGGACCACTATGGTTCCGATCCGGAACCGTTCCTTTTGCAACCCTACAATCATGCCCTCAGGGGCGGACCTACATTTTAGTGTATGAGGGCTTCAGCCCCCCGTTAAATCTGAAAAGCCCAGTAGGCCTATTGGACTGGCTTGCTCAGCCCCCAAGGAACAAAGCCCATAAGACCCCATGAAATCTCTCTCTCTCTCTCACTCTCTCTCCCCCTCCCCAAAAATACCAAATTGGTGATAGATCAGCTCCGGCCCCGTCGCTCATCGAAGTCTCTCTCCCCTCCGTGTCTCGGTTCTAAATTGGATTTGTATTTTTAAGAATTTATTATGAAGTGAATCACACCGATGATCATTAAAGACTACGAGTGATGAAAGATTTAAGGATGGAGTTGTAGATCGCAGGGGCAAATTGCTTTAATAGAGTGATATCTTCGATTTTATTCTTTAATTATGGGGATGTTATTTAAAGACCCTTTATATATTTCTACTTTTATTTCTAGGGAAGTATATGTATTGAAAAGAGTAGAAATTCAATTCAACATGTGTCAATTGCCACAGTAAGCTTATGTGATTTTTTCTCTCTATTCATAACATATGTGAGTTCACTAGATATGGGCAACAAGAAAAAACGCAACAATTGATTCTTTCATTCTATTTTATGTTAATTGGAAATGAAAAGGTGTTGCGGCTTTATTTGGACACTCACGCAGCTTTCCCGCTGCTGCCATGGGCGGAAAACTCGAATTTTCCACTTTTCCTCCTCTGTGAGAGTAGGAAATCCGGAAAATGAAGCTTTATCGCTGCTGCCATGGGCGGAAAACTCGCATTTTCCACTTTTCCTCCTCTCTGTGAGGAGGAAATCCGGAAAATGCAGCTTTACCATGGATGCATACGGCGAAAATCTTGCAAGCCGATTTTTTAGCCTTTTTTCCATTCTTTTACTTGCTGGTGGGTCACGGGTTAGTTCGCAAAATGATGGATGGACATGTGTGAATAACAATTGGATGAAATAATATCAAATCACAATAAACACAGTAAATCGTAAATTTACTTTACCGGTGAAGTGAAGTAAATGGTCCTAATAAGAGAGAACGAAAGTAAGGGTGTAGTGGAATCAAAAGGTGAGAGAGTAGCATTTTTATTTTATCTCTTAATATGAAGAGTGTTTTTTTTTTTCTATGGGAGCTCGTGGATCGGGTTTTGGGCTTGGGGTTTAGTTATTAATAGATGGGTCGTGCCCAGGCTTCTTTTTTATTTGCACCTAGTGCCTGAGAGTCGGAATCTCCGTTCGGCCCAAATATATATATATTCATTAATTTATGAGGGAGGGAGGGCGCAATAATGTGGGTACTCAAACCCATGACCTCTCATAGAAGGTTATATGATCAGAGCAGCTGAGTTGGCCTAGTACTAGGATTGTAAACGGGTCAGATCCGGTCCGACTCCATGGTGGACCAGGGACCTGAACCGTTAAGGAGAAAGTGGAACTGGAACCGAAGCGGAAATCGTTTTGGAACCGGTTTCTGGGCTTCGGAACCGGAACCAGAACCTTATATGGGACGGGTCCGGATCCAGGTCCGGGTCTAGGTAGAGAAGGATATTAAAAAATATATGATTTTTAGGAGAAATTCTTATAACTTTAGGCAGTATGTCAGTGTTGGGATTGGTGTATGCCCTATAGCCCACTAGATGCACTCTCATCTTTTGTTACTGGATATTTATTGGTTATTTAATGGAATGACTCTTTTCTCTTTAAACATGTATATATGTATGGTTGTGTAAGGCCCATTGTTTCTAGTAAATGAATTAGGTGTGTAGTGTCTACACACAGATAGGTCTAATTCATGGACACTTGAAACAATATATTTGTTCATAACTGAGAGATGGAATTTGGCACTTCATCTTGGTATAAGTTATAATGAGAGACTCTCCTGTATTCAGGGTGACTTACCTAAGTCATGGGAAGGCTTTCCCGGATTCATCTCATTAGTGCATATGCAATGCATTGAATAGGACCATGGTAGGTGTGATCTCTAAAATAGTACTATCACAGAGAGAGATCAAGTCACCTGATGCTACTGAGTGACCAGTACTCTTAATCTTGAGCATTTGTGGATGAACTGACGAAGTCAAGTTCTTGTGCTTTAATTCACTATGGGTGAGATTCTTTTCATGGGTCAACAACTCTGTGTTTTGGGTACTCGGACTTGATCAGTTGGGACGTGCAGATGCAATAAAGAATCTATGCCATCTAATGATGGAATGATCGTCCCCTTAGAATTATCCGATTAATCATCAAAATCTAAGATCTTAGTATATGGATGTTCCATATGGATATTGAACTTGTGGATCGCTCCCTGGATCAAGAGAATGATATCCGGATGATGATTAAGTATAGGATATGAAGTTCTAAGGTTTAGATGTAATCGGGAAGGTTGATAGTACATGTGATAACCTGACTCGATTATGGATGTTACATAGAGGGGCATTCAGGTCATTACACTTAGTAGGTCGAAGACAACTGTCATTTTATGACGAGCTTACTAAATTATATATTTGTCCCTGGAGTTCAACCATAACTCTTTAGTGGAATGAGTTAAGATTAAAATGGTCTTTATGTTGCTATGGGTTTAGCATGGACATTTTGGGAGCTAATGGCAAATATGTCTTTTGGTCCCTTCCCTAGTCACTAAGATTGGCATGGTTTTCTAAAATGTTTAGATAACATTTGGTTGAATTATTTTAGTGGAAAAATAATTTTGAGTTTAAATTCAAATAGGCCTTTGATGGCATACATGAATTTAATTCTAGATAAATTGTATGTGGGCCACGGTGTGCATTAATATGTGGGATGTCCATAATGGGATATCCATGGGTAAGGTCTCCAATTTTGAGTAGGTCTCTCTACTTGGAAGGTTGGACTCCTCTTTGGATTAGTATTCCTATGAGAAAGTTTCCTTTTTGGATTAGAAATTTAAATTAGTAAGTGTTGTACAACTAGGATTACTAATTGCATGGGAAGTTCCTTAGTTTCCTTTTCTAATTGGAGTGTTTCTAAAAGGAAATAAATCTATAGATTATACTTTCCTTTTAGGACATCTTTGAGAATTAGGAGAGATAACTTTTTAGGAAAGCTATCCACTTAGTTTCTATAAAAGGAACAACACCCCCCTTGGACGTCCAACATACTAAGAGAGTGCAAGTGAGGTTCCACACGTCCAGCATTTGTGTGATTTCTTCTTCATTGAAGAAAGCTTAAGGTCTGAGATTTTTCCTTGGAAAAATAGTTCTCAATTCCTAGATTAAGATCCCACCATCTTAGCCAATCAGATTTGGAAGTGAGATATGTTGGAATTTGAGATGACTTGAAAGTCTTTTGACGAATTGAAGAAGATAGTATCTCAAGTATTGATTTGAGTTGGAATTATTGTCAACACATTGTCACAAGCATGATAATAGTAGGCTAGTGTTGATAGAGCTTAAAAGAAGAATCAGAATTGAAACAGTCAGGAATTCAGAATTCCTGAAATAGAGCATGCGGTCGACCGGGCACCTCATGCGGTCGACCGAGCAAGAAGAAACCTGCAGAAACAGATTCAGGTAGCTCCCAGTTATTTTCGTGACACAGTGTGTCTTCGGTCGACCGGGACCCCAGGATGTCGACCGAGCACGAAAGTTGTCTGATTCCAGACAGTGTATGATGTCGACCGAGCAACACAGGATGTCGACCGAGCACGGGAACCAGAGTTGCGCAGAATTAGAAGTTGTGCACGAAAATTCAGCATTCTTTATTATTTCAGTTTGGGACTCTTTCTAAGCAAATTGTAGCCGAATTTGGAGACTTGCTAGGGTTATTAAAACCTATAAAAAGGCATGTATGGGTCGTTCATAAACACACCAGAGAGAGAGAAGAGAAGAGAGAAGAGAGTACTGGTGCTGTTGCTGTGTGTTGCTGTGTGCTGTTGTGCTGCATCTTTCTACAGCAAGTGAGGACGAGGATATGTTCTTGAAGATGGTATTTCGTCCATGAGTTAAGTGTCTCTCTGTTTATGCTTTAATTTCAATTTGTAAGGGATTGAGAGAGAGAATTTGTAGAGGGGAAGGGCTGTAGACAGAGTTAATCTTCTATTCTGTTTTTACATTAAGTTGGTGCTTGGTGTCTGGGGTTTGGTGATCCTATCTGTTGGTGCAGATAAATTGTAAAGGGAGTCGGTGCTTCCTAGATAGTTGGTGCTATCTGAAACTAAGGGTTGGTGCTCTTTGTCGTTGGTGCGACTAAATAAGATTCAGATCTGTCCCAGATTGGTGTTCGGACAGTCTTTGAACCGTGGACGTAGCCTTTCGGTGAACCACGTTAAAATCTGGTGTCATTGTGTGGTTTGACTTGTTTTGTTGTTGAATTGGACCTGTTTTTAGAAATCACTGATTCACCCCCCCCTCTCAGTGATCGCGATATCCAACAATTGGTATCAGAGCCAAGTTCCCTTGATCAGTTTAATACGCTAAGGGTGATCTCTTGTCAAATCACATGGCAGTCAATACAGGGAATATGAAAGCACCTCTGTTTGATGGTTCTAATTACTCTTTTTGGAAGATTAGGATGCAAGCCTTCATCAAATCTCTTGGCTATGATGTTTGGGAGGCTGTCAGAGTCGGTTACAATACTGCCACCGTACCCAATGATACTGCATCGAAGAAGTTGGCTGACAACGACTCCAAGGCGCAGAATGCACTCTTTAGTGGCCTTGTGGACAGCGAGCTTGTCAAAGTAATTGCATGCAAAACAGCCAAGGAAATTTGGGACAAGTTGCAAAGCATACATGAAGGTGATGAGAAGATTAAAGAAGCCAAATTGCAAACTCATCGCTCTCAATTCGAGTCTCTTCGCATGGAGGAAAGCGAGAATGTTGACTCGCATATGCAACGAGTGAATGAAGTCACGAATGACATTCGTGGACTAGGGGAGGAGATTAAAGAGCCGGTAATCGTCAAAAAGGTTCTAAGATCTCTTCTTCCCCGGTTTGATTCAAAAGTCTCAGCCATTGAAGAAGCCAAAGATCTGAATGCATTTTCCATGGATGAATTACATGGTTCTCTAACTGCCTATGAGATGCGCATAGGAAAGACGTCTTCATCTGATAAAGAAGCGGCCTTCAAAGTTCAGAAAAAGGCAAAAGAGACCGCTGGTCATGATGTTGATTCTGATGATGATGAGCTTGAGGCTCAATTTGTTAGAAAGTTGAAGAAAGGAAGCAATGGCAAGTACAAAGGGAAGCTACCCTTTAAATGCTTCAATTGTGGAGGTATTGGTCACTTTGCTGCGAAGTGTCCGCTAAAAGAAGACAATGATAATGACTCTTATGCTGAAAAGAGTAAAGGAAAGAGAAATTTCAGAAAAAGAGGCAAAGCTAAAAACTTTCTATGTCAACAAGATGACAGCACGTCTGAAACTTCAGACGATGATGAATCAACCGAAGCTTTTTTCATGGTCACTGTTGAAGAAGAAGAAGAGCTAGATCCGGAAGAGGAAGAGGAGGCTGAAGTCAATCTTGAAGAGGAACTCATAGCCGCACTTGAGGAGCTTAGCATGGAACGCAAATCAAGTAAGAAAAATCTGAAATTTCTCCATGAATCTGAAAGTTCTATTATTGCTTTGAAAACTCAAGTAGAAGAATAAAAAAGAATGGTAGAAGTCCTTGAAAACCAAATAAGTATAAAAAAGGAAGAGGCTATGAAACTTGAAACTGAGATCGCTAGAGCAAAGGCTGAAAATTTGGAAAATAGCAAAAAACTCAAAGCGCTCCAAGCGATTGAAGGGACTATGAAACTCGATGAACTACTGAAAGTTCAAAGACCTGCCCACTTCAGATTTGGTCTAGGATTTGAGAAAGGTGAATCCTCTAAGATTGCACCTCCTGAAAAGAAAGAGTTTGTGAAGCAAGTCACTGCACCTTCTAACTCTATGAAGCCCACTCAACCTAGAAAGGAGTCCATTCCTGTTAGAAAGGTAATGAAGATTAACCAGCCACAAAGAAGATACAAATTCTATGGTTATTGCTTTCATTGTAATATGTTTGGACATAAAAGAGCTGATTGTAGATTCTATGTTAGAAACAGCCCACTTGTGACTAGGAACCCTTTTTCAATCTTAAGTAGCCACAAAATTGAGTGCTATATATGTCATAATTATGGACACTTGGCTAGGGATTGTAGGTTGCCTATTGCTAACAAATTTCAGGTTGAAAAGAAACCCAAGTTAGTCAAGGCTTGGAGAGCAAAGCAAAGTGCAGAAAGTCCTAAAGAATCTCTCATTGTGCAAATGGCATTCAATGCACAAAAAAAGGCAGCACCATGGGTCCTTGATAGTGGTTGTTCAAGCCATATGACTGGTGATAAAGAGAAATTCATCAAATTACAGCACTATGAAGGCGGTTTCAGTGAAGTTTGGCAACAATGATGGTGCCAAAATCTGCGGAAAAGGTGTTATTCAGCTTATGGCAAACAAGATCAGATCGGAAGAAGTCTTATATGTGTCTGGATTGAGACACAACCTGCTTAGTGTGAGCCAGATCTGTGACAAGGGTCACGAAGTTATCTTCACAAAGAATGGGTTTGCCATCAAGAAGAGTAGCAACGGCAAAACAGTGGCAACTAGATCAAGAACTGCTGGAAATCTCTATACATTGTCAGATGGAGCTGAAAAGACCTGCTTAATGAGTCGGATAGAGGAAAGTTGGTTGTGGCACAAACGCCTTGGGCATCTAAGCTTTGATAACATGTCAAAGATTTGCAATTCAAAGGCTGTAAGAGGCATGTCTACAGTTGAAAAGCCTTCCAATCCCATTTGCGACTCTTGCCAAAAGGGAAAGCAAACGAGGGTTATGTTCAAGTCGAAGGAGCATCATTCCAAGAAACCTCTTGAGCTAGTGCACACTGATCTCTGTGGACCGATGCGAACTCAAAGCACCAATGGAGATAAGTATTTCATGTTATGCATTGATGATTATACTCGTATGACATGGGTATTGTTTCTTAAACATAAGCATCAAGCACTTGATCGTTTTAAAGTGTTTAAAGCACAGGTTGAAAATCAATTGGAAAAACGTATCAAGATTTTAAGGTCTGATCGTGGAGGCGAGTTCACATCTGAAGAGTTCACTAAATATTGTGAACATCATGGCATTCAAAGACAGTACTCAGCCCCTAGAACTCCACAGCAAAATGGAGTTGTGGAACGGAAGAATCGCACCGTACAAGAGATGGCTCGTACGATGCTAAGTGAAAGCAAGATGGCTGACAAGTATTGGAAAGAGGCAATTCATACGGCTGTATACATTCAAAATCGATGCTTGATCAGGCCACATGAAGACAAAACTCCCTATGAGCTATGGTTTGGAAGAAAAGCAACAGTCAAGCACTTCAGAGTCTTCGGCAGCAAGTGTTACATCAAGCGGCTCGAACAAAATCCGGGCAAATTTGAAGAAAGAGCTGACGAAGGTATATTTCTGGGTTACTCCTCTACTAGCAAGGCATATAGGTGTCTTAACAAAAGAACCAGAAAAATCATAGAAAGTGCTGATGTAAGAATAGATGAGAATTTTGAACCAAAGAATGCAACTCATAATGACAGTCCAGTTTATGAGGACTCGAGTGAGATTGATGATGAGATGGCTGAATCTAATGATTCTGAGAAATCAAAGGATGACTCAGAAGATACTACACCTAAGAAGCACAGCACTTGGGTAGAGCAACACCCTAAGGATCAAATCATTGGAGATCCTAAGGCAGGCGTTCAAACTAGACAAAGTGTAGTTAGCAATTACTCACTTGTGTCCACCATTGAACCCAAGACTGTGGCTGAAGCCAGTCTCGATGAAAGTTGGTTGAAATCTATGCATGAGGAGTTGGAGCAAATTGAGAAGAACTCCACATGGGAACTTGTTCCTAGACCTACTGATAAGAATGTTATTGGTACTAAATGGGTCTTTCAGAATAAGCTGAATGAAGATGGTCAAGTCATTAGAAACAAAGCAAGGTTGGTATGTAAAGGCTATGCTCAAGTTGAAGGCATAGATTTTGAAGAGACCTTTGCACCGGTGGCTCGTCTGGAAGCTATTCGTATGTTTCTTGCATTGGCAGCATACAAAACCTTCAAGGTATTTCAGATGGACGTAAAGTCAGCTTTCTTGAATGGTTTACTTGAAGAAGAGGTCTACATTGAGCAACCTGATGGTTTTCTCATCAGCAAAAATTCAGATCTAGTGTGCAAGTTGAAAAAGGCTCTTTATGGGCTGAAACAAGCGCCAAGGGCATGGTATGCAAGGCTGGATCTCGATCTCCGCAAGATCGGTTTTGGAAAAGGAATGGTTGATAGCAATCTGTATGTCAAAACAGAGTTGAGCAAACAGCTGGTTGTCATTGTTTATGTCGATGACATAATCTTTGGTGGCAATGATGAGGAGATGTGCAGGAATTTTGCTGAAGAGATGAAGAAAGAATTTGAGATGTCAATGCTTGGAGAACTAAAGTTCTTCCTTGGTTTACAAGTTCAGCAGCTGAAACATGGTATCTTCATATCACAAATGAAGTACATTAAGGAAATGCTGAAACGGTTCAATATGGAAGACAGCAAGCCAGTGAGCACACCAATGTCAACGAACACGAAGCTTAGCAAAGATGATAAGGCCTCGTCCGTTGATCATACCACCTATCGCTCTATGATAGGAAGCTTGCTCTACTTGACTGCTACAAGACCAGATCTTCTACAAGCAGTATGTATGGTTGCACGTTTTCAAGCAGCACCAACTGAAACGCACCTTACAGCAGTGAAAAGAATCTTTCGATATCTGAAAGGTACTATGGAGCTTGGTATCTGGTATCCCAAAGGCAAATCCTTCACTCTTGTTGCATATTCTGATGCCGATTGGGCTGGATGCGTAGATGATCGCAAGAGTACTAGCGGCGGCGCATTTTATCTTGGAGAAAGATTAGTTGCTTGGCATAGTAAGAAGCAAGACTCAGTATCCCTTTCGACAGCGGAAGCGGAATATATTGCAGCGGCAACTTGTTGTACGCAAGTGTTATGGATGCGGCAAATGCTCTCTGATCTAGGAGTTCCTACAACGGATCCTACGCCGATCCTATGTGACAACACGAGTGCAATTCATATATCTAAGAATCCTGTTCAGCACTCTCGAACAAAGCATGTAGCAATTCGTTATCATTTTCTTAAAGATAAAGTTGCTGATGGAGAGGTCAAGTTGGAATATGTTCCAACAACTGAGCAAGTGGCTGATATTTTCACGAAACCTCTGCCAAAGGAAGTCTTCGAGTATCTCCGGGAAAAAGTTAGGAGTTACTCACTCTCCTAAACCGTAGGAGTTGTGCTTGAAAGGGGGAGCAATGCATTCATTGAATATCCTATTCGCTCCTCGGTTTGGTCCCTTTGGACTTGTTGTCAAAGGGGGAGAGATGTTATGCTATGATAGCAAGGAAAGATGTTATGCTATAAAAGCTAGGGGGAGATTGTTGACAGTGTATGGTTGTTATTTCAGAATTTCAGAATTGGTTGTTATTTCAGAATTTCAGAATTGGTTCCAAGTGAGTGTTGAAGTTCCAATAGTGTTGCCAACAATTCCAAAGGGGGAGATTGTTGGAATTTGAGATGACTTGAAAGTCTTTTGACGAATTGAAGAAGATAGTATCTCAAGTATTGATTTGAGTTGGAATTATTGTCAACACATTCTCACAAGCATGATAATAGTAGGCTAGTGTTGATAGAGCTTAAAAGAAGAATCAGAATTGAAACAGTCAGGAATTCAGAATTCCTGAAACAGAGCATGCGGTCGACCGGGCACCTCATGCGGTCGACCGAGCAAGAAGAAACCTGCAGAAACAGATTCAGGTAGCTCCCAGTTATTTCGTGACACAGTGTGTCTTCGGTCGACCGGGACCCCAGGATGTCGACCGAGCACGAAAGTTGTTGATTCCAGACAGTGTATGATGTCGACCGAGCAACACAGGATGTCGACCGAGCACGGGAACCAGAGTTGCGCAGAATTAGAAGTTGTGCACGAAAATTCAGCATTCTTTATTATTTCGTTTGGGACTCTTTCTAAGCAAATTGTAGCCGAATTTGGAGACTTGCTAGGGTTATTAAAACCTATAAAAAGGCATGTATGGGTCGTTCATAAACACACCAGAGAGAGAGAGAAGAGAAGATAGAAGAGAGTACTGGTGCTGTTGCTGTGTGCTGTTGTGCTGCATCTTTCTACAGCAAGTGAGGACGAGGATATGTTCTTGAAGATGGTATTTCGTCCATGAGTTAAGTGTCTCTCTGTTTATGCTTTAATTTCAATTTGTAAGGGATTGAGAGAGAGAGAATTTGTAGAGGGGAAGGGCTGTAGACAGAGTTAATCTTCTATTCTGTTTTTACATCAAGTTGGTGCTTGGTGTCTGGGGTTTGGTGATCCTATCTGTTGGTGCAGATAAATTGTAAAGGGAGTCGGTGCTTCCTAGATAGTTGGTGCTATCTGAAACTAAGGGTTGGTGCTCTTTGTCGTTGGTGCGACTAAATAAGATTCAGATCTGTCCCGGATTGGTTTTCGGACAGTCATTGAACCGTGGACGTAGCCTTTCGGTGAACCACGTTAAAATCTGGTGTCATTGTGTGGTTTGACTTGTTTTGTTGTTGAATTGGACCTGTTTTTAGAAATCACTGATTCACCCCCCCCCCTCTCAGTGATCGCGATATCCAACAAGATAGAGAAGAAGATCAAAGGCAATACTACTGTAGAAAATTCCAGCAAGTTGTTTGGTAATTACAAGTCTGAGTTCGGGCCTTTGGATCTATTTTTTCAGAGATTTGAAGTCTACAAATCTTCGAGGTAATAGTTTTCTTCATTCTCCTTAAATTATACACTTGTTGGTCATGAATTCATGGAGTTCTCATGCGATCTATATGGCTGATTTATGCTGCCCAAATCAGATTTTAAAAAATCTGTCATGTTACAAATTAGCCATGAATGTCTTCCGCTAGTGAAATTCAGATCTGAATCGCAGTTTCTTTCAGTGGTATCAGAGCCACTCCATGTGAAATCATGATTCCATGTTGTGTATAATTAATCCTAGATTGATTATGGGCATGGTGGCACCCTATTAAAGTTTAGATGCATGTTGTGTACAAGTTTCATTAACAATGCTGGAATTTATTTTCCAGATTTGTTTAATGATGTACATAGTGTGTTTGCATGCACTAACCTCTTTGTTTGCAGCCATATATTGCATCCTTGATGGTTCGCATGATTGTTATGTGGATTTGGATGTTTTTTCAATAGTTGGAAAGTGTACGATTGTGCGTTTAGCAATCATAGGAAGTTGTAATTCTTTCTTTACTTTTATTCCAACTAGTCTTGATGTAAGCTTTCTTAAAAAACATAGGTATCTCCAATGTAATTTGGGGTTTTGTTTTTTATGGGTTTTCTTGCATAAATTTAATTTATTGGGACAAGCAAGAAGAAGAAAGTTTCAAGCAAGAAAGGTTACATGTAACCGGATTCCTTAGTGGTGAAGGAGACAAGACTTCTTGGTGAAAGATGAGATCTATTCCTGATGTCCTAGTTCGATAAGGATTAGAAGTCTGAAGAGCAGGGAGCCATCAAGGATTGCATACTTTTAATTGCTCTTATATATGGAATGCATGGATGAATGCTTTATATAATTGCTATAATTGTCACCTAGAAACATGGCCACCATTAGGTTCTAAAATTGGCGTCTTTTTGTATTAGATTGTTTTTAGTTTGGCAAATTGTTTTAAACGGAACTTAGACCAGCACCTTCTATTTGTCTAAGGTTTAAAATTGGATAGGGGTTTAGTTTATCTTGGTACCCTTGGTTTCCAAAGAAGGCTAAACTAAAATCTAATTAGATGCTACCTATGGGTTTCCATAACCCAAGTTAGGTTTTTGATTCTTTAAAGGGATTTTCTCAAATGTTTTAAAAGCAAAGGTTATTTATTTTTAAGGTGACTTAAGTCATTAAGTCATAAATTTAATTAACCAAGTTTGCTAGATTTAAAAGAGCTTTTGAGTAAAACAATGTAAAGGTCAAAAAGTATAAACCCTAGTGATAAATAATCAAGTGGGAGAGGGGTTTTGGAAAGACCCCACGGCCTTCCAATTTCGGTTCATGTTATCTCATTAAGGTGTTAGTAGGAGCGGCCACCCCTTCGGTGGAGTTCTTTACTAAAGACTGCTTTGATGGGTTAATGGGTGAACTAATGTGAATATTCATAATGAGGTGTTAGTAGGAGCGGCCATCCCTTCGGTGGAGTTCTTTACTAAAGATCACTTCTATAGAATGTCAATAAAGTATTGGTGGGAGCGGCCATCCCTTCGGTGGAGCTCTTTACTGAAGTTCACTTCTAGAAAGAATTAAAGTCTCTTCCCTTCGGAGGACTTAATCATAGACATTCTGGGAAATTTCGTAAGAGATGGTTATACACTTGACATAAGACGGTAATGACCTCTCCTTCGGAGTTAAGGGTTATTTGTCATATGAGGCCAAACCAATCAGTGATTGGACTATCACTGGATATGTGTCCAGATAATGATAATCCAAATAAGTCTGCCTTAATTCAACGTGACTGTAGGCTCGGCCATCCCTTCGATGGAGGGTCTATGAGGAGGTTGAAACACTGATACATTTTGATTGGGGTTGAATAATGTAAAAAGTTTTGTGCTTTGTTTTTCTTTTTATAACAAGCACCATATGCATATTACATATATACTGTATGTCTAATTATAAACCGTTTCATATCCAGAGAAAGATGGGTAAAGATTCTTTTAGTCCGCTGATGTGCATTCTTCATGAGAACAAACTGACTGGCCCTAACTACGTAGATTGGAAGAGAAATCTTGACATATTACTCACTGCTGAGGAGTACAAGTATGTCTTGGTGGAAACCTGTCCTGATATTGATGCTAATTCTACTGATGACCAGTTAGAGGCTGAGAGAAAATGGAAGAAAGCGAATAGCATGGCTAAATGCTACATGCTCGCTTCCATGTCCAACGTGTTGCAAACACAGCACGAGCATATGAACACAGCCTATGAAATCATGATGTCCGTGTCTGAGATGTTCGCAGACAAGAGCAGGCTAGCTAGGCAAGCTACTATGAGGACTATCATGAATACTAGGATGGCTGAGGGAACACCTATCAGAGAGCATATGCTCAAGCTGATGGATTGTTTCAATGTAGCTGAGATTCTAGGGGCTGAGATTGATGCAGAGAGTCAAACTGACATGATTCTCGAAACTCTGTCGGACTCTTTCAATCAGTTCAAGCTCAATTTCAATATGAGCAAGATGGACATGACTCTACCTGAGTTAATGAAAGAACTGCAGGCGGCAGAGGCCATCATGAAGCCCAAAGCCCAAGCTCACTTTTTCCAGTCTTCCTCTAAACTAAACCCGAAAGGGAAGAAGTTCAAGAAGAAGCAGAATAAGGGAAAAGGGCAGAAAAAGGACAACACTGGTAATAAGAAAGACAAGGGTACAGATGGAAAGCCCAAAGGGAAATGCTTCAAGTGTGGCCTCAAAGGTCATTGGAAGAAAGATTGTCCCAAGTTCCTGGCCTCAGTTAAGAAAGGTACATCTTTTTCATACTACATTGAAACTTGTCTAGTGGTTGATTCTACTGACTCATGGATAGTAGACTCAGGAGCCACTAATCATATCTGCAATTCATTGCAGGGGTTTCAGATAATGCAGAGAATTGAGAAAGGAAAGTTTGCTTTTAGAGTCGGAACTGGAGCTAAAGTTTGGGCAGTTGCAGTAGGAGTTGTTACCTTACATTTTCCATGTGATAGGATATTAGTTTTAAATAATGTTTTTCTATGTTCCGGACATGAGGAAGAATTTAATTTCAGTTTCCAGACTAATTGAATTTAATTATTCAGTTTCTTTCCATTCTGGTATTGATATCAGTAGAGATGGAAATATTATATGTTCCGGTAGAATACATGACAACTTATTTTATATATATCCTATTGCTCCCACACTGCATAATGTACAACAAGAAAACTCAACTTCCCTTAAAAGGAAGGTATCTTCAATCAATGACACATATCTTTGGCACTTACGTTTGGGTCACATTAACCTAAAATGAATTCAGAGGTTGGTAGAAGATGGGCCTTTAAGCTCATTAGATTTCAAACCTTTTCCTCAGTGCGAATCTTGTCTCAAGGGAAAGATGACCAAAAGGTCATTCTCTGGAAAGGGACTAAGGTCAAAGGAGTTGTTAGAATTGATTCACACTGATGTGTGTTGTCCTATGAACAAATCGGCTCGAGGAGGGTATGAGTATTACATCACCTTCACCGATGATTACTCTAGGTATGGATATGTATACTTAATGCGACGCAAGTCTAAGGCGTTTGATAAGTTCAAGCAATTCAAGGCTGAGGCGGAGCTACAACTAGGAAAACATATCAAAGCCCTTCGATCTGATCGAGGTGGCGAGTACCTCCTGGGTGAGTTCAAAGAGTACCTCACACAACATGGGATTGTGTCTCAGTTGTCTGCACCGGGTACACCCCAGCAAAATGGTGTAGCGGAGAGAAGAAACCGTACCCTTCTTGATATGGTAAGGTCCATGATGAGTCATGCAACCCTACCTATATCTTTTTGGGGATACGCCCTTGAAGCAGCAGCATACATTTTAAATCTGGTACCTTCTAAATCAGTACCTAGGACACCCCAAGAAATGTGGACAAGTCGAAAACCTAGTTTAAGACATATCCACATTTGGGGTTGTCCGGCCTATGTACTGAATGATAAAGCTACCAAGCTGAAACCCAGATCGGAAATGTGCTACTTCATTGGGTATCCTAAGGGAATGAGAGGTGGAATCTTTTATCATCCAAAGGAGCAAAAAGTGCTTATCAGCACTCATGCTAGGTACTTGGAGGATGATTGTTTGATGCAACAAGAGCTTAGTTGTAAAGAAACCCTTGAGGAGATTCTTCCGGGATCTCCTATAACATCTGTACCAGATCCTGAGACAGTAGATGAACAAGATATTCCTTTAAACACTCCGGAGCCTCGTCGTAGTGGGAGAATTTCTAGACAGCCAGAAAGATATCTAGGAGTGTCTTTTAAGACAGACTCTAAAGATCTGGTTGAGGATCCTACTAGTTATGATGAAGCAGTAACGTATATAGATGCTGACATGTGGCAGCAAGCGATGAAATCTGAAATGGATTCTTTGTATTCCAATCAAGTATGGGAACTTGTATATGCACTTGAAGGGATTAAACCCATAGGGTGCAAGTGGATCTACAAGAGGAAGAGAGGAGTGGATGGGAAGGTGGAAACCTTCAAAGCAAGACTGGTGGCGAAAGGATATACTCAGAAAGAGGGTATCGATTATGAGGAAACCTTTTCACCAGTGGCTATGCTTAAATCCGTAAGGATTCTCTTGGCCATCGCATGTCATTATGACTACGAGATATGGCAGATGGATGTCAAGACAGCTTTTCTTAATGGAAGTCTTGATGAATGCATCTACATGATGCAACCAGAGGGTTTCATTGCTAGTGGCCAAGATAACATGGTTTGTAAACTTAAGAAGTCCATTTTATGGACTTAAGCAAGCATCTAGAGCATGGAACATCAAGTTTAATCAGGCAGTCAAATCTTTTGGCTTTGATCAAAACATTGATGAACCATGTGTGTATAAGAAAGGAAGTGGAAAAGCAGTTGCATTTTTGGTTCTGTATGTAGATGACATATTACTCATAGGAAATGATGTAGGTTTATTGTCATCCACAAAGGTTTGGTTATCCTCTCAATTTCAGATGAAGGATTTGGGTGAGGCCAGCTATATCTTAGGGATCAAGCTTTTGTGTGATCGCAAGAATAAGATGTTAGCCTTATCCCAATCTTCATATATTGAGAAGATATTGGTCAAGTTTAACATGCATGACTCCAAGAAGGGCCTCCTACCTTCTAGACATGGAGTACCACTGTCTGGAGATCAATGTCCAAAGACATCTAAAGAGATAGAGAGCATGAGGAGAGTTCCATATGCATCCGCTGTTGGAAGCCTCATGTATGCTATGTTATGTACTAGACCAGATATTTGCTTTGCCGTTGGCATGGTTAGCAGATATCAGTCAAACCCTGGACCTATGCATTGGACAGCTGTTAAGCATATATTCAAGTATGTTCGGAGAATGAAAGATTATATGCTAACCTTTCGAGCAGATGATCTAACACCATTGGCGTATACAGACTCTGATTTCCAATCTGATAGTGATGCCAGAAAGTCTACCTCAAGGTACGTCTTTACTCTGTCAGGAGGGGCTATATCATGGAGAAGTGTCAAGCAATCCTGTACTACTGATTCTACCATGGAAGCAGAGTATGTGGCGGCATCGGAAGCTGCGAAGGAAGCGGTATGGCTCAGAAAATTCCTGTTGGAATTAGGAGTTGTTCCTGCAGTGCAAAAATCGATTGTCATGTACTGCGATAACACTGGTGCTGTAGCACAGTGCAAAGAGCCCAGGAATCACAAGAAAGGCAAGCACATTCAGAGAAAGTACCACTTGATCCGGGAATTCATTCGGGACGAAGAAATAGTGGTGGAGCATATTGCTTCGGCAAATAACTTAGCTGACCCATTCACTAAGACTCTTACTGAGAAAGTCTTTACTTCTCATGTTGAGTCTATGGGTGTTAGGTTAGGAAGTAGTGATCTTTAGTGCAAGTGGGAGTTTGTTGGGATTGGTGTATGCCGTAAAGCCCACTAGCTGCACTCTCATCTTTTGTTACTGGATATTTATTGGTTATTTAATGGAATGACTATTTTCTCTTTAAACATGTATATATGTATGGTTGTGTAAGGCCCATTGTTTCTAGTAAATGAATTAGGTGTGTAGTGTCTACACACAGATAGGTCTAATTCATGGACACTTGAAACAATATATTTGTTCATAACTGAGAGATGGAATTTGGCACTTCATCTTGGTATAAGTTATAATGAGAGACTCTCCTGTATTCAGGGTGACTTACCTAAGTCATGGGAAGGCTTTCCCGGATTCATCTCATTAGTGCATATGCAATGCATTGAATAGGACCATGGTAGGTGTGATCTCTAAAATAGTACTATCACAGAGAGAGATCAAGTCACCTGATGCTACTGAGTGACCAGTACTCTTAATCTTGAGCATTTGTGGATGAACTGGCGAAGTCAAGTTCTTGTGCTTTAATTCACTATGGGTGAGATTCTTTTCATGGGTCAACAACTCTGTGTTTTGGGTACTCGGACTTGATCAGTTGGGACCGGCAGATGCAATAAAGAATCTATGCCATCTAATGATGGAATGATCGTCCCCTTAGAATTATCCGATTAATCATCAAAATCTAAGATCTTAGTATATGGATGTTCCATATGGATATTGAACTTGTGGATCGCTCCCTAGATCAAGAGAATGATATCCGGATGATGATTAAGTTAAGGATATGAAGTTCTAAGGTTTAGATGTAATCGGGAAGGTTGATAGTACATGTGATAACCTGACTCAATTATGGATGTTACATAGAGGGGCATTCAGGTCATTACACTTAGTAGGTCGAAGACAACCGTCATTTTATGACGAGCTTATTATATTATATATTTGTCCTTGGAGTTCAACCATAACTCTTTAGTGGAATGAGTTAAGGTTAAAATGGTCTTTATGTTGCTATGAGTTTAGCATTGACATTTTGGTCATTTTGGGAGCCAATGGCAAGTATGTCTTTTGGTCCCTTCTCTAGTCACTTACTAAGATTGGCATGGTTTTCTAAAATGTTTAGATAACATTTGGTTGAATTATTTTAGTGGAAAAAAAATTTTGAGTTTAAATTCAAATAGGCCTTTGATGGCATACATGAATTTAATTCTAGATAAATTGTATGTGGGCCACGGTGTGCATTAATATGTGGGATGTCCATAATGGGATATCCATGGGTAAGGTTTCCAATTTTTAGTAGGTCTCTCTACTTGGAAGGTTGGATTCCTCTTTGGATTAGTATTCCTATGAGAAAGTTTCCTTTTTTGATGAGAAACTTAAATTAGTAAGTGTTGTACAACTAGGATTACTAATTGCATGGGAAGTTCCTTTGTTTCCTTTTCTAATTGGAGTGTTTCTAAAAGGAAATAAATCTATAGATTATACTTTCCTTTTAGGACATCTTTGAGAATTAGGAGAGATAACTTTTTAGGAAAGCTATCCACTTAGTTTCTATAAAAGGAACAACACCCCCCTTGGACGTCCAACATACTAAGAGAGTGCAAGTGAGGTTCCACACATCAAGCCTTTGTGTGATTTCTTCTTCATTGAAGAAAGCATAAGGTCTGAGATTTTTCCTTAGAGAAATAGTTCTCAATTCCTAGATTAAGATCCTACCATCTTAGCCAATCAGATTTGGAAGTGAGATAGAAAAGAAGATCAAAGGCAATACTACTGCAGAAAATTCCAGCAAGTTGTTTGGTAATTGCAAGTCTGAGTTCGGGCCTTTGGATCTATTTTTTCAGAGATTTGAAGTCTACAAATCTTCGAGGTAATAGTCTTCTTCATTCTCCTTAAATTAATACTTGTTGGTCATGAATTCATGGAGTTCTCATGCGATCTATATGGCTGATTTATGATGCCCAAATCAGATTTTAAAAAATCTATCATGTTACAAATTAGCCATGAATGTCTTCCGCTAGTGAAATTCAGATCTGAATCGCAGTTTTTTCAGTCAGGTCTCGGGTCCGATTCATAAACGGGCCTTTGTCCGGAACCTAATTTAGGTTTCGATTAATAAACGGGTCCGGGTCAGGAACCTAATTTAGGTTTCGATTGATAAACGGGTCCGGGTCCATATAGGTTCCGACCTGTGAACCCAGGAACCGGCATATGAGCATTTGATGTTGCAAATTGCACCTCTAAATCAACTTTTTTTGGACATTTTTATGTACAACATTAGAGGTAGTAGACTTGACGCAGTGTTATAAGCTGAATAATGCACTTATTTTTAGAAAAATGAAGAATAAAAATAAATTAGAATCGATTTTGGAACTAGTTTCCAGTCCTTTAGGTGGACCCGGATCCGGGTTTTCCTATTGGAGCTGGTCTGGAACCAACTAAACAGGCTCCGAGTCTAAACCGGATCCGAAACCGGAACCGTTATTTAGAAACGGGTTCGGGTCCACTATGGTTCCGATCCGGAACCGTTCCTTTTGCAACCCTACAATCATGCCCTCAGGGGCGGACCTACATATTAGTGTATGGGGGCTTCAGCCCCCCGTTAAATCTGAAAAGCCCAGTAGGCCTATTGGACTGGCTTGCTCCGCCCCCAAGGAACAAAGCCCATAAGACCCCATGAAATCTCTCTCTCTCTCTCTCTCTCTCTCACTCTCTCTCCCCCTCCCCAAAAATACCAAATTGGTGATAGATCAGCTCCGGCTCCGTCGCTCATCGAAGTCTCTCTCCCCTCCGTGTCACGGTTCAAAATTGGTTTTGAATTTTTAAGAATTTATTATGAAGTGAATCACACCGATGATCATTAAAGACTACGAGTGATGAAAGATTTAAGGATGGAGTTGTAGATCGCAGGGGCAAATTGCTTTAATAGAGTGATATCCTGGATTTTAATCTTTAATTATGGGGATGTTATTTGAAGACCCTTTATATATTTCTACTTTTATTTCTAGGGAAGTATATGTATTGAAAAGTGTAGAAATTCAATTCAACATGTGTCAATTGCCAAAGTAAGCTTATGTGATTTTTTCTCTCTATTCATATCATATGTGAGTTCACTAGATATGGGCAACAAGAAAAATGCAACTATTGATTCTTTCATTCTATTTTATGTTAATTGGAAATGAAAAGGTGTTGCGGCTTTATTTGGACACTCACGCAGCTTTACCGCTGCTGCCATGGGCGGAAAACTCGAATTTTCCACTTTTCCTCCTCTCTGAGAGGAGGAAATCCGGAAAATCAAGCTTTACCGCTACTGCCATGGGCGGAAAACTCGCATTTTCCACTTTCCCTCCTCTTTGAGAGGAGGAAATCTGGAAAATGCAGCTTTACCGAGGATGCATACGGCGGAAATCTTGCAACCCGATTTTTTAGCCTTTTTTCCATTCTTTTACTTGCTGGTGGGTCACGGGTTAGTTCGCAAAATGATGGATGGACATGTGTGAATAACAATTTGATGAAATAATATCAAATCACAATAAACACAGTAAATCGTAAATTTACTTTACCGGTGAAGTGAAGTAAATGGTCCTAATAAGAGAGAACGAAAGTAAGAGTGTAGTGGAATCAAAAGGTGAGAGAGTAGCATTTTTATTTTATCTCTTAATATGAAGAGTGTTTTTTTTTCTAAGGGAGCTCGTGGATCGGGTTTTGGGCTTGGGGTTTAGTTATTAATAGATGGGTCGTGCCCAGGCTTCTTTTTTATTTGCACCTAGTGCCTGAGAGCCGGAATCTCCGTTCGGCCAAAATATATATATATAAATATATATTCATTAATTTATGAGGGAGGGAGGGCGCAATAATGTGGGTACTCAAACCCATGACCTCTCATAGAAGGTTATATGATCAGAGCAGCTGAGCTGGCCTAGTACTAGGATTGTAAACGGGTCAGATCCGCTCCTACTCCATGGTGGACCCGGAACCGGAACCGTTAAGGAGAAAGTGGAACTAGATCCGAAGCGGAAACCATTTCGGAACCGGTTTCTAGGCACCGGAACCGGAACCAGAACCATATATGTGATGGGTCCGGATCCAGGTCCGGGTCTAGGTAGAGAAGGATATTAAAAAAATATGATTTTTAGGAGAAATTCTTGTAACTTTAGGTAGTATGTCAGGTCTCGGGTCCGATTCATAAACGGGTCTTTGTCCGGAACCTAATTTAGGTTTCGATTGATAAACGGGTCTGGGTCCATATAGGTTTCGACCTGTGAACCCGGGAACCAGCATATGAGCATTTGATGTTGCAAATTGCATCTCTAAATCAACTTTTTTTTGACATTTTTATGTACAATATTAGAGGTAGTAGACTTGACGCACTGTTATAAGCTGAATGATGCACTTATTTTTAGAAAAATGAAGAATAAACATAAATTAGAATCGATTTTGGAACTAGATTCCAGTCCTTTAGGTGGACCCGGATCCGGGTTTTCCTATCGGAGCCGGGTCTGGAACCAACTAAACAGGCTCCGAGTCTAAACCGGATCCGGAACTGGAACGGTTATTTAGAAACGGGTTCGGGTCCAGTATGGTTCCGATCCAGAACCGTTCCTTTTGCAACCCTACAATCATGCCCTCAGGGGCCGACCTACATATTAGTCTATGGGGGCTTTAGCCCCCCGTTAAATCTGAAAAGCCCAGTAGGCCTATTGGACCGGCTTGCTCCGCCCCCAAGGAACAAAGCCCATAAGACCCCATGAAATCTCTCTCTCTCTCTCTCTCTCTCTCTCACTCTTTCTCCCCCTCCCCAAAAATACCAAATTGGTGATAGATCAGCTCCGGCTCCGTCGCTCATCGAAGTCTCTCTCCCCTCTGTGTCTCGATTCTAAATTGGATTTGAATTTTTAAGAATTTATTATCAAGTGAATCACACCGAGGATCATTAAAGACTACGAGTGATGAAAGATTTAAGGATGGAGTTGTAGATCGCAGGGGCAAATTGCTTTAATAGAGTGATATCCTGGATTTTATTCTTTAATTATGGGGGTGTTATTTGAAGACCCTTTATATATTTCTACTTTTATTTCTAGGGAAGTATATGTATTGAAAAGAGTAGAAATTCAATTCAACATGTGTCAATTGCCAAAGTAAGCTTATGTGATTTTTTCTCTCTATTCATATCATATGTGAGTTCACTAGATATGGGCAACAAGAAAAAACGCAACTATTGATTCTTTCATTCTATTTTATGTTAATTGGAAATGAAAAGGTGTTGCGGCTTTATTTGGACACTCACGCAGCTTTACCGCTGCTGCCATGGGCGGAAAACTCGAATTTTCCACTTTTCCTCCTCTGTGAGAGGAGGAATCCGGAAAATGCAGCTTTACTGCGGATGCATACGGCGGAAATCTTGCAACCGACTTTTTAGCCTTTTTCCCATTCTTTTCCTTGTTGGTGGGTCACGGTTAGTTCGCAAAATGATGGATGGACATGTGTAAATAACAATTTGATGAAATAATATCAAATCACACTCATGATAACCGAATTGCATGCCATCTTCCTCTAAATATGCTTCTTGTATGGTGGTTGATTACCACATGACAAGCAAGTACCATTCAAGAATACAAAAAAAATACAGAAAGAAAAAGGAAAAGCAAGCTATTGCTGCCTACTTTTTTGCATGATTTATGTTCTCTAGCCTCTTTATTGCATTTAAGTTTTGTATGTCTCCCTACCACCATGACATTAAAGTGCATTTTTCAGTTTAACAAAGTAGTTGTAGGCCACATATACAAAATTGGACCTTCCAATTCCAATGGAGGGCATTTTTGGGCTTAGGGCCTTAAATGTGCAATTGAAAACAACAGCGCACATTTTGTGAAAATCTTGTATTAATTAATGGTATTTTAGAGACCGTTATAGTAGATTTTGATTTCCTTTTGTCTCTCTCTCTGTACCATTTTTTTTTGTTTCTCTTCAGATTGCACAACTTTTACTTGTAGTATTGAGCAATAGTGTGATGGGCCTCGTGGAGAGAGTGATGGGCAATGTAAGTATAGTAGGAGTTTTGCTTTGAGAGCCAGACCTCACAGTGTTTTACCTTGGAGTTTGATGCTAAGGGAGATGGGAAGGTTTGTGCTCAGCTCTAACCCTTGCTTTAGGAACCCACCTACATATGCAAAAAGTGTTTTGTTTCCAGCACGTCTTATGCAAATGAAGCACCTTCGGTCACATTCTTCCTTAAAGCCTCTGCTCAGGTAAAATTCTAATGATATATCCAATAAATGCCTCTTTCTCTTAACTATACTTGGATATATGGGTTTTTAGTTCAATTTGCCTTCTGGACTACTAGATTTATGCTTCCAACTCTTGCATAAGGGAGCTTGGAACCAATTTCTATTTATGTGCCTCGTAACATTATCCAATTCAGCATGAAACAAGAGTTCCTGGGCACCATTTAGTTTTTTATGGAAATAGTATCATTTCTTTCTACATGTATCCAATTTGGTTTTATTTTTAATAACTTTAATCATTACCTTTCTTAAAAACAATTAAAGAATTCATTTCTATATTCTTAAGGGAGCGTTCTAATTGCAAACACGTTGAGAAAGAGTGACTAAGAAAAATCAGTCCCCATTGCCTACTTCGAATTGAATTCCCAAGAATTCATAGTAAACTAAGGGGCTTATATAGAGATATTAAAGTGATGAATCCATTGGTGAAAACATGAAGTCTTTAGAACGTCGAATTTAATAATTCTTTGATAGCTTTTCTAACTTCTAGCTAACATGCTAGAAAGTTAGGCCCAATTCACCAAATTCACATTCTCCTCTTAGGACTTTTTTTTTTGAGCTATTTCTAAGAATTCTCTGTTTATCTTTCACGAAACTAGGTTACTCTTAACTCGTAATTTTTAATAATTCCTTTTTTTTCCCTCTCAACATTCCCCGGTTGTGGGTTTCTGGCAGAGAGTGAGAGAACTGTTGATGCAACACAATTTCCGCATTTCACAGAAAAGGCTTGTGCAGAAAAATTCCCTTATAAAACATGAATATATTTATAAGAAGGAAAAATTCTCGACTTATGTGGATGATTGCTTTAGAGATCACCCTTCGAGTTCCCATAGATCCATTGAGGATGGCAACTACTCTATCATGTTCATGCTTTTCCTCCTTTTCCATGAAGATGTTTTCATCAAAAACAAAATTTTAGGGGGTAGTAACAGTAAAAAAAAATCATTTCAAACTGCATCTTTTGGTCTAAATATTGGATTTTCCCATTTTTATGGGGTTCAATTCCACTTGATGGATTGCTACAAAGTTTATTTAATATTTGTGATCATATTTTTTGTCTGTGTACTTATTCCTTTATCTTCTCTTGCAGCTTAAAAGGATTAATGACAAACAAAAAACCCAAATTCGAAAAACTAAATGTGCACTTCAAGTAGCAGACATGTGCATCTTCAAATTTGGAAATCTAAAGGTATACAATTGGTTAAAAAACCTTTTTATAAAATAAAAGAAAATTCTATTAACATCTCCTTTCTCATTCAAACTCGAGCACTTACCCAAAACTGAATTTGATTACAGCAAACAAACACTATGTCATAACTCATCATTTCTTAGAATTTCCATCTAAAATATCTATTGAAGATTATATTTATCAAGCGTCTTTTATGTCATATTTATCAAGCAAACAAACAACATGATACATTTTATTTTATTTTTTTCATTTCTTCTTTTGATTTAATCATCTTCTGAATGGCATTTTCCATTTAGATGTGTTCCCGAGGCAATAAATGTCACTTTTTTTCTACATGCTTATTGTGAACCTAGATTAATACTAGCATATGATAACATCTTATAACTTAGTAGTATAGCTGAAACATCTTATTATTTGGTGACAGTGGAATGAACATTACGTGCAACGCACGTACCTATCCACTGGTCATAATCTAATTCACTGTTTGGATGAGATTCCGCCTAGATAACCATGATCAGCCCATGTTTGGCCATGATCTTGATGCTCCTCATTATGAATTTCATAACTTATCTGTTGATTTGATGTGATCATCATTTGTACATGCAGTAGTGGGACAAGGATTTGAGTGCTGAAGTCTTATGTACTGTTTAGATGATGAAATTCCATGCCTTGTAGCCCGTGGTTTGGTTTTCAGAACTCATTTATTTTTCATGGAATGACCCATGCTTTGGGTGTTGGGTTTGCTACACATTTTCTTCACACTTAGGGTACAAGTCCGGATGCTGAATTTTCATGCATTGTACCCACTGTTTGGGCGTTAGAATTACTCGTGTTCCAATCGAATGACCCTCTGTTTGGGTAGGACCCATTGTTCACATGTTGAATTTTACACACAAAATTCATCGTTTGGTTGTTGGCACTCCATGCACTTCACTTGTTCTTTGGATATTCTTTCCATGCTGCAGTCTGTTCACTGCCCTTACCATGAATTAGTATGAAACTGAATTTTCTGTTGCCATCGCGATTTGACATTTTTCTCATCCATCGTTTTTAAAGTGAAGATTCATGCATTTTCAGAAAAAAAAAAATCCCATGCATTTATTTTCATCTGTCCATGCGAAAATTAATGCAAACTTCTTGTGTGTGGCCCATGTCATGATTTCCATCTCGTGTTTATCAAATTTCGAATTTTGATCATTTGTATGGTTGAGATGGATTTGGACGCATTTTTTTATTTGCGTGGTCATGTTTTATTATAATTAACATGCATGAATTGATCATTTGTATGGCTGAGATAGAATTTTGGACGCATTTTTTTATTTGCTTGATCATGTTTTAATATAATTAACATGCATGAAATGATGATATTTGTGATTTAATTTGCTAACTTGGTATGAATTTCATCATCCCATCAGTTTTCATGATTTGTGCATCTTCCCATGATTTTATGCGCTTTATCATTAATTTGTTCGCTAAAAATACTCATATATGCTTTTGTTGTTCAAAAACAGTCCCACTTTTTCATGAAAGAGTCCAAACGGAATCTTTTTTTTTCAAAACAGTCCCTTCTACATGTTGTTTTTTTCAAAGCAGTCCCATACATGTGCAGGGATTTCAAAACAGTCCACTGTTTGCACCAACTTCTTAAAACAGTTCATTATATGGACTGAAATTCCAAGACAGTCCCTTGTTTGGACTTATTTCTCACCCAGTTATACATGCATTTATGGGCAATGGTGGTAAGCATTTTGTGTTAGCGCTGTATCTGCCTTAATGCAATAAAGTTGTGTCATTTGTGAAACCTTCACCTTCACCTTCATACATGATATTATTTTACAACTTGCATGTACTTTCTACATGAGTTGAAAGTTCTAAAAAATAAAATAAAAGAAAACGACACCATCAAATCATTTGGAGATCCATGCATGTTTTTTTTTCTCATTTTTATGATTGTTTAAAAAAAAACCATTCATTTCATGCCTAAAACAAACCACCATTTTATCAGTATTGGCTAGAGCATGAGATTACTTGCGGCTCAAATGACAAACTCTTGTGGCAAATCATGGTGGTGGGGTGGTTTGTTTCATTTTTTGCCTTTTCTTTTTCTTTTTTGAAAGAATGCTTCTCCATTCATTTCATGTGGAAAAATTTTTTTTTTCGCCATTTCATCATTATTAGATCTTTTAGGAAGATTATTCGTTGCTAAGGATTTGAACTCTTGTGATTAAATCATGATAGTGTGGTGGTACGTATCTCTCTCTTTTTTTTCTACGTATCTCTTTTTCTTCTTTTTGAAAAAGAAAATGCTTATCTATTCATTACATGTCTAATATATATATATATAGAGCAGGGCTCTCTTAAGTTGAAGTTTAGCTTATCTTAAACTGCAATAGTGCTAGTCTCACCAATCAAAGTTGATTATATCTGTTTTTTGCATGATGGAACTGGACTGGAAATCCAGTTCTAATTGGATTTATATTGATTTTGAAGACGACCATCATGTAAAAAAAAAAAGATAATCGACTTTGATTTGTGGGACTAGCACTATTCCAGCTTATGATAAGTAAGTTCAACTTAGGAGAGTTGGCCCTATAGATATATATATATGGAAAATGTATTCTGTTTCTTTTCATCAC
>CM022948.1:12148284-12193183 GCA_012931725.1 Litsea cubeba
TTTTTGATGGATTTCCTTCATGTTGAGTTTCATATGTTTTCAATTTTCAAATTGCATGTATCACCTAAAGACATTTCATTTCATGCAATTTAAAATGTTCATCACTATGCTCACTAAGTTACTATATCATTAAAGTGATGATTTCCATTATGATGCTTGATGGGATTTTGTGTTTGTCACATCTATGCTCTTAATCATGTTACATATTCAATTGGTTTCAATTAGTTTAATTTTCGATTGTTGTCATATCCAATTGATATCTTGTGATTGTGATAAACCTTGTGTACATGGATTGAACTTGATAAGTATATGTCTTTATTCCATGTCACATCCCATTAGCATCATAATGTTCATGGTTGCCTCCTCTCATGCTCATATAGGTAAATCTTATGACCACCATTTTTATGTGTTAATAATCTTGGTTGGTCAATGGTTGAGGTAGGCTTCATGTTTGAACTTCATTTCATTCATCTTGTGCACATAATAGTCATATTTTTTGATTGGATGAAATGATTTCAAAATTTACATAGCATATGTTTTTCATAGGTATATTGATTGATGCTATGTTTAATAAACCCCATTACATCATGGATAGCTCTAATTTGGATTGATCCTAGTAGTTATATTCTTTTTAACTCCATTTTAGAGTGATTGAGATAATAGTCATATCCTTTAATCTCAATTGGTATTCTTTATTCCAATTGGTATCCATGGTTGCTTTTCTCAATGACCTTGCTCTTAATCTTGGTAATTTGATCATATTGAGCTCTATAGTTAAATGAATCTAATCCTTTCCTTGAAGTTTACCCTCAATTGGTAAAACCATCTTCTTCTTGAACCAAATAGTTAAATCTTTGTCAAAAGTTTGACAAAAGGAGAGAATGGATTGAGGGGAGTATAAACCTTCATAGGAAGTATTAGTTTTGATCAAATTCACCATTGAATTGGCTTTATACCCTTAGACTACTACCATACATGATACCTGTTATATATTTCATTTTCGATTTGTTTAGTTAACAGGTGCTACTTAAAGGTATTTTCCTTATTTCATGTGTGTAGGTACCTTTGCAATTTAATGTCAAAGGGGGAGAATATTGTAGATGTCAAAAGGGGAGAATATAGCCAATTTATCTAAGGGGAGATTTGTATTATCTTCCAAAGGGGGAGAAGATGCATATCTTGCCAAAGAGAGAGAGTGCATGGTCAAAGGGGGAGAGTTGATAGAAGACTAAGCTTGGGAGTTAAAGAAGTTGCTTGGCTAAAGAAGAAAAGAAAGCTTGAAGAATGATCAAGCTCCAAGCATCAAGAATGAAGAAAAAGAACAAGAGCCCAAGCTAAGTCAAAGAAGCATCCAAGAGATTTCAAGACTTGTCCAGCTAAGGGGGAGCTGAAGACTTAGTGTGAAAATTCAGTGATGAGTGAGTTGCCATCAAATTGCAAAGGGGGAGATTGTTAGGGATTTTGTGATTGCAATTTGATGGATGCATTATCATTTAAATCATCATTTGAGTTTTCACATGAGCATTGATTTAGAAATCTTGAAATCTTGATTTTCACATGCATTGTTTTTAGAAATCTTGGTTCATGCATGTTTTGATTTTAAAACTTGGATGCATTTAGTTTTGAAAAGAGTTTTTTAAGAATCAAGCTAGCCTTTGATTTTAAAGTTTCAAATCATTTTAGGCTTTTATGTTCATGTTTTTAAAACCACTTAGAATGATTTAAAACATGATTTCAAGCTTGATTTAATGGCCCAAAAGTCCCCAAAGAAAAATCTTTGAAAATTGCAAAAGTATGCAAAATGGGAAAAGTGACCCAGGCCCAGTGTACTCGGTCGACCGGGTACACATCTCGGTCGACCGCGTACACTGCGGGTCGACTGGGCAGAGAGCCGTTTGGCTCTCCAACGGTCATTTTTCTGACCGTTAAGGGCAGGTCGACCGAGCCCTGTAGGAGGTCGACCGAGGACTAGCCGTTGGGCATTTTTTTGTATAAAAAGAAGCTCATTCCTTAGCCAAAAGAGAGGAACTCTAAGGCCCTTCTTGAGGTGATTTGAGGCCAAACAAAGGGGAATGAGCTAAGGGAATCTAAGGGTCATTAGGAAAGCTAGAGCTTGGGATTAATGAAGTTAAATCACTAAGTAAGCTTGCTTTTCCTAATCATATGTTTTCATGCTTTATTCTATTTATTGGTAATTCTTTTCTAGCATGTTAATGTATGATTTGTTGTGTCCTTAACATGGTTATGTTTTGAATTGATTCATTGTTTTGGATACATCACCTTGATTCAAACCAAGTAGTACTTAAATTGGTATATCTAAGTAGATCATGTTTTGGAATCATCTTTGAAATCATATGTAACATGATTCCTATACTTGGTTGAATCTTTGGTTGTTGTTTTTCATCATAAGAAAATCTCTTTCAAATCTATCTTATGTTTTGGATTCAACAACTTTATAAATCACATGTATTTGGTTTTAAAGTTTTACAACTTGTATAAACATTGATTGGTAAATCATTTTCAAAGTTGTCTTTTTAAATACATGTGTTTTGACCCTTTATTTCAATCAAATATATTTGTATGTTTTACACTTTCAAATACTTTAAGCATACAATGAGCTACATTGTTAATTTGATTGAAATCCTTATGCATCACATGTTTGCTCTTAGAATTTCACAACTTGTTTGGAATAGACAAGTATTTCTTTTACAAGTTGTTTTTAACATGTGATTAGCATTTCCTCAATCATAAATGTTTTGAACTAAAACTTTCAAAAGCCTTTGGCATACATTTATGAGCTTTTATTTTCAAATTGATTGAGGACATCATGCATACACTTTGTGCATTCATCTTTGCATTCATATAGTGTTTGTGTGAGTTAGATTTTCACTTTCATATCCGCCTATTTAGAGGCAATTTATATGAGCCAAAATTGTAATCTCCATCAAGTGTATTATAGACACTACTTAGAGAGATAACCAACCTTGTGGTTGAAGAGGTTATTGCTTAGCCTTGAAAAGCATATTGTAAGAGGTTATTGCTTAGCCTAGAAAAGCATAGTTGTAAAGGTTATTGCTTAGCCTATTGAAAAGCATACATAGTGGAAATCCGGTGGGGTGTGAGGAACACAAGCCGGTAGTGGATGTAGGCACGTTGGCCGAACCACTATAAATATTGTGTTGTGGTGTGTGCTATGTGGTGATTATGTTGTTTAGCTTCCGCATTATGTATGTTAATCATCACAAGTGACTAGTTTGTTTTAAAGAAATTAAAATTGGTCATAATTAGTCATTAAGTGTAGCTCACCCTATTCACCCCCCCTCTAGGGTAAGGATCCCCCGGACTTTCAGCATCATATAGATGCATTCGTCAAGACTTCCATTAAGAAAAGTTGTCTTGACATCCATTTGCCATATCTCGTAGTCATAATGACATGCAATGGCCAAGAGAGTCCTTATGGACTTAAGCATAGCCACTGGTGAAAAGGTTTCCTCATAATCGATACCCTCTTTCTGAGTATATCCTTTCGCCACCAGTCTTCCTTTGAAGGTTTCCACCTTCCCATCCACTCCTCTCTTCCTTTTGTAGATCCACTTGCACCCTATGGGTTTAATCCCTTCAGGTGCATCTACAAGTTCCCAGACTTGATTGGAATACAAAGAATCCATTTCAGATTTCATCGCTTGCTGCCACATGTCAGCATCTATATCCGTTACTGCTTCATCATAACTAGTAGGATCCTCAACCAGACCTTCAGAGTCTGTCTTAAAAGACACTCCTAGATATCTTTCTGGCTGTCTAGAAATTCTCCCACTATGACGAGGCTCCGGAGTGTTAAAAGGAATATCTTGTTCATCTACCGCCTCAGGATCTGGTACAGATGTTATAGGAGATCCCGGAAGAATCTCCTCAAGGGTTTCTTTACAACTAAGCTCTTGGTGCATCATACAATCATCCTCCAAGTACCTAGCATGAGTGGTGATAAGCACTTTTTGCTCCTTTGAATGATAAAAGTTGCCACCTCTCATTCCCTTAGGATACCCAATGAAGTTGTACATTTTCGATCTGGGTTCCAGCTTGGTAGCTTTATCATTCAGTACATAGGCTGGACAACCCCAAATGTGGATATGTCTTAAACTAGGTTTTCGACCTGTCCACATTTCTTGCGGTGTCCTAGGTACTGATTTAGAAGGTACCAGATTTAAAATGTATGCTGCTGCTTCTAAGGCATATCCCCAAAAAGATATAGGTAGGGTTGCATGACTCATCATGGACCTTACCATATCAAGAAGGGTACGGTTTCTTCTCTCCGCTACACCATTTTGCTGGGGTGTACCCAGTGCTGACAACTGAGACACAATCCCATGTTGTGTGAGGTACTCTTTGAACTCACCCAGGAGGTACTCGCCATCTCGATCAAATCGAAGGGCTTTGATATGTTTCCCTAGTTATAACTCCGTCCTAGCCTTGAATTGCTTGAATTTATCAAACGCCTCAGACTTGCGTCGCATTAAGTATACATATCCATACCTAGAGTAATCATCGATGAAGGTGATGTAATACTTATACCCTCCTTGAGCCGGTTTGTTCATAGGACCACACACATCAGTGTGAATCAATTCTAACAACTCCTTTGACCTTAGTCCCTTTCCAGAGAATTACCTTTTGGTCATCTTTCCCTTGAGACAAGATTCGCACTGAGGAAAATGGTCGAAGTCTAATGAGCTCAAAGACCCATCTTCTACCAACCTCTGAATCCGTTTTAGGTTAATGTGACCCAAACATAAGTGCCAAAGATATGTGTCATTGATTGAAGATGCCTTCCTTTTAAGGGAAGTTGAGTTTTCTTGTTATACATTATGCAGTGTGGGAGCAATAGGATATATATAAAATAAGTTGTCATGTATTCTACCGGAACATATAATATTTCCATCTCTACTGATATCAACACCAGAATGGAAAGAAACTGAATAATTAAATTCAATTAATCTGGAAACTGAAATTAAATTCTTCCTCATGTCCGGAACATAGAAAGCATTATTTAAAACTAATATCCTATTACATGGAAAATGTAAGGTAACTACTCCTACTGCAACTGCCCAAACTTTAGCTCCAGTTCCGACTCTAAAGGCAAACTCTCCTTTCTCAATTCTCTGCATTATCTGAAACCCCTGCAATGAATTGCAGATATGATTAGTGGCTCCTGAGTCTACTATCCATGAGTCAGTAGAATCAACCACTAGACAAGTTTCAATGTAGTATGAAAAAGATGTACCTTTCTTAACTGAGGCCAGGAACTTGGGACAATCTTTCTTCCAATGACCTTTCAGGCCACACTTGAAGCATTTCCCTTTGGGCTTTTCATCTGTACCCTTGTCTTTCTGATTACCAGCATTGTTCTTTTTCTGCCCTTTTCCCTTATTCTGCTTCTTCTTGGACTTCTTCCCTTTCGGGTTCAGTTTAGAGGAAGACTGGAAAAAATGAGCTTGGGCTTTGGGCTTCATGATAGCCTCTGCCGCCTGGAGTTCTTTCATTAACTCAGGTAGAGTCATGTCCATCTTGCTCATATTGAAATTGAGCTTGAACTGATTGAAAGATTCCGGCAGAGTTTCGAGAATCATGTCAGTCTGACTCCCTGCATCAATCTCAGCCCCTAGAATCTCAGCTTCATTGAAACAATCTATCAGCTTGAGCATATGCTCTCTGACAGGTGTTCCCTCAGCCATCCTAGTATTCATGATAGTCCTCATAGCAGCTTGCCTAGCTGGCCTACTCTTGTCTGCGAACATCTCAGACACGGACATCATGATTTCATAGGATGTGTCCATATGCTCGTGCTGTGTTTGCAACACGTTGGACATGGAAGCGAGCATGTAGCATTTAGCCATGTTATTCGCTTTCTTCCATTTCCTCTCAGCCTTTAACAGGTCATCAGTAGAATTAGCATCAATATCAGGATAGGTTTCCAACAAGACATACTTGTACTCCTCAGCAGTGAGTACTATGTCAAGATTTCTTTTCCAATCTACGTAGTTAGGGCCAGTCAGCTTGTTCTCACGAAGAATGCACATCAACGGACTAAAAGAATCTTTACCCATCTCGCTATGGATATGAAACGGTTTATAATTAGACAGGCAGTATATATGTAATATGCATATGGTGCTTGTTATAAATGGAAAAACAAAGCACAAAACTTTTTACATTATTTAACCCTGATGATAATGTATCAGTGTTTCAACCTCCTCATAGGCCCTCCATCGAAGGGATGGCCGAGCCTACTGTCACGTTGAATTAAGGTATGCTTATTTGGATTATCACTATCTGGATACACATATCCAGTGGTGGTCCAATCACTGATTGGTTTGGCCTCATATTACAAATAACTCTTAACTCCTAGGGAGAGGTCATTACCGTCTTATGTCAAGTGTTTTACCATCTCTTATGAAATTTCCCAGAATGTCTATGACTTAAGTCCTCCGAAGGGAAGTGACTTTTATCCATTCTAGAAGTGAACTTTAGTAAAGAGCTCCACCGAAGGGATGGCCACTCCCACCAACACTTCATTGACATTCTATAGAAGTGATCTTTAGTAAAGAACTCCACCGAAGGGATGGCCGCTCCTACTAACACCTCACTACGAATATTCACATTAGTACACCCATTAACCCATCAAAGCGGTCTTTAGTAAAGAACTCCACCGAAGGGGTGGCCGCTCCTACTAACACCTTAATGAGATAACATGAACCGAAAATGAAAGGCCGTGGGGTCTTTCCAAAAACCCTTCTCCCACTTGATTATTTATCACTAGGGTTTATACTTTTTGACCTTTACATTGTTTACTCAAAAGCTCTTTTAAATCTAGCAAACTTAGTTAATTAAATTTATGACTCAATGATTTAAGTCATCTTAAAAATAAATAACCTTTGCTTTAAAATATTTGAGCAAATCCCTTTAAAGAATCAAAAACCTAACTTGGGTTATGGAAACCCATAGGTAGCATCTAATTAGATTTTAGTTTAGCCTCTTTTGGAGACCAAGGGTACCAAGATAAACTAAACCCTATCCAATTTTAAACCTTAGACAAAATAGAAGGTGCTGGTCTAAGTTCCGTTTAAAACAATTTGCAAAACTAAAAACAATCTAATGTAAAAAGATGCCAATTTTAGAACCTAATGGTGGCCATGTTTCTAGGTGACAATTATAGCAATTATATAAAGCATTCATCGATGCATTCCATATATAAGAGCAAATAAAAGTATGCAATCCTTGATGGCTCCCTGCTCTTCGGACTTCTAATCCTTAACGAACTAGGACATCAAAAATAGATCTCATCTTGCACCAAGAAGCCTTGTCTCCTCCACCACTAAGGAATCCGGTTACTTGCAACCTATCTTACTTGAAACTTTCTTCTTCTTGCTTGTTCCAACAAATTAAATTTATACAAGCAAACCCATAAAAAACAAAACCCCAAATTACATTGGAGATGCCTATGCTTTTTAAGAAAGCTTACAGCAAGACTAGTTGGAGTAAAAGTAAAGAAAGAGTTACAACTTCCTATGATTGCTAAATGCGCAATCGTACACTTTCCAGCTATTGAAAAAACATCCAAATCCACATAACAATCATGCGAACCATCAAGGATGCAATATATGGCTGCAAGCAAAGAGGTTAGTGCATGCAAAACACTATGTGCATCATTAAACAAATCTGGAAAATAAATTCTAGCATTGTTAATGAGACTTGCACACTACATGCATCTAAATATAACTTTAGTAGGGTGCCACCATGCCCATAATCAATCTAGGATTAATTAAACACAACTTGGGATCATGATTTCATATGGAGTGGCTCTGATACCACTGAAAGACTGTGATTCAGATCTGAACATCTCTAGGGGAAGACATTCATAGCTGATTTGTAACATGACAGATTTTTAAAATCTGATTTGGGCAGCATAAATCACCCATAGTGATCGCAAAAGAACTCCATGAATTCATGACCAACAAGTGTACAATTAAAGGAGAATCAAGAAGACTATTACCTTGAAGATTTGTGGACTTCAAATCTCTGAAAACATAGATCCAAGGAGCTGAACTCGGACTTGCAATTACCAAACAACTTGCTGGAATTTTCTGCAGTAGAATTGCCTTTGATCTTCTTCTCTATCTCACTTCCAAATCTGATTGGCTAAGATGGTGGGATCTTAATCTAGGGATTTGAGAACTATTTTCTGTGGAAAAATCTCAGACCTTAAACTTTCTTCAATGAAGAAGAAAGAACCAAAGGCCTGGACGTGTGGGACTTGTTTCATAGGGATAGACGTCCAGGGGGGGTGTTTCCTCTTTTATAGAAACCTTTTGGAATCCTTTCCTAAAAAGTTATCTCTTCTAATTCTCATAGATGTCCTAAAAGGAAAGTATAATCTAAAGATTTATTTCCTTTTAGAAACACTTCAATTAGAAAAGGAAACTAAGGAACATCACATAAACTTTGGCAATTAGTAATCCTAGTTGCACAACACTTACTAATTTAAGTTTCCAATTCAAAAAGGAAACTTTCTTATAGGAATACTAATCCAAAGAGAAGTCCAACCTTCCAAGTAGAGAGACCCACTCAAAATTGGAAACCTCACCTTATCGAATTCTCATTATGGACGTCCCACATGATAATGCACACCATGGCCCACTAATAATTTATCTAGAATTAAATTCATGTATGCCATTAAAGGCCTATTTGAATTTAAACTCAAAATTATTTCTCCACTAAAATAATTCAACCATATGTCATCTAAACATTTTAGGAAACCATGCCAATCTTGGAAAGTGACTAGAGAGGGGACCAAAAAACATATTTTCCATTGGCTCCCAAAATGACCAAAATATCCATGCTAAACCCATAGCAACATTAAGACCATTTTAACCTTAACTCATTCCACTAAAGAGTTATGGTTGAACTCCAGGGACAAATATATAATATAATAAGCTCGTCAGATAATGACAGTTGTCTTCGACCTACTAAGTGTAATGACCTGAATGCCCCTCTATGTAACATCCATAATCAAGTCAGGTTATCAGATGTACTATCAACCTTCTTGATTACATCTAAACCTTAGAACTTCATATCCTTAACTTAATCATCATCCAGATATCATTCTCTTGGTCCAGGGAGCGACCCACAAGTTCAATATCCATATGGAACATCCATATACTAAGATCTTAGATTTTGATGATTAATCGGATAATTCTAAGGGGATGATCATTCCATCATTAGATGGCATAGATTCTTTATTGCATCTGCACGTCTCAACTGATCAAGTCCGAGTACCCAAAACACAGAGTTGTTGACCCATGAAAAGAATCTCACCCATAGTGAATTAAAGCACAAGAACTTGACTTCGTCAGTTCATCCACAAATGCTCAAGATTAAGAGTACTGGTCACTCAGTAGCATGAGGTGACTTGATCTCTCTCAGTGATAGTACTATTTTAGAGATCACACCTACCATGGTCCTGTTCAATGCATTGAATATGCACTAATGATATAAATCCGGGAAAGTCCTCCCATGACTTAGGTAAGTCACCCTGAATACAGGAGAGTCTCTCACTATAACTTATACTAAGATGAAGTGCCCAGCTCTATCTCTCAGTTATGAACAAATATGTTGTTTCCAGTGTCCATGAATTAGACCTATCTGTGTGTAGACACTACACACCTAATTCATTTACTAGAAACAATGGGCCTTACACAACCATACATATATACATGTTTAAGCAGAAAAGAGTCATTCCATTACAGAACCAGTAAATATCCAGTAACAAAAGATGAGAGTGCAGCTAGTGGGCTTTAGGGCATACACCAATCCCAACAGTTAGGTGGGTCCTAAAAGTGGTTAAACTTTAACCATGGACCTGTCACGCCCCCGGACCGAGGTCCTGCTAAACGAGGCCTTAATCCGGGGACGCGGCGCGACGGGCCGGAAAATTCCGCCCGCACACGCTAGTTTCCCACAGGTTTCCGCGGTAAGGATTCACGGAATCCGATCCAATAGTGATATATAAGAATCACTTTCATACAAATGAATTACGCGGAAGCATTGTAGCAAACATAAAAGTCTCTCAAACGGGTATAAAATGAGAACGCAAGAGACTAGCATCAAAAGAGAAACATTTACTGTAGGCCCCAAAGTTAGTTTAAAGTTGATACAAAAGTAAAGTAAATCATTAATTACAAATTTTCCCAAAAGAAAATAAGCCAACAATGGCCATGACAAAAACCCAAATGTATATCATGAAATCCCCAAAATGTGATCGCAGCTCCAAGGCAACCCGACGTCTAATTGACATCATCGGGCTGCCACTCGCCCTCCACTGGAACTATAGGTTCCGCCTCGAAGTGCGCCTCAACCGCAAGGGGCTCGACATCTGACACCAAACAAAAGAGAGTCAGACACGACGGTCTGGCAAGCAATTACAACAATAATAAGATGAGAGCGAAACAAAACACGATAAGTAAGAGCTACGATTAAATCACGATTAATAACAATGTCAAAGTGAAGATAGAAGGTACATCTCGATGGTTTTACAAATCCAATGTCATGATGAGTAACATAAATAAATGCCATGAGATGAACATCAATGCATAAAAACAATGGCAACCCACATAAAGCTATATTCTCCTGTTACCGAGGTAACCGGAGCAGACAAACCGTAGCCACTAATCGTGGGACCGGAACGACATAGTCGTTATCAAACAGAACCGTAGCCACTACTCGTGGGGCCGGATAATTACCGTTGCCATGGTCGGTACAGACAGAATCCAAACTGCAGCTAGCAGACAAAATAAAGACCCCAAGCTGGATGATCAGCCCGACAAGGTGACCTAAGCCTAGTGGTGCCATTTTAGTGAAAATCTGAAACCTCGAAGAAATGCAATTCTATTTATAAGATACATTTCCAAAGTCGATAGAGAACTACTCCAAACAAATGCATATGGCAAGCCAAGCAAAACAGGTGAGTAGTTTCATCATTTCTAAATATGGGGGTAACCCACTTCAAAACATTAAAAGAATTGGAGAAAGAACCAAAACAAAAGTCTTTTTACACAAAAGAATGTATGATGGTTCGGTCGACTAAGCGGGTAGTCTCGATATACATTTGACCCCTTTATTGTCATTAAAAGAAAGTGATTTGGTGCCACCGAAGATCATTGACAATCATAAGGGATTAAGTGTACATTTAGACGTGAGGGTTTTTCAAGTGGTATTGGCCATAGTCCAAGACACTTCTCACCATGAATTCTAGGCTTGTACAAGGTTGAATGGGCTTCACTTATAGGAGAGAGTTTGGGGCTGAATTGAGCTTGGACATAGGTCCGAAGTGGACTTGAAATTATATAGAATAAGTCCTTAAAAGTATAGGTTTAAATCCCTTCTTAATCAGGCCCACAACTGTCCTTCCCCAAGCTCAAACAGTCCACTAATCAGGCCCAATTCAGTCCTTAAAGTAGCCCAGGATTCAGGCCATAAAACAGTCCAATATCAGGTCTTGGAATAGCCCATCAATAGGTCTCAAAATGGTCCAAGAACTGACCTGAAAACAGCCCAAACCCGAGCCCAGACTGAGCTGGGCTCGCTCGAGCGGCCCAGTGGGTCGCTCGAGCGGACCCAGACAGTGCCTGGTCCGCTCGAGCGACCCAGTGGGTCGCTCGAGCAGACTGGGCCTGCGCAGTCCAGCCCGAGTGCAGAAACTTCCATTTTTTTTTGTTTTTCTTCTTCTTTTCTTGATCATTTCAATCCCCTTTTCATTCCTTTCTTCATACACAATTCTACAACATCTTGGGCCTCTTCTCAATCTCCACAAATCATTAAACCATCATCCATAATCATTTAATTAACACAAACTCAACACTTTTTAAAAGAGTCCAAGTTCTTTTCCATTTCTTTGAACACCCATTTGAGCACAATGAAACAAACTTTACAAGAAACCAAAATGATAACAAACTTCCATTGCATGGTAGAACAACAACATAAATTAAGCTAACTATTAAGATGGTCCATTAAATCAAAATAAACCATAAACTAAAGAGGATTAACACAAAAAGAAAATCAAGAAATAGAACCAATGAGAGAAATCATCACATAATTGTTGAAATATACTTGCCTCTAGCCAAGATAAGATCAAAATCACTCTTCAAACCAAGCCTTAGAGCCTCAAGCTCCAAATCTACAAAAACCCCAAAATTTTTCCCAAGAAACCCTAAAATGTCAACATTTGTGAATCCTCAATGAAAACCTTAGCAAATGGGTTTAAAGCACTCCAAATGGAGAGGAAAACAAGGATCTTGAGTTTAGAAAGCTATTGCTAACCTTGAGGAACCCAAACAAGGAAGAGAGGCTTGAATGAGGGGCTTCACTTAGCTCAAACTCCTCAAGAAGAGTATCTTTGGGAAGCTTGAAGAGGGAGGAAGAGTTTGAGGAGATCAATCCTCCAAGAGCACCTCACCAAGTGAGAGTTGCAGATGAGAGAGAGTGAGAAGAGAGAAGAGGAAAATGCCCTAACAAAGGAAAGTTGCTGGAATGGAATGAAGAAGGAGAAGGAAGAGTCCCCTTCTTAAGAGACAAGCCATTGTGGGCCCCGATCTTCACAAGCCTAGAAACGGTACTTGCGGGCCCCGAACGAAAACGACGAAGAAGACAAAAATGATCGGCGAAATTTCTACTTTCCGAAAAGTATATTTTTGACAATGTCTGGAATTTTCGAAATTTGGGTACAGGTTTTGTGTGAAATGTCAGTTTTGCCCCTTTTTCTCGAAAAACGCGATTTCTGATCACAAAATCAAGTTGGCCAAAACATGAAAGTTGATGATCTAAAGGAAATAAGTCAAAATACACATAAATTGGGATTTTTACAAGCATCATAAATAAACTCAATAATTTCACACACAATCCACGGGCGCCCCGGCCCGTGTCAAACTTAAGTCAAAGGCTAACAGAGGTTCTCAAAGCTAATCAAACAACCTAATCTAGCTTAATAAAATAAGCTAATCATCCACTAACCCCACTTATCTACTAATCACGGTTAAAACATAATTAAATACTTCAAACCTGGGTGGGGTCTGACATCCTCCACCCCTAAGAATCACATTTGGTCCTCCAAATGATCACTAACCTCTGGGAATAGCTGAGGGTACTTCTTTTGAACCTGCTCACGAAGCTCCCAAGTGGCTTCTTCTGGTCCATGGTTCTCCCAACAAATCTTTACCCACTGAATTGTCCTATTCCTCAGTTCTTGCTCTTTAGTGTCAATAATCTCTGCCGGTTTTTCGATGTATGTGGCATCCTCTCTGACGTCCAACGGCTCATGTTGTAGCACGTGCGAAGGGTCTGAAACATACTTCCTTAACATTGACACGTGAAACACGTTATGCACACCCGACAGTTCTGGAGGCAAAGCTAATCTGTACGCCACTTCCCCGATTCGACTCAAGATTTCATACGGTCCAATAAATCTCTTAGACAATTTGCCCTTCTGCCCAAATCTCAGTGTCCCTCTGACCGGAGATACCTTCAAGAATACCTTGTCTCCAACTTGGAATTGGAGATCCTTTCTTCGAACATCAGCATAGCTCTTCTGTCGGCTCCTCGCAATCTTCAATCTCTCATGGATAATTCTGACTTTATCACTTGTTTCCTCAACTAAAGATGGACCATGAAAACTGCGTTCTCCGACTTCTTCCCAACACACGGGGGTTCTACACTTCCTGCCATATAGCGCTTCAAAAGGGGCCATTCCTATGCTTGAATGGTAACTATTGTTATAGGCAAATTCACAAAGCGGTAGATTCTCGTCCCACTGATTCTTGAAATCAAGGACACAAGCCCTAAGCATGTCTTCAAGGGTCTGAATGGTCCTTTCCGACTGACCATCCGTCTGCGGGTGGTACGCTGTACTGAATTGAAGCTTCGTTCCCATCGACTCATGTAAAGTCTTCCAAAACCTCGAAACAAATCTACTATCCCGATCTGAAGTGATGGAAACCGGCTGACCATGACGACTAACGATCTCCTTCACAAAAGCTTGCGCTAAAGCCAACATGTGCATCTTCTTACCGGTCTTCAAAGGGATAAAGTGTGCCGACTTCGTTAACCGATCCACTATGATCCAAATGGCATTGTTCCCCTTGCTTGTATTCGGTAAACCTGATACAAAATCCATTGTCAGGTGCTCCCATTTCCACTCTGGGATTTCTAACGGTTGCAAAAGACCAGGTGGTCTCTGATGTTCCGCCTTCACTAACTGGCAAGTCATGCATCTAGACACAAAGGCTGCTATCTCTCTCTTCATATTGTTCCACCAAAAACGACTCTTCAAATTTTGATACATCTTCGTACTCCCTGGGTGCACTGAATACCTCGTATTGTGAGCCTCTACCATAATGTCATCTTTCAAATTGTCTACTTTAGGAACACAAAGTCTGCCACGGAAGTACAAAACTCCATCCAACATCTGAAAATCTGGCCTTTCTGAGATATGCTCCACAATTCTAGCCAAGTCTGGATCTTGCATCTGATTGTCCTTAATTTTCTGAATGAAGACTGGCTCGGACACTGTCATATTTGCTAACACAACTCCTTCCCTCAAAGGTTGGAACTCTACTCCCAAATCCTCAAATTGCTGAAAATTGCAAAACCCATGCAAACTGGCCAAACAAACTGATTTCCTACTCAACGCATCAGCCACTATGTTAACTTTCCCCGGATGATAGATAATCGGAAAATCGTAGTCCTTGATGTACTCCATCCATCTTCTTTGCCTCATATTCAATTCCTTTTGAGAGAATAAGTACTGGAGACTACGATGATCCGAATGAACTTCAAATTTTTCTCCGTACAAGTAGTGTCTCCACATCTTCAACGCGAAAACTATGGCTGCTAACTCCAAATCGTGCGTTGCATATTTCTTTTCATGTTCCTTCAGTTGCCTCGAGCCATATGCAATCACATTTCCATTTTGCATCAATACACAACCGAGTCCTATTCCTGAAGCATCTGTAAAGATAACGAAACCTCCACTCCCCGAAGGTAAGGTGAGGACAGGCGCCGAAGTTAACCTCTTCTTCAACTCTTCAAAACTAGCTTCACATTTCTCTGACCATACAAATGGCACATTCTTTCGGGTTAACTTAGTCAACGGTGCTGCAATAGACGAAAAGCCTTGAACAAATCTCCTATAATAACCTGCCAAACCCAGAAGACTTCTAATCTCTGTCACATTTTTCGGTCTCTCCCAATTGATAACTGCTTCAATCTTTGATGGGTCAACTGCTAGCCCTTCTTCCGAAATGATGTGACCAAGAAAAGAGACTTGCTCTAGCCAAAACTCACACTTCCCAAGCTTCGCATACAACTGGTTATCTCTCAACAACTGCAAAGAAGTCCTTAAGTGTTGCTCATGATCTTCTCTTGACTTGGAATACACTAGAATATCATCAATGAAAACGATGGTGAACTGATCTAGGTAGGGTGCGAAAATCTTGTTCATGAGAGCCATGAATACCGCTGGTGCATTCGTCAGTCCAAAGGGCATCACCAGAAACTCATAGTGCCCGTATCTAGTTCGAAAAGCTGTCTTCGGGATGTCTGATTCTCTAACCCTCAACTGATGGTATCCGGACCTCAAATCTATCTTCGAGAAAAACTTTTCACCTTGCAACTGATCAAACAACTCGTCTATCCTAGGCAAAGGGTACTTGTTCTTGATGGTCACTTGATTCAACTTCCTATAGTCTATACACATCCTCAAACTTCCATCTTTCTTCTTGACAAAAAGTACTGGGGCTCCCCATGGGGAAACACTTGGCCTAACAAAGCCCTTATCTAGCAACTCTTGCAATTGCAACTTCAATTCACCTAACTCCGCTGGAGCCATCCTATAAGGAGCAATGGAAATCGGAGCAGTTCCTGGCACCAATTCTATTGTAAACTCAACTTCTCTGATAGGTGGTAGCCCTGGAATCTCTTTTGGGAAAACATCGGGAAACTCACACACTATCGGAATATTCTCCACCCCTAGGGACTGTTCGTCCTTGGAAACAAAAGCAATAAATCCCTCACAAACTGATCTTAACAATTTAGCTGCAGAGAGAGCTGAAATAAACCTAACTGGGGAAATCCTTTTCTCTCCTTGAAACTTCACTCCGGAGGACGTCCCATCCAACCTAAACATGATGGTCTTACTATAACAATCCATGGAGGCATGATGACCCGCTAACCAATCCATGCCTAGAATAACATCGAAGTCATGCATAACTAAGGTAATAAGATCTGCAGGGAAAATGACTTCTCCTATCTTCACTGGACAGCCAGGGTAAAAAGTACTACACACCACTTGCTTCCCTACTGGAGTAGTAACAGTCAAAACAAACTCTAACTCTCTAACAGGAACACTAATCTTCTTAGCAAACACAAGGGATAAGAAAGAATGGGTAGATCCCGGGTCAAACAACACTTTAGCTTCTACATCACAAATTAGGAGTTTACCTTCCACAACATCACCCGCCGCTTCTGCATCCACTTGATTGATATGGTTGAGACGGCCTTGCTGACGAGGTCTATTCTGATTCTGATTTGGTCTCCCAAGCTGCATATTCCTATTTTGCTGCTGTGGACGGGCATTCTGGTTCTGTGGCTGTTGACGGGGCTGCTGGTTCTGCTGCTGCCTCGGTGGATTCTGAACTACTTGTTGATTTTGCTGAGGGGCTTGCCTTGGCGGCTGCTGAGGTGCCCTATTGCCCTGGTTCCTATTATTCGGGCAATCCTTCACTTGGTGGTCTGAGCTACCACACTTAAAACATGCACCTGAAAGTCGATAACATTGCTGAGAAGGGTGATTCTTGCCACAATGCTCACACCCGCCTTGAGTTGGAGCATTCTGCTGTTTCTTTTGCTTCTTTCCTTGGTATGATTTCTGCCCACTCTGAAACTGCTGCCTCTTTCTTTGGTTGTCCTTAATAATTTGATTGTTTATATCCTCAAACCTGTAGGCCCTTTTGATAGCCTCTTGAAAGGTGGTTGGTGGTACCACGCCCAAAGCATCTCTCAAAATAATGGGGTTGAGCCCATCCATAAACTTAGTGATCTTTTTCTCCTCGGTGTCCACCAACTCTGGAGCATAGCGAGATAACTTTTCAAACTTGGTAAGATATTCCAGGACAGTCATATCTTCTTGCTTAAGCAACTGGAACTCCGCTGCCTTTTGCTTCTTAATATGTGCTGGGACATATTTCTCACTAAACTGCTGCTTGAAAGTGGCCCAAGCAATCCCATCTTCAATATTCTGGTAGCCCTCCTTGACAGTCTTCCACCAAATGTCTGCTAACCCAGTAAACATGGATGCTGCTAAGTGAACCCGCTGTCTGCCTGTACATACAAAAATGTCGAAGATGTTCTCGGTATGAGCCAACCAATCATCAGCTGATAAAGGGTCTTCCTGACCCGTAAATTCTTTAGGACCCCTTTTTCTGAACTTCTCAAATAGCACATTAGGGTCTCGGTCCCTATTCTGCACCGCTTCCACATTAGCTACTGGTTCCGGCCTCCTACCCAACACTTCCAGCAGTTGCCTTTGAACTTGAGTCAATTCCTCATCCTTCTTGGCCATTTGTTCTTGAAATCGAGCTTGATTTTCATTGGCTCGTTGCTGTTGTTCGACTAACATTTGCATGAGTTGTTGGAATTGACCCGTCACCGGGTTTTCAATCTCGCTGTCATGATTGCTACCTGATGCATTCGCACCTGCCGGAGGTCGACGCGGAGGCATAGTGCTGCAAAACAACTTGTTAGTACAACAAGATATAATAATAAAGCGTTCCCAATCCCAAATCGATGCTAACTAACGGAAATGCTAACGAATCCTTGCCACGTCCTTATGTTTCTAATCCAATTTTAATTGCCTCAAATATTTCTCGCTCTGATACCAAGCCTGTCACGCCCCCGGACCGAGGTCCCGCTAAACGAGGCCTTAATCCGGGGACGCGGCGCGACGGGCCGGAAAATTCCGCCCGCACACGCTAGTTTCCCACAGGTTTCCGCGGTAAGGATTCACGGAATCCGATCCAATAGTGATATATAAGAATCACTTTCATACAAATGAATTACGCGGAAGCATTGTAGCAAACATAAAAGTCTCTCAAACGGGTATAAAATGAGAACGCAAGAGACTAGCATCAAAAGAGAAACATTTACTGTAGGCCCCAAAGTTAGTTTAAAGTTGATACAAAAGTAAAGTAAATCATTAATTACAAATTTTCCCAAAAGAAAATAAGCCAACAATGGCCATGACAAAAACCCAAATGTATATCATGAAATCCCCAAAATGTGATCGCAGCTCCAAGGCAACCCGACGTCTAATTGACATCATCGGGCTGCCACTCGCCCTCCACTGGAACTATAGGTTCCGCCTCGAAGTGCGCCTCAACCGCAAGCGGCTCGACATCTGACACCAAACAAAAGAGAGTCAGACACGACGGTCTGGCAAGCAATTACAACAATAATAAGATGAGAGCGAAACAAAACACGATAAGTAAGAGCTACGATTAAATCACGATTAATAACAATGTCAAAGTGAAGATAGAAGGTACATCTCGATGGTTTTACAAATCCAATGTCATGATGAGTAACATAAATAAATGCCATGAGATGAACATCAATGCATAAAAACAATGGCAACCCACATAAAGCTATATTCTCCTGTTACCGAGGTAACCGGAGCAGACAAACCGTAGCCACTAATCGTGGGACCGGAACGACATAGTCGTTATCAAACAGAACCGTAGCCACTACTCGTGGGACCGGATAATTACCGTTGCCATGGTCGGTACAGACAGAATCCAAACTGCAGCTGGCAGACAAAATAAAAACCCCAAGCCGGATGATCAGCCCGACAAGGTGACCTAAGCCTAGTGGTGCCATTTTAGTGAAAATCCGAAACCTCGAAGAAATGCAATTCTATTTATAAGATACATTTCCAAAGTCGATAGAGAACTACTCCAAACAAATGCATATGGCAAGCCAAGCAAAACAGGTGAGTAGTTTCATCATTTCTAAATATGGGGGTAACCCACTTCAAAACATTAAAAGAATTGGAGAAAGAACCAAAACAAAAGTCTTTTTACACAAAAGAATGTATGATGGTTCGGTCAACTAAGCGGGTAGTCTCGATATACATTTGACCCCTTTATTGTCATTAAAAGAAAGTGATTTGGTGCCACCGAAGATCATTGACAATCATAAGGGATTAAGTGTACATTTAGACGTGAGGGTTTTTCAAGTGGTATTGGCCATAGTCCAAGACACTTCTCACCATGAATTCTAGGCTTGTACAAGGTTGAATGGGCTTCACTTATAGGAGAGAGTTTGGGGCTGAATTGAGCTTGGACAAAGGTCCGAAGTGGACTTGAAATTATATAGAATAAGTCCTTAAAAGTATAGGTTTAAATCCCTTCTTAATCAGGCCCACAACTGTCCTTCCCCAAGCTCAAACAGTCCACTAATCAGGCCCAATTCAGTCCTTAAAGTAGCCCAGGATTCAGGCCATAAAACAGTCCAATATCAGGTCTTGGAATAGCCATCAATAGGTCTCAAAATGGTCCAAGAACTGACCTGAAAACAGCCCAAACCCGAGCCCAGACTGAGCTAGGCTCGCTCGAGCGGACCCAGACAGTAGCTGGGTCGCTCGAGCGGCCCAGTGGGTCGCTCGAACGGACCCAGACAGTGCCTGGTCTGGGTCGCTCGAGCGGACTGGGCCTGCCCAGTCCAGCCCAAGTGCAGAAACTTCCATTTTTTTTTGTTTTTCTTCTTCTTTTCTTGATCATTTCAATCCCCTTTTCATTCCTTTCTTCATACACAATTCTACAACATCTTGGGCCTCTTCTCAATCTCCACAAATCATTAAACCATCATCCATAATCATTTAATTAACACAAACTCAACACTTTTTAAAAGAGTCCAAGTTCTTTTCCATTTCTTTGAACACCCATTTGAGCACAATGAAACAAACTTTACAAGAAACCAAAATGATAACAAACTTCCATTGCATGGTAGAACAACAACATAAATTAAGCTAACTATTAAGATGGTCCATTAAATCAAAATAAACCATAAACTAAAGAGGATTAACACAAAAAGAAAATCAAGAAATAGAACCAATGAGAGAAATCATCACATAATTGTTGAAATATACTTGCCTCTAGCCAAGATAAGATCAAAATCACTCTTCAAACCAAGCCTTAGAGCCTCAAGCTCCAAATCTACAAAAACCCCAAAATTTTTCCCAAGAAACCCTAAAATGTCAACATTTGTGAATCCTCAATGAAAACCTTAGCAAATGGGTTTAAAGCACTCCAAATGGAGAGGAAAACAAGGATCTTGAGTTTAGAAAGCTATTGCTAACCTTGAGGAACCCAAACAAGGAAGAGAGGCTTGAATGAGGGGCTTCACTTAGCTCAAACTCCTCAAGAAGAGTATCTTTGGGAAGCTTGAAGAGGGAGGAAGAGTTTGAGGAGATCAATCCTCCAAGAGCACCTCACCAAGTGAGAGTTCCAGATGAGAGAGAGTTAGAAGAGAGAAGAGGAAAATGCCCTAACAAAGGAAAGTTGCTGGAATGGAATGAAGAAGGAGAAGGAAGAGTCCCCTTCTTAAGAGACAAGCCATTGTGGGCCCCGATCTTCACAAGCCTAGAAACGGTACTTGCGGGCCCCGAACGAAAACGACGAAGAAGACAAAAATGATCGGCGAAATTTCTACTTTCCGAAAAGTATATTTTTGACAATTTCTGGAATTTTCGAAATTTGGGTACAGGTTTTGTGTGAAATGTCAGTTTTGCCCCTTTTTCTCGAAAAAACGCAATTTCTGATCACAAAATCAAGTTGGCCAAAACATGAAAGTTGATGATCTAAAGGAAATAAGTCAAAATACACATAAATTGGGATTTTTACAAGCATCATAAATAAACTCAATAATTTCACACACAATCCACGGGCGCCCCGGCTCGTGTCAAACTGAAGTCAAAGGCTAACAGAGGTTCTCAAAGCTAATCAAACAACCTAATCTAGCTTAATAAAATAAGCTAATCGTCCACTAACCCCACTTATCTACTAATCACGGTTAAAACATAATTAAATACTTCAAACCTGGGTCGGGGTCTGACAGGACCCTTGAATCGTGCTCGAAAGATTGGGATCCTAGATCATGGTTGTATGGGATGTAAACATAGATTTTGGCCGAATCATATACCCAAACCTTGTCCAACGCATGTTTTAGACTCGAGACCAATGTGGCCATTGATCACATTTAGACTACTTAGAAACATATTGAATAACCCTAGGACCAGGGTACGCAGACTTAGAATCCCAAATACAATCACCATTAGAAGCACCAAGAAACACATATTCCCAAGGTATTCGGAATTCCAAGTGTACGTAGAGTTGAATAGTGTTGTTCATAACTTTTTGAACTTTATGTTACATAATACAAGTATAAAAGACCGTACTTGATAGAATGGACCTGTTTATACATGTTTGACATGTGGGGTCAGTCCTTAGAGCTTGGCGCGCACTACTTGCCCTGCCTAGCGCCTATAGATAGACCGGATCACTTGGTTGGCCTTTTTGGTTAGTTAGTGCGCACTCGATGCCCTGCTTCCTTCCGGATTGATCGGATCTATCTTGCTCCTTTTATACCCATTTTGGAATCCTTCCATCATGCTGGAATGCTGCTCATTTGGATTGACCAAGAGTCCATAATTAGACCTAGTAGAGACTACTGAGCCTTATATCGCCTCGTTTGGACTTGTTTGACTTATACATTGAGACTGTGCTTTGACACTGATTTTGGGACTCGAACCCTTATTCTATAACTCGATTTGAAGGGAAGTTTGTAACTTCACTCATGACTGGGGCATGAGGGCGAAGCGAAACATAACAGCCATACAATGATAGTTCTGATTAGTCCCTTAAATAGGCTTGGTCATGCGAGGAGTCACAACCAACCAAGCCTTTGAAAATCATTAGTCTTGGCCTTTTACTGAACCGCATGACCGTAGCATGGCTTACTAGTTCGGATTCCCTAGTTCACCTGACAGGAGCCAATTAATGAAAAAGGTTTACTTTGTTTAGACTAGTCGCTCGTATGCACTGCCACGACCTGTCCTATTATTTGTATCCGCACTTGTATGGTACGAATGCAATGTGCACCTCGATTACTTGATTATCTCATAGATGACCTTAAGATGTTATTATGATCTATTACGTGTACTGGTAGGTAACATGGTGATACCAAGTTTTAGGTACTGTGTTACCGAGCCTTGAGTAGGTATCAGGGATACCAAGAGTAGGCCATGGTGGACAAGTCTTAACGTTGTAGGCATCGACGGGTGCCAAGTTGTAGGTGACACGCACCGAGCGCTGCTTGTTCCTAATACTGCTCCTGGTAGTGAGCACATCGTATTGTGATCAACTTTTGATACTCATATGTGGTTCATCTGTAAACAGATGGTATTTATACATGTTTATGATCCTGATGTTGGGATTGGTGTATGCCCTAAAGCCCACTAGCTGCATTCTCATCTTTTGTTACTGGATATTTAACTGGTTATTTAATGAAAAGACTCTTTTATGCTTAAACATGTATATATGTATGGTTGCGTAAGGCCCATTGTTTCTAAGTAAATGAATTAGGTGTGTAGTGTCTACACACAGATAGGTCTAATTCATGGACAACTGGAAACATCATATTTGTTCATAACTGAAAGAAGGAGCTGGGCACTTCATCTTGGTAGAAGTTATAATGAGATACTCTCCTATATAGGGTGACATACCTAAGTCACGGGAGGGCTTTCCCGGATCTATCTCATTAGTGCATGTGTCATGCACTGAACAGGACCGTTGTAGGTGTGATCTCTAAAATAGTACTATCACAGAAAAGAGATCAAGTCACCTCATGCTACTAAGTAACCGGTGCTCTTAATCTTGAGCATTTGTGGATGAACTGACGAAGTCAAGTTCTTGTGCTTTAATTCACTATGGGTGAGATTCTATTCATGGGTCAACAGCTCTGTGTTTTGGGTACTCGGACTTGATCAGTTGGGACGTGCAAATGCAATATAGAATCTATGCCATTTGATGATGGAATAATCGTCCCCTTAGAATTATCCGATTATTCATCAAAATCTAAGATCTTAGTATATGGATGTTCCATATGAATATTGAACTTGTGGGTCGCTCCCTGGATCAAGAGAATGATATTCAAATGATGATTATGTTTAAGGATATGAAGTTCTAAGGTTTAGATGTAATCGGGAAGGTTGATAGTACATATGATAACCTGACTCGATTATGGATGTTACATAGAGGGGCATTCAGGTCATTACACTTAGTAGGTCGAAGACAACCGTCATTTTATGACGAGCTTATTATAATATATATTTGTCCTTGGAGTTCAACCATAACTCTCTAGTGGAATGAGTTAAGGTTAAAATGGTCTTAATGTTGCTATGGGTTTAGCATGGACATTTTGGTCATTTTGGGAGCCAATGGCAAATATGTCTTTTGGTCCCTTCTCTAGTCACTTACCAAGATTGGCATGGTTTCCTAAAATGTTTAGATAACATAAGGATGAATTATTTTAGTGGAAAAATAATTTTGAGTTTAAATTCAAATAGGCCTTTGATGGCATACATGAATTTAAGTCTAGATAAATTGTATGTGGGCCATGGTGTGCATTGATATGTGGGACGTCCATAATAGGTTTTCCATGGGTAAGGTTTCCAACTTTGAGTAGGACTCTACTTGGAAAGTTGGACTCCTCTTTGGATTAGTATTCCTATGAGTTAGTTTCCTTTTTGGATTAGGAACTTAAAATTAGTAAGTGTTCTACAACTAGTATTACTAATTGTATGGAAAGTTCCTTTTGGTTTCCTTTTCTAATTAGAGTGTTTCTTAAAGGAAAGAAGTCTTTCCTTTTTGGACATAAATTAGAATAAGGAGAGATAACTAAATAGGAAAGGCTTCCCATAATTTCTATAAAAGGAGAACCATCCCCCTTGGACGTCCACTATGCTAAGCAACACTTTTGTAAGACACTAAGAGCCACACGCCCAGCCCTTTGTTGTTTCTCTTCTTGATAGTTGAGAGCTTGAGGTCTGAGTTTTTCCCTTGGAGAAATAGTTCTTGTTTCCTAGATTAAGATCCCACCATCTTAGCCAATCAGATTTGGAAGTGAGATAGAGGAGAAGATCAAAGGCAATACTAGTGCAAGAAAATTCCAGCAACTTGTTTGCAAATTGCAAGTCTGAGTTTGCGCCTTTGGATCTGTTTTTTCAGAGATTTGAAGTCTACAAATCTTCGAGGTAATAGTCTTCTATCATCTCTATTAATTAGACACATGTTGGTCATGATTTAATGGAGTTTCTATGCGATTCTTTATGGCTGATTTCCGCTGCATAGTGCAGAAATCAGATTTTTTAAAATCTGTCATGCTTTGCATCAGCCATAGTAGTCTCTTTATGAGAAGTTTCAGATCTGAATCGCGATTTCTTTCAGTGGTATCAGAGCCACTCCATGTGAAATCATGATCCCAAGTTGTGTATAATTAATCCTAGATTGATTATGGGTATGGTGGCACCCTATTAAAGTTATGTTGTGATGCATGTTGTGTGCAAGTTTCATTAACATTGCTGGAATTTATTTTCCAGATTTGTTTAATGATGCACATAGTGAGTTTGCATGCACTAACCTCTTTGTTTGCAGCCATGTATTGCATCCTTGATGGTTCGCATGATTGTTATGTGGATTTGGATGTTTTTTAATTAGTTGGAAAGTGTACGATTGCGCGGTTAGCAATCATAGGAAGTTGTAAAGTTTCCTTAATTTTATTCCAACTAGTCTTGATGTAAGCTTTCTTGGAAAGCATAGGAATCTCCAATGTAATTTTGGTTTTGTTTCGAGACAAGAAGGTTGCAAGAAATTGGAGTCCTTGGAGATGAAGGAGTCAAGACTTCTAGATGCATGAGGAGTCCTAATTCGATTAGGATTTGAAATCCTAAGAATAGGGAGCCATCAAGGAATGCATACTTTTATTTGCTTTTATATATGGAATGCATGGTTGAATGCTTTATATAATTGCTATAATTGTCACCTAGAAACATGGCCACCGTTAGGTTCTAAAATTGGCATCTTTATTGTATTAGATTGTTTTTAGTTTGGCAAATTGTTTTAAACGAAACTTAGACCAGCACCTTCTATTTGTCTAAGGTTTAAAATTGGATAGGGTTTAGTTTATCTTGGTACCCTTGGTTTCCAAAGGAGGCTAAACTAAAATCTAATTAGATGCTACCTATGGGTTTTCATAACCCAAGATAGGTTTTTGACTCTTTGAAGGGACTTGCTCAAATGTTTTAAAGCAAAGGTTATTTAATTTTAAGATGACTTAAGTCATGAATTTAATTAACCAAGTTTGCTAGATTTAAAAAGAGCTTTTGAGTAAAACAATGTAAAGGTCAAAAAGTATAAACCCTAGCGATAAATAATCTAGTGGGAGAGGGGTTTTAGGAAAGACCCCACGGCCTTCCATTCTCGGTTCATGTTACCTCATTAAAGTGTTAGTGGGAACGGCCATCCCTTCGGTGGAGTTCTTTAACTAAAGAACGCTTTGATGGGTTAATGGGTGAACTAATGTGAATATTCATAATGAGGTGTTAGTAGGAGCGGCCATCCCTTCGGTGGAGTTCTTTACTAAAGATCACTTCTATAGAATGTCAATGAAGTGTTGGTGGGAGCGGCCATCCCTTCGGTGGAGCTCTTTACTAAAGTTCACTTCTAGGAAGGATAAAAGTCTCTTCCCTTCGGAAGACTTAATCATAGACATTCTGGGAATTTCATAAGAGATGGTTATACACTTGACATAAGACGGTGATGACCTCTCCTTAGGAGTTAAGGGTTATTTGTCATATGAGGCCAAACCAATCAGTGATTGGACTACCACTGGATGTGTATCCAGATAGTGATAATCCAAATAAGTCTGCCTTAATTCAACGTGACTGTAGGCTCGGCCATCCCTTCGATGGAGGGTCTATGAGGAGGTTGAAACACTGATACATTATGATTGGGGTTGAATAATGTAAAAAGTTTTGTGCTTTGTTTTTCCTTTTATGACAAGCACCATATGCATATTACATATATACTGCATGTCTAATTATAAACCGTTTTATATCCAGAAAAAGATGGGTAGAGATTCTTTTAGTCCGTTGATGTGCATTCTTCGTGAGAATAAACTGACTGGCCCTAACTACGTAGATTGGAAGAGAAATCTTGACATAGTACTCACTGCTGAGGAGTACAAGTATGTCTTGCTGGAAAACTGTCCCGATATTGATGCTAATTCTACTGATGACCAGCGAGAGGCTGAAAGAAAATGGAAGAAAGCGAACAGCATGGCTAAATGCTACATGCTCGCTTCCATGTCCAACGTGTTGCAAACACAGCACGAGCAAATGGACACAGCCTATGAAATCATGATGTCCTTGTCTGAGATGTTCGCAGACAAGAGCAGGCCGGCTAGGCAAGCTGCTATGAGGACTATCATGAATGCTAGGATGGCTGAGGGAACACCTGTCAGAGAGCATATGCTCAAGCTGATAGATTGTTTCAATGAAGCTGAGATTCTAGGGGCTGAGATTGATGCAGGGAGTCAGACTGACATGATTCTCGAAACTCTGCCGGAATCTTTCAATCAGTTCAAGCTCAATTTCAATATGAGCAAGATGGACATGACTCTACCTGAGTTAATGAAAGAACTCCAGGCGGCAGAGGCTATCATGAAGCCCAAAGCCCAAGCTCATTTTTTCCAGTCTTCCTCTAAACTGAACCCGAAAGGGAAGAAGTCCAAGAAGAAGCAGAATAAGGGAAAAGGGCAGAAAAAGAACAATGCTGGTAATCAGAAAGACAAGGGTACAGATGAAAAGCCCAAAGGGAAATGCTTCAAGTGTGGCCTGAAAGGTCATTGGAAGAAAGATTGTCCCAAGTTCCTGGCCTCAGTTAAGAAAGGTACATCTTTTTCATACTACATTGAAACTTGTCTAGTGGTTGATTCTACTGACTCATGGATAGTAGACTCAGGAGCCACTAATCATATCTGCAATTCATTGCAGGGGTTTCAGATAATGCAGAGAATTGAGAAAGGAGAGTTTGCCTTTAGAGTCGGAACTGGAGCTAAAGTTTGGGCAGTTGCAGTAGGAGTAGTTACCTTACATTTTCCATGTAATAGGATATTAGTTTTAAATAATGCTTTCTATGTTCCGGACATGAGGAAGAATTTAATTTCAGTTTCCAGATTAATTGAATTTAATTATTCAGTTTCTTTCCATTCTGGTATTGATATCAGTAGAGATGGAAATATTATATGTTCCGGTAGAATACATGACAACTTATTTTATATATATCCTATTGCTCCCACACTGCATAATGTACAACAAGAAAGCTCAACTTCCCTTAAAAGGAAGGTATCTTCAATCAATGACACATATCTTTGGCACTTACGTTTGGGTCACATTAACCTAAAATGGATTCAGAGGTTGGTAGAAGATGGGCCCTTAAGCTCATTAGATTTCGAACCTTTTCCTCAGTGCGAATCTTGTCTCAAGGGAAAGATGACCAAACGGTCATTCTCTGGAAAGGGACTTAGGTCAAAGGAGTTGCTAGAATTGATTCACACTGATGTGTGTGGTCCTATGAACAAACCGGCTCGAGGAGGGTATGAGTATTACATCACCTTCACCGATGATTACTCTAGGTATGGATATGTATACCTAATGCGACGCAAGTCTGAGGCGTTTGATAAGTTCAAACAATTCAAGGCTGAGGCGGAGCTACAACTAGGAAAACATATCAAAGCCCTTCGATCCGATCGAAGTGGCGAGTACCTCCTGGGTGAGTTCAAGGAGTACCTCACACAACATGGGATTGTGTCTCAGTTGTCTGCACCGGGTACACCCCAGCAAAATGGTGTAGCGGAGAGAAGAAACCGTACCCTTCTTGATATGGTAAGGTCCATGATGAGTCATGCAACCCTACCTATATCTTTTTGGGGATATGCCTTAGAAGCAGCAGCATACATTTTAAATCTGGTACCATCTAAGTCAGTACCTAGGACACCACAAGAAATGTGGACAGGTCGAAAACCTAGTTTAAATCATATCCACATTTGGGGTTGTCCAGCCTATGTACTGAATGATAAAGCTACCAAGCTAGAACCCAGATCAGAAATGTGCTACTTCATTGGGTATCCTAAGGGAACGAGAGGTGGCATCTTTTATCATCCAAAGGAGCAAAAAGTGCTCATCAGCACTCATGCTAGGTACTTGGAGGATGATTGTATGATGCACCAAGAGCTTAGTTGTAAAGAAACCCTTGAGGAGATTCTTCCGGGATCTCCTATAACATCTGTACCAGATCCTGAGGCAGTAGATGAACAAGATATTCCTTTGAACACTCCGGAGCCTCGTCGTAGTGGGAGAGTTTCTAGACAACCAGAAAGATATCTAGGAGTGTCTTTTAAGACAGACTCTGAAGATCTGGTTGAGGATCCTACTAGTTATGATGAAGCAGTAACGGATATAGATGCTGACATGTGGCAGCAAGCGATGAAATCTGAAATGGATTCTTTGTATTCCAATCAAGTCTGGGAACTTGTAGATGCACCTGAAGGGATTAAACCCATAGGGTGCAAGTGGATCTACAAGAGAAAGAGAGGAGTGGATGGGAAGGTGGAAACCTTCAAAGCAAGACTGGTGGCGAAAGGATATACTCAGAAAGAGGGCATCGATTATGAGGAAACCTTTTCACCAGTGGCTATGCTTAAGTCCATAAGGATTCTCTTGGCCATCGCATGTCATTATGACTACGAGATATGGCAGATGGATGTCAAGACAGCTTTTCTTAATGGAAGTCTTGACGAATGCATCTATATGATGCAACCAGAGGGCTTCATTGCTAGTGGCCAAGATAACATGGTTTGTAAACTTAAGAAGTCCATCTATGGACTTAAGCAAGCATCTAGAGCATGGAACATCAAGTTTAATCAGGCAGTCAAATCCTTTGGCTTTGATCAAAACATTGATGAACCATGTGTGTATAAGAAAGGAAATGGGAAAGCAGTTGCATTTTTGGTTCTATATGTAGATGACATATTACTCATAGGAAATGATGTAGGTTTATTGTCATCCACAAAGGTTTGGTTATCCTCTCAATTTCAGATGAAGGATTTGGGTGAGGCCAGCTATATCTTAGGGATCAAGCTTTTGCGTGATCGCAAGAATAAGATGTTAGCCCTATCCCAATCTTCTTACATTGAGAAGATATTGGTCAAGTTTAATATGCATGACTCCAAGAAGGGCCTCCTAGCTTCTAGACATGGAGTACCACTGTCTCGAGATCAATGTCCAAAGACATCTGAAGAGATAGAGACCATGAGGAGAGTTCCATATGCATCCGCTGTTGGAAGCCTCATGTATGTTATGTTATGTACTAGACCAGATATTTGCTTTGCCGTTGGCATGGTTAGCAGATATCAGTCAAACCCCAGACCTATGCATTGGACAGCAGTTAAGCATATATTCAAGTATCATCGGAGAACGAAAGACTATATGCTAACCTTTCGAGCAGATGATCTAACGCCATTGGCGTATACAGACTCTGATTTCCAATCTGATAGTGACGCCAGAAAGTCTACCTCAGGGTACGTCTTTACTTTGTCAGGAGGGGCTATATCATGGAGAAGTGTCAAGCAATCCGGTATAGCTGATTCTACCATGGAAGCAGAGTATGTGGCGGCATCGGAAGCTGCGAAGGAAGCGGTATGGCTCAGAAAATTCCTGTTGGAATTGGGAGTTGTTCCTGCAGTACAAAAACCGATTGTCATTTACTGCGAGAACACTGGTGCTGTAGCACAGTGCAAAGAGCCCAGGAATCACAAGAAAGGAAAGCACATTCAGAGAAAGTACCACTTGATCCGGGAATTCATTCAGGATGGAGAGATAGTGGTGGAGCATATTGCTTCAGCAAATAACTTAGCTGACCCCTTCACTAAGACTCTTACTGAGAAAGTCTTCACTTCTCATGTTGAGTCTATGGGTGTTAGGTTAGGAAGCAGTGATCTTTAGTGCAAGTGGGAGTTTGTTGGGATTGGTGTATGCCCTAAAGCCCACTAGCTGCATTCTCATCTTTTGTTACTGGATATTTAACTGGTTATTTAATGAAAAGACTCTTTTATGCTTAAACATGTATATATGTATGGTTGCGTAAGGCCCATTGTTTCTAAGTAAATGAATTAGGTGTGTAGTGTCTACACACAGATAGGTCTAATTCATGGACAACTGGAAACATCATATTTGTTCATAACTGAAAGATGGAGCTGGGCACTTCATCTTGGTAGAAGTTATAATGAGATACTCTCCTATATAGGGTGACATACCTAAGTCACGGGAGGGCTTTCCCGGATCTATCTCATTAGTGCATGTGTCATGCATTGAACAGGACCGTTGTAGGTGTGATCTCTAAAATAGTACTATCACAGAAAAGAGATCAAGTCACCTCATGCTACTAAGTAACCGGTGCTCTTAATCTTGAGCATTTGTGGATGAACTGACGAAGTCAAGTTCTTGTGCTTTAATTCACTATGGGTGAGATTCTATTCATGGGTCAACAGCTCTGTGTTTTGGGTACTCGGACTTGATCAGTTGGGACGTGCAAATGCAATATAGAATCTATGCCATTTGATGATGGAATAATCATCCCCTTAGAATTATCCGATTATTCATCAAAATCTAAGATCTTAGTATATGGATGTTCCATATGAATATTGAACTTGTGGGTCGCTCCCTGGATCAAGAGAATGATATTCAAATGATGATTATGTTTAAGGATATGAAGTTCTAAGGTTTAGATGTAATCGGGAAGGTTGATAGTACATATGATAACCTGACTCGATTATGGATGTTACATAGAGGGGCATTCAGGTCATTACACTTAGTAGGTCGAAGACAACCGTCATTTTATGACGAGCTTATTATAATATATATTTGTCCTTGGAGTTCAACCATAACTCTCTAGTGGAATGAGTTAAGGTTAAAATGGTCTTAATGTTGCTATGGGTTTAGCATGGACATTTTGGTCATTTTGGGAGCCAATGGCAAATATGTCTTTTGGTCCCTTCTCTAGTCACTTACCAAGATTGGCATGGTTTCCTAAAATGTTTAGATAACATAAGGATGAATTATTTTAGTGGAAAAATAATTTTGAGTTTAAATTCAAATAGGCCTTTGATGGCATACATGAATTTAAGTCTAGATAAATTGTATGTGGGCCATGGTGTGCATTGATATGTGGGACGTCCATAATAGGTTTTCCATGGGTAAGGTTTCCAACTTTGAGTAGGACTCTACTTGAAAAGTTGGACTCCTCTTTGGATTAGTATTCCTATGAGTTAGTTTCCTTTTTGGATTAGGAACTTAAAATTAGTAAGTGTTCTACAACTAGTATTACTAATTGTATGGAAAGTTCCTTTTGGTTTCCTTTTCTAATTAGACTGTTTCTTAAAGGAAAGAAGTCTTTCCTTTTTGGACATAAATTAGAATAAGGAGAGATAACTAAATAGGAAAGGCTTCCCATAATTTCTATAAAAGGAGAACCATCCCCCTTGGACGTCCACTATGCTAAGCAACACTTTTGTAAGACACTAAGAGCCACACGCCCAGCCCTTTGTTGTTTCTCTTCTTGATAGTTGAGAGCTTGAGGTCTGAGTTTTTCCCTTGGAGAAATAGTTCTTGTTTCCTAGATTAAGATCCCACCATCTTAGCCAATCAGATTTGGAAGTGAGATAGAGGAGAAGATCAAAGGCAATACTAGTGCAAGAAAATTCCAGCAACTTGTTTGCAAATTGCAAGTCTGAGTTCGCGCCTTTGGATCTATTTTTTCAGAGATTTGAAGTCTACAAATCTTCATGGTAATAGTCTTCTATCATCTCTATTAATTAGACACAGGTTGGTCATGATTTAATGGAGTTTCTATGCGATTCTTTATGGCTGATTTCCGCTGCATAGTGCAGAAATCAGATTTTTTAAAATCTGTCATGCTTTGCATCAGCCATATTAGTCTCTTTATGAGAAGTTTCAGATCTGAATCGCGATTTCTTTCACCTGAAGCAGTAAGGCCAATGTTCATGTTTCTCTTCCAGTCTACATAGTTGGATCCCACCAATTTATTTTAGTTCAGGATGGTCACAAGAAGATTGAAAGTAGATGAATTCATACTAACAAACTGTAGCACATAACCATACATTCATTAATAAATATAAATGACATTAGGTTTAACATTCTCACCAAAATTTATGTGGAATCCTCTAACCACTTAAATTCAAAATGCATCGAAATTCCAATCCCTTACGGCATGCCTACTTGGGGAGTGCAGATGCAACTTAGATTGATGCGGATCAATGTCGGTCCATAATAAATTTAAGACTAACAATCCATGTCCCCTATCATTCATTATTATCTAAGTATCTCATACCAAATAATATGTGACTTTCAATTAAACTTTGATTTCTAAAATACATGATTCAAATCTTTGGGGATACTACATTATTATTTTAATTAAGTATGACCCACCGATTAGCATTACGTGATAACCATTGTGAGTAGCGCCTCCTTGGGGAGTAAGCCCCCACCCTGCCTCACCAACGCTTTCCTAAGGAGATTCATATCTAGTAACCAGCCAAATAAATGCCCTCCGTTGGGATCAGCCACTCTCCTGATGGCACGGGGCACTTACTTGCAATAAACAGACCTACTGTAGAAAACCATAGGGATTTCTCAATTTAAATGCCCTGCTCCCACTTAATATTTTAGAATTGAGGATTTCCTTTTAGGTCTATGGACCCGCATATAAAGAATATCAAATCATCTCAAAATAAAACCAACGATAGGTTCCAAGTCAAATTTAAAATTAAGGAAAGTCTAGTTACTAAGATTAGTATTACCACTGGGTGCATCTCATGGGTCCACTAAAACTAATTCTATTATTAGAACTCTTTCCAAAATATTAAATTGGTTTGACCAATTTTGGCAATTGCTATGTTTGGATCAGATTGGAAAGAAATAGAAACATGCTATTAAAGCAATCACATACATAGAAAGTAGTAGGGATGTAACGGTTCAGTTAACCACTCATTTTGGGAAAACCGTTAACCTTTTTAGCTTTTAAAAACCGTAACCGTAACCATGAAAAATCGTTAAAAAGCGAACCTCGGTTAACTGTTCGATTACGGTTAATTGTCACTTGAAAAAAAAATTTGTGAAAATTTTGCCATTTACCAATCAAACATAGTGTGAAGAAAAAAAACCATAGTTGGAGAATGGCATGATATGTAACTGTAAAACAAAAAAAAAGTAATTTTCATTCAAGCCCTTAGGTTTTCTTCTTATTAGCGAAATGGTTCGGCTGAACCGTATTTAACGGTTCAGTTTGCTTAATAACCGTGAGTCGAGATAAAAACCGTTATCGAACCGTGAAGCATGGTTTTTCGATTTCAATAATCGTAACCATAACCGAACCGTGAAACATGGTTATTAACCATGGTTTGGTCCAGTTAGACGATTTCTCAATTTTCTTTTACACCCCTAGAAAGTAAAGGTGCACAGAAAAAAGGCTAAACCGATGCGAACCGAGCGGTTCGGTCAAGGTTCGGATGCGATTAAACAACTTAAACCTAACCAATTATCTAAATTTATATTTTTTATAAAATATATAAAAGAATATGAAATATTACTTGAAGAAGACTCGAACCCTCACTTCGTTACTTGAAGTCCAACGTTTCTCACCAATTGAACTAATTTTTTTTTATGAAAAAAAAAACCGTAATCGAACCAAACTGGTTCCTTTCGGTTCGGTTCAATTCGGTTTGAGCACATGGCGGTTCGGTTCGGTTTAAGAAAATAGAAAACCGATGGGTTCAGTTTAGAGGTGTTCATCGGGTCGAACCCGCGGGTTTTGGGTCCCCGACCATATTTTATGTGGGTGAGAACCCACCCGAACCCGACCCATTTGGGTCATGGGTTGGTCAGGTCACGAGTCAGTCGGGTCACGGGTCATCGGGTCGCGGGTTGGGTTCGGGTAAAAAAATTGTAAAAAAAAAATTTGATTTTATTAAAAATGAAAGGGCAATTCCATCTTTAGAACTTTGAATGGGTTTAACCCGAATTCAAATGAGCCATTCAGAGTCCAAACCCAAATCAAAGTCAGAATCCTCTAATGTGCCAAATACAAAATCAAATGGGCCTGTTGCGGTTCAATTGGAACAATTATTTGCACCCTGATCAAAACCTGTAAAAAGTTCAGACTATATTAGTTATCAAGATCCAGATCCAGTTCACTGGACCCAAGGCTTGGATTTGGTTCCCTAAAAAAAAAGGTTCAGACCTTGTACCTCTCTCCTTCTCTCTGAAATTTGATTGCATGCTGTAAGAAAGCAATTTAATAAGGTGGTTTTTTCCCCTGTTGAATGGTCAGTGATAGCTAGTGTGGAAATGTTTGCCTACAAAGGGGTGGCTTCCAATCTTGTGACTTATCTTATTGATGTTGTGGGTATGAAGACATCCTCAGGAGCAAAAATAGTCAATAGTTGGGGTGGGGTCACTTCCATGCTTCCCCCCCGTTTGGCATTTTACTATTAAAGTCAAGTGGAGTGAAGTGAAATGAAAAGTATGAATAAAATATGTAGTGGGTTATGATGGTATTTTATTTTTGGTTGTTTGGGATGAAATATTGTTGACTTTTGGTATGGAAAATGGAGTTTTTTTTTTCTTTTAGTTAATAAATGTGGTTACGTTTTTACTTTTTGTTGGAAAAGTTGGAGGGAGTTTTGAGAAAAAATGCTTTTGATGTGATGTTTAGGATGACTTAACTTTACTTGACTTTACTAGTCAAGTTACCAAACGAAAAGGGTTTTTATTTTTGAGTTACTTTTTAGTATTAAAAAGTAATTACATTTAATCTTTTTATTACCGGATTCACGGGTGGGTCACCCGGTGACCCGACCCGTTAGACTCGTTAACCGTTTCTTTCTCTATCGGGTCGGGTCGAGCACCGAAAATCCGCTACCATGACCTACCCATTGACCCATGGGTCGGGTCGGGTCACGGGTAGTTTTGTACACCTCTAGTTCGGTTTGGTTGATGGTTTTCCCTATAAACCGATCCGAACCGCCCATGTGCACCCCTAATAGAAAGTAACAAAAATTAAAACTGTTCATCTCCTCCACATGGCCCATACGGAATAGACTTCTTGGACTTCTTAAACTTCCAAACTTTGGGTATCTCCAAAACTCTTTTGGTAATCTTCAAAGTCTTTGGTTAAGAGTCCAACACCACCTTCCTTCTTTGTCTTAGATGCCGCCATAATTTACAAAATTGATAAAAATAAAAATTACATAAATTCCTATGTCTCAACGATGAAACTTACATGGCAATCTAATAATGGAAATAAAATGGCTTAAAGGGAAAACATCATGCCTTGCCCTTTCATTGGAAACCAAGAAAACCATGATTCCATTTACATATTGCCTCAAATAAACCAATAACCAAAAAGGAAAGTCAAAGACTTGTGGGCCATATGGAGAGGACAATAAACCTGCAGGGTTAGTATCTCATACAACCATACAAACCACAAAACCAGGCTGCCAATCTGTAGTGGAAAAACAAGCGGCCAAAAGAATCCCGAATATGTAAAAAACAGACCTGAACCTTGCTGTTCGTGTGTCTCCTGTTAGATCTCGTGATCACTGAGAGGGGGGGGTGAATCAGTGATCTCTTTTAAACAGGTCCTTGCTAACAACAATTCAAATCAAACCACACAATTTGACACCAGATTTTACGTGGTTCACCAAAAGGCTACGTCCACGGTTCAATCCCGTCCGAACAACAATCCGGTACATGTCTGAATCTTATTTAGTCGCACCGACGACAAAGAGCACCAACCCTTAGTTTCAGATAGCACCAACTATCTAGGAAGCACCGACTCCCTTGAGTTTCAGATAGCACCAACTATCTAGGAAGCACCGACTCCCTTAGGTTTCAGATAGCACCAACTATCTAGGAAGCACCGACTCCCTTTAGGTTTCAGATAGCACCAACTATCTAGGAAGCTACAACTCCCTTTACAATTTGTCTGCACCCACAGACAGGATCACCAAACCCCAAAACACCAAGCACCAACTTGATGATTACAGCAAAGAAGATAAACTGATCTACAGCCCTTTCCCCTCTACAATTCTCTCTCTCTCAATCCCTTACAAATAGAAATCTAAAGCATAAAAGAGAGACTTATCTTATGAACGAAAATACCATCTTCATGAGGCTTCAAATTCGTCCACACTTGCTGTAGAAAACGTCAGCACATCAGCACAACAGCACCACAACAGCAACACAGCCACAACACTCTATTCTCTCCAAACTCTCTCTTTTTCTCTCTTCTTTCTCTCTTTCTGTTGTGTACATAAAAACGAGCCTAACATGCCCTTATATAGGTTTTAGCAACCCTTAAGAGTCTTCAAAATAGGCTACAATTCGTTTAGAAAGAGTCCCAAACGAATTACCAAAAATTCCTAACTTTTAGCAAAAGACTTCTAATTCTGCGTTACTTGCTGTCTGTGTGTGCTCGGTCGACATCATACTTTGCTCGGTCGACCGGGTGAACTGGGCGCCTGACGAACTTTCAACAAGTTGTAAGTTGTCAAATTCTGGAACCCGAGCTCGGTCGACATCCTGGAAGCCTCGGTCGACCGCGTGCATGCTCGGTTGACCGCACCAGGAGCTGGGTCGACCGGATGACCTCTGTGTCAAAAATAACTGTAAGCTCTGATTTTGCACTTTCTTCATGCTCGGTCGACCTGCCAGGGAGCTCGGTCGACCGGGTACACTGCACCAGGAAAAACTGATTTTCTTCACTGTTTTCCTTTTTCATTCTTCTTGAGCTCTATCACTTCCACTCTTTCAACACATGATTGAGACATAGTGTTGACAATAATTCCAATACAATTTGATGCTTGAGACACCAAACACACCAATGCTTCAAGATTCAACTCAATGCATCTCAAATTCCAACAATCTCCCCCTTTGGAATTGTTGGCAACACTTGGAACTTCAACACAGACACTTGGAACATGTTGACATCATAGAGCCTTTTTAGAACAATAAACTCCCCTTGGATCATGATCTTCTCATTCACTATCTTGATACCAATTTTCATTCCAATCTTCCATCTTCCTCATGCTATCATATTTTCATCTTCTTAGCATAAGACTAACTTCAACATGCATATAGTCTTTCCTTGCATAATCTTCTCAGCATAACTTGATACCAATCTCCAGATAACCTTCTCAAGATGACATGCATATCAACCTTTCCATGCATAATCTTCTCCCCCTTTGACAATAATTCCAAAGGGACCAATCTAGGAGCAAATAAGATATTCAACGAATTCATTGCTCCCCCTTTCTGGCACATCTCCTAAGGTGTAGGAGAGTGAGTAACTCCTAATTTCTTTCGGAGATACTCGAAGACTTCCTTTGGCAAAGGTTTTGTGAAGATATCAGCCACTTGCTCAGTAGTAGGAACGTATTCCAACTTTACCTCACCATCTGCAACTTTATCCTTGAGAAAGTGATAGCGGATTGCAACATGCTTAGTCCTTGAATGCTGAACTGGATTCTTGGAGATATGAATTGCACTAGTGTTATCACAGAGGATCGGCGTAGGATCTGTTGTTGGAACTCCTAAATCAGAGAGCATTTGCCGCATCCATAACACTTGCGTACAACAAGTTGCCGCTGCAATATATTCTGCTTCCGCTGTCGAAAGTGAGACGGAGTCTTGCTTCTTGCTATGCCAAGCTACCAATCTATCACCAAGATAGAATGCACCACCACTTGTACTCTTGCGATCATCTACGCAACCAGCCCAATCGGCGTCTGAGTATGCGACAAGAGTAAAGGATTTACCTTTAGGATACCATATTCCAAGCTCCATAGTACCTTTTAGATATCGAAATATCCTTTTCACTGCTGTAAGGTGCGTCTCAGTTGGTGATGCTTGAAATCGAGCCACCATACATACTGCTTGTAGAAGATCTGGTCTTGTAGCAGTCAAGTAAAGCAAGCTTCCTATCATAGAACGATAGGTGGTGTGATCAACGGACGAAGCCTTATCATCTTTGCTAAGTTTCGTGTTCGTTGTCATTGGCGTGCTCACGGGCTTGCTGTCTTCCATGTTAAAACGCTTCAGCATTTCCTTTATATATTTCATCTGAGATATAAAAATACCATTTTTCAGCTGCTGAACTTGTAATCCTAGGAAGAACTTTAGCTCTCCAAGCATAGACATCTCAAATTCTTTCGTCATATCTTCAGCAAAAATCCTGCACATATTCTCATCATTGCCTCCAAATATTATGTCATCAACATAAACAATAACCACCAGCTGTTTGCTTGAATCAGATTTGACATACAGATTGCTATCAACTAGTCCTTTTCCAAAACCAATCTTGCGAAGATAAAGATCCAGCCTTGCATACCATGCCCTTGGCGCCTGTTTCAGTCCATATAGAGCCTTCTTCAGCTTGCAAACTAAGTCTGAATTTTTGCTAATTAGAAAGCCATCAGGTTGCTCAATGTAGACCTCTTCTTCAAGTAAACCATTCAAGAAAGCTGACTTAACATCCATCTGAAATACCTTGAAGGTTTTATAGGCAGCCAATGCAAGAAACATACGAATGGCTTCCAGACGAGCCACCGGTGCAAAGGTCTCTTCAAAATCTATGCCTTCAACTTGTGCATAGCCTTTACAAACCAACCTTGCCTTGTTTCGTATGACCTGACCATCTTCATTCAGCTTGTTCCGAAAGACCCATTTTGTACCAATCACATTCTTATCAGTAGGTCTAGGGACTAGTTCCCATGTGGAGTTTTTCTCAATCTGCTCCAACTCCTCATGCATAGCTTTTAACCAGCTTTCATCTAGACTAGCTTCAGCTACGGTCTTGGGCTCAATGGTGGACACAAGTGAGTAATTGCTAACTACACTTTGTCTAGTTTTTACACCGGCCTCAGGATCTCCAATGATTTGATCCTTAGGGTGTTGCTCTACCCAAGTACTTTTCTTTCTAGGAGAAGTATCCTCTGAATCATCTTTTGCCTTTTCAGAATCAGGTTCAGCCACTTCATCATCAATCTCACTCGAGTCCTCATAAACTGGACTGTCATTATGAGTTACCTTCTTTGACTCATGGTTTTCATCAATTCTAACATCAGCACTTTCAATAATTTTTCTGGTCCTTTTGTTAAGGCATCTGTAAGCTTTACTAGAGGATGAGTAACCCAGAAAAATACCTTCATCGGCTCTTTCTTCAAATTTACCCGGATTTTGTTCGAGCCGCTTGATGTAACACTTGCTACCGAAGACTCTGAAGTGCTTGACTGTAGCTTTTCTTCCAAACCATAGCTCATAAGGTGTTTTATCTTCATGTGGCCTGATCAAGCAACGATTCTGAATATAAACAGCCGTATGAATCGCCTCTTTCCAATACTTATCAGCCATCTTACTTTCAATCAGCATGGTGCGTGCCATTTCTTGCACAGTGCGGTTCTTGCGCTCAACAACTCCATTCTGCTGTGGAGTTCTAGGGGCGGAGTATTGTCTTTGGATGCCATGATGTTCACAATACTTAGTGAATTCATCAGATGTGAATTCGCCTCCACGATCAGACCTTAGCGTCTTGATCTGCTTCCCTAGCATGTTTTCAACCTGTGCTTTAAACACTTTGAACCGATCAAGTGCTTGATGTTTATGCTTAAGAAATAATACCCATGTCATGCGAGTAAAATCATCAATGCAAAGCATAAAATACTTATCTCCATTGGTGCTTTGAGTCCGCATCGGTCCACAGAGATCAGTGTGTACCAGCTCAAGAGGTTTCTTCGTATGATGCTCCTTCGTCTTGAACATTACCCTCGTTTGCTTTCCCTTTTGACAAGAGTCACAAATGGGGTTTGAAGGCTTTTCAACTGTAGCCATACCTCTAACAGCCTTTGAATTGCAAATCTTTGACATGTTGCCAAAGTTTAGATGCCCAAGGCGTTTGTGCCACAACCAACTCTCTTCTGACCGACTCAATAAGCATGTCTTTTCAGCTCCATCTGACAAGGTGTAAAGATTTCCAGCTGTCCTTGACCCAGTAGCCACTGTTTTGCCGTTGCTACTCTTCTTGATAGCAAACCCATTCTTTGTAAAAACAATTTCGTGGCCCTTATCACAGATCTGGCTCACACTCAACAGATTGTGTCTCAATCCAGACACATATAAGACCTCTTCAGATCTGATCTTGTTTGCCATCAGCTGAACAACACCTTTTCCAACAATTTTGGCACCATCATTGTTACCAAACTTTACCGAACCACCTTCATAGTGCTGTAACTTGATGAATTTTTCTTTATCACCAGTCATATGACTCGAACAGCCACTATCAAGGACCCATGGTGCTGTCTTCTTTTGTGCATTGAAAGCGGTTTGCACAATGAGAGATTTCTTGCCTTTTTCTGCACTTTTCTTTGCCCTCCAAGTTTTGACTAACTTGGGTTTCTTTTCAACCTGAATTGGTTTAGCAGTAGGCAGCCTACAATCCCTAGCCATGTGTCCAAAATTATGACACTTGTAGCACTCAATATTGTGGCTATTTAGGATTGAGAAAGGGTTCCTTCTCACAACTGGGCTGTTTCTCACATAGAATTTACAATCTGCCCTTCTATGTCCATACCTATTGCAATGATAACAATAGCCATAAAATTTGTATCTTTTATATGGCTGGTTAGGCTTCATGTCCTTTCTCACTTGAATGGGCTCTTTTCTAGGCAGTGTGGGCTTCACAGAATTGGAAGGTGTAGTAGCTTGCTTTACAAACACCGTCTCTACAGAAGGTGTAACCTTAGAAGATTCTCCATTCTCAAATCCTATTCCAAATCTGAAGTGAGGGGGTCTTTGAACTTTCAAAATTTCATTCAGCTTCAATGTACCATTGATAGCTTGAAACTCCTTGAGCTTTTGTTTCATTTGCATATTTTCAGTCCTTGCTCCAAGGATTTCATTCTCAAGTTTCATCACTTCCTCAGTTTTGGTACAGATTTGTATTTCTAGGACATCTACCATTCTTTTATACTCTTCTAATTCAGTTTTCAAAGCAATAACTGAAATTTCAGATTCATGAAGAAGTTTCAGATTTTTCTTACTTGATCTTCGCTCCTTGCTAAGCTCCTCAAGTGCAGCAATGAGCTCTTCTTCAAGATTCACTTCAGCCTCCTCTTCGTTTTCCAGCTCTTGCTCATCGTCTTCTTCAATAGTAACCATGAAGAGTGCTTCAGTCGCCTCGACTGATTCATCATCGTCCGAAGATTCAGACGTGCTGTCATTATGCTGACTGATGAAGCTCTTTGCTTGCCCTTCTTTCTGAAATTCTTCTTCCATTTACTCTTATCAACATAAGAGTCATTATCATTGTCTTCTTTCAGCGGGCACTTCGCAGCAAAGTGGCCAACACCGCCACATTTGAAGCATTTAAAGGGTAGCTTCCCTTTATACTTGCCATTGCTTCCTTTCTTCAGCCTTCTAATAAATTGAGCCTCAAGCTCATCATCATCAGAATCATGACCAGCAATCTCTTTTGCCTTTTTCTGAACTTTGAAGGCCGCTTCTCTATCCGATGAAGACGTCTTACCTATGCGCATCTCATAGGCAGTGAGAGAACCATGCAGCTCATCCATTGAAAACTCGTTCAGATCTTTGGCTTCTTCTATGGCTGAGACTTTAGAATCAAACCGGGGAAGGAGAGATCTTAGAACCTTTTTGACGATGACTGGTTCTTTAATCTCCTCTCCTAGTCCACGAATGTCATTCGTGACTTCATTCACCCGTTGCATGTAAGAATCAACATTCTCGTTATCCTCCATGCGAAGCGACTCAAATTGGGAGCGATGAGTTTGCAATTTCGCTTCTTTGATCTTCTCATCTCCTTCATGGATGCTTTTCAGCTTATCCCAGATTTCCTTGGCTGTCTTGCATGCTATAACTTTGATCAGCTCGCTGTCAACAAGTCCGCTAAAGAGTGCATTCTGCGCCTTAGAGTCGTTGTCTGCTAACTTCTTCGTTGCAGCATCAGTGGGTACAATGGCAGAATTGTAACCCGACTCTGACAGTCTCCCAGACATCATAGCCAAGAGATTTGATGAAGGCCTGCATTCTAATCTTCCAAAAGCTGTAATTAGAACCATCAAACAACGGTGCTTTCATATTCGCTGTGCTGGTTGCCATGTGATTTGACAAAGATCACCCTTAGCGTGTTAAGCTTATCAAGGGAAACCTTACGCTCTGATACCAATTGTTAGATCTCGTGATCACTGAGAGGGGGGGGTGAATCAGTGATCTCTTTTAAACAGGTCCTTGCTAACAACAATTCAAATCAAACCACACAATTTGACACCAGATTTTACGTGGTTCACCAAAAGGCTACGTCCACGGTTCAATCCCGTCCGAACAACAATCCGGTACAGGTCTGAATCTTATTTAGTCGCACCGACGACAAAGAGCACCAACCCTTAGTTTCAGATAGCACCAACTATCTAGGAAGCACCGACTCCCTTGAGTTTCAGATAGCACCAACTATCTAGGAAGCACCGACTCCCTTAGGTTTCAGATAGCACCAACTATCTAGGAAGCACCGACTCCCTTTAGGTTTCAGATAGCACCAACTATCTAGGAAGCTACAACTCCCTTTACAATTTGTCTGCACCCACAGACAGGATCACCAAACCCCAAAACACCAAGCACCAACTTGATGATTACAGCAAAGAAGATAAACTGATCTACAGCCCTTTCCCCTCTACAATTCTCTCTCTCTCAATCCCTTACAAATAGAAATCTAAAGCATAAAAGAGAGACTTATCTTATGAACGAAAATACCATCTTCATGAGGCTTCAAATTCGTCCACACTTGCTGTAGAAAACGTCAGCACATCAGCACAACAGCACCACAACAGCAACACAGCCACAACACTCTATTCTCTCCAAACTCTCTCTTTTTCTCTCTTCTTTCTCTCTTTCTGTTGTGTACATAAAAACGAGCCTAACATGCCCTTATATAGGTTTTAGCAACCCTTAAGAGTCTTCAAAATAGGCTACAATTCGTTTAGAAAGAGTCCCAAACGAATTACCAAAAATTCCTAACTTTTAGCAAAAGACTTCTAATTCTGCGTTACTTGCTGTCTGTGTGTGCTCGGTCGACATCATACTTTGCTCGGTCGACCGGGTGAACTGGGCGCCTGACGAACTTTCAACAAGTTGTAAGTTGTCAAATTCTGGAACCCGAGCTCGGTCGACATCCTGGAAGCCTCGGTCGACCGCGTGCATGCTCGGTTGACCGCACCAGGAGCTGGGTCGACCGGATGACCTCTGTGTCAAAAATAACTGTAAGCTCTGATTTTGCACTTTCTTCATGCTCGGTCGACCTGCCAGGGAGCTCGGTCGACCGGGTACACTGCACCAGGAAAAACTGATTTTCTTCACTGTTTTCCTTTTTCATTCTTCTTGAGCTCTATCACTTCCACTCTTTCAACACATGATTGAGACATAGTGTTGACAATAATTCCAATACAATTTGATGCTTGAGACACCAAACACACCAATGCTTCAAGATTCAACTCAATGCATCTCAAATTCCAACATCTCCGATCGACCGGACACGGGGTCGGGTCGACCAGACTCACGAATTAGAAAAGTTCGATTCTCCAGTTTCGTGTCCATTCGAAGCCAAACATCCTTTAATGGATTCTTACCATCCTTTCATTACAGAATAACCCTTTTGTGAACATTCCAACAACAGATCTACTTAAAAAGAAAGCAAATCCACAAATTTTAGTTGGATTTTCCAGTTTCTCTTTATTTTACCGCTTAATTATATTTTATTTCACACATGATGCTAAAGTTAATTGAAGTGAAGGATTACATTAAGAGACGAGAAAATAAGAGGAGTCATATAAAAAAATTAGAAAAAACTATTCGCTTATGACAAAATACCCTCTTCTTTTTATCCACTATGATGAAAAACCCTTTTTTTATCCACAAAATTTTTTTAAAAAAAGTACCTTCTTATGACACTAAATGACAAAAACCCTCTTAATTATCCAAAAAGGTTAAAAATGGTACCTTCTTCTTTTCATGTCTCTTAATTTGAACCTTCACTTCAAATTCACTTTACAAGTGAATTATCCAATCAGGAAGGGGTGGAATATGCAAAAGCATTCACACACAAAAAAAATGACGATGCAAATTAGGATGTGACATTTTGTCATGAGGATGCATAAGAGCATGAGGAGAAAATCACGTTTGATCATAGCAAGGCATTTGATGAGAGGAGCCCATGTAAATCTCATGGAATAGAAGGACAAAAACCATGATGCCTTTAGGAAATGTATAAAGAGGCGATGACCATGTGAAAGCAATGCAAATAGGCAAGCAGTCTAGGTCCCTATATACAAAAAAAAAAATCTATAAATAATGAAAAGTCCCCACCGTTTTTTTTTAAGAAGGAAAATATATATATATATTTTTTGAAATACCACTAAACGAGTGATGTACCTTTTTTTATTTTAAAAAATGTACGTCTTCCCACTAGAATGGCTAGGCAAAAGAACTCCAATCTGTTGAGCAGTGAATATTCTCACACTCAAAAGGTAGGAGGATGTAACCAAAGGATACAAT
>CM022948.1:12197683-12205183 GCA_012931725.1 Litsea cubeba
ACCTTCCATTGGGGACAATGTCTGTTTTAAGTGTAAGTTGCAAGCAGAAGTGCTCATATTTGATGCTAAATGGATGAAGAATCAAGCAGAAGGGCATTGTGGTAAATTTGATGAAATCAGGAGTTTCCCGGAACATAACCAGTATTGGAGGGCTCATATTGTTCGGAACGAAAAATGGTGCAACTTTAATTCTTGGTTCGAATCCAACAGAAGCCCGAGTGAGAAGATATGGTCAAGAAGAAGATTTTGACTAAGTTAGAATTTAACTAATTATTTTATTTCCATCTCCCCATGTCACTTCCTAAACTCTCTCAAAACACACGGTTGCATTCAATCTCAATTTCCAACGTATTCTTTCTATTCTCTCTTTCATCTCTCATTCTCTCCTACTTTATCTCTCCTTCATTCTTTTTCTCTCCATTGAAAGACCAAGATCGAATCCTAGAGGGGGGGGGGGGTGAATAGGATGCTATTAAAAATTTAGGCCACTTCTGAACATTTTGATTATTAGGTGACTTATGCTTTGATGATAGTAAGCTAGCTTCATAAGAGAGAGAGTTTCTAAGTTAAACATACAAATTTAAAAGACAAATACATCCTTTAATCAAGCTCATACCCAATTAAGAGGTCAACAATCATAAAAAGGAAGGTAAACACAAATCACCGTAACACAATCAAATATAGTGGTTCGGCCAAGTTGCCTACATCCACTCCCGGTAACCTTACCGGATTTCACTAGTCAATTCAAGGTTTAGGATCACCTCAAACCAAAATGCAAAGAAAAGGCAAAATAACTAGAATATAAAGGCAAAAAGAAAGAGAAAGGAACGAACTCCCCTTGGGTTGCCTCCCAAGCAGCGCCTTTGTGTTATGTCGTTGGCTCGACACAATGCTTCCTTCTTCAATAGTATAAATTGGATCCTTAAGGTCCAATTTGTGTCACATTCTCTACGTGGAAACCTTCATAGAAAGGCTTAAGTCTATGGCCATTCACCTTGAACACTTTGGAAGTTGCTAAACTTTGAATTTCAACTGCACTATGAGGAAAACATTAGTAACAACAAAGGGTCCAATCCAACGAGAACGCAACTTACCTGGAAACAAACGAAGCCGTGACTGATAAAGAAGGACCTTTTGACCAATTGTAAACTCCTTTCTCGATATCTACTTGTCATGAAAAGCCTTCGTCTTTTCCTTGTAAATTCTTGCACTCTCATAAGCATCATTGCGAATTTCCTCTAACTCTTGTAGTTGCAACTTCCTGTGTTCTCCACTTTCATCTATCTTCATGTTGAAATTCTTGATAGCCCAATAAGCCTTGTGTTCTAACTCAACTGGAAGGTGGCATGGTCTCCCAAACACTAACCGATAAGGTGACATACCAATGGGTTGTTAGATATCGCGATCACTGAGAGGGGGGGGGGGGGAATCAGTGATTCCTTAAAAACAGGTCCAATTTAACAACAAAAGCAAATCAAATCACACAAGGACACTAGATTTAACGTGGTTCACCGAAAGGCTACGTCCACGGTTCAAAGACTGTCCGAACACCAATCCGGGACAGATCTGAATCTATTTAGTCGCACCAATGACAAAGAGCACCAACCCTTAGTTTTAGATAGCACCAACTATCTAGGAAACACCTACTCCCTTTAGTTTCAGATAGCACCAACTATCTAGGAAGCACCGACTCCCTTTACAATTTATCTGCACCAACAGATAGGATCACCCAAACCCCAGACACCAAGCACCAACTTGATGTTCTACAGAATAAAAGTAGAAACCTTTTTCTACAGCCCTTCCCCTCTACAATCTCTCTCTCTCAATCCCTTACAAATTGAAAATTAAAGCATAAACAGAGAGACACTTATCTTATGGACGAAACACCATCTTCAAGAGCACATCCTCGTCCACACTTGCTGTAGAACTTGTAACAAGACTGCACACAGCAACAGCACTCTCTTCTCTCCAAAACTCTCTCTCTTTTCTTCTCTTTTCTCTTCTCTTCTTTCTCTCTTATTAAAAACGAACCAAACATGCCTTTATATAGGTTATGGTAACCCTTAAGAGTGTTCAAAATAGGCTACAATTCGTTTAGAAAGAGTCCCAAACGAAATACAAGAGTTTCCTGAATTTTCGTGCAAGACTTCTGTTTCTGCGCAACTCTGGTTCCCGTGCTCGGTCGACATCCTGCCTTGCTCGGTCGACATCATACACAGTCTGGAAGCAGATAACTATCGTGCTCGGTCGACATCCTGGGGTCCCGGTCGACCGACGACACACTGTGTCACGAAAATAACTGGGAGCTACCTGAATCTTTTTTCTGCAGGTTTCTCTTGCTCGGTCGACCGCATGGGGTGCCCGGTCGACTGCACACTCTGCTTCAGGAATTCTGAATTCCTGAACTGTTTCAACTCTGATTTTTTCTTTTAAGCTCTATCAACACCAACCTATTAACATCATGCTTGTGACATTGTGTTGACAATATTCCAACTCAAAAACAATGCTTGAGATACTAATCACTTCAATTCTTCAAAAGACTTCTCAAGTCATCTCAAATTCCAACAATCTCCCCCTTTGGAATTGTTGGCAACACTTTTGGAACTTCAACACTTAGAACACATTAAACTAGTTGATCTTCATGAAGCTTCTTCAGAGCCATAGTCTCCCCCTGTCTTTTAAAAAAAAATCAAGATCTCTAACACTCTTGATACCAATCTCCCCAAAGTTATCATAGCATAACTTCTTCTAAGCATAGCTGTCTCCTAGCTTAAGTCTTTCTCCCCCTTTGACAACAAGTCCAAAGGGACCAACGAAGGAACGAATAGTATATTCAAGGAATACAGTGCTCCCCCTTTCAAGCCCATCTCCTAAGGATTAGGAGAGTGAGTAACTCCCAATTTTTTTCGGAGATACTCGAAGACTTCCTTTGGCAGAGTTTTTGTGAAGATATCAGCAACTTGCTCAGTAGTTGGGACATATTCCAACTTTACCTCACCATCTGCAACCTTTTCCTTAAGAAAGTGATAGCGAATTGCAACATGCTTCGTTCTAGAATGCTGAACAGGATTCTTGGAGATGTGAATTGCACTTGTGTTGTCACAGAGGATTGGCGTAGGATCTGTTGTCGAAACTCCTAGATCAGAGAGCATTTGCCGCATCCATAACACTTGCGTACAACAAGTTGCCGCTGCAATATATTCCATTTCCGCTGTAGAAAGGGATACTGAATCTTCTTTCTTACTGTGCCATGCCACCAACCTGTCACCGAGATAGAATGCACCACCGCTTGTACTCTTGCGATCATCTATACATCCAGCCCAATCGGCGTCGGAGTATGCAATAAGAGTGAAGGATTTGCCTTTAGGATACCAAATGCCAAGCTCCATGGTACCTTTCAGATATCGAAATATCCTTTTTACTGCTGTGAGGTGCGTCTCAGTTGGTGATGCTTGAAATCGAGCCACCATACATACTGCTTGCAGAAGATCCGGTCTTGTAGCAGTCAAATAAAGCAAGCTTCCTATCATAGAACGATAAGTGGTGTGATCAACGGACGAACCCTTATCATCTTTGCTTAGCTTTGTGTTCGTTGTCATTGGTGTGCTCACTGGCTTGCTGTCTTCCATGTTAAAACGCTTCAGCATTTCCTTGATGTATTTCATCTGTGATATGAAGATACCATGTTTCAGCTGCTGAACTTGTAAACCAAGAAAGAACTTTAGTTCTCCAAGCATTGACATCTCAAATTCTTTTTTCATCTCTTCAGCGAAATTCCTGCACATTTCTTCATCGTTGCCACCAAAGATTATGTCATCGACATAAACAATGACAACCAGCTGTTTGCTCAACTCTGTTTTGACATAAAGATTGGTATCAACCAGTCCTTTTCCAAAACCGATCTTGCGGAGATATAGGTCCAGCCTTGCATACCACGCCCTTGGCGCTTGTTTCAGCCCATAAAGAGCATTTTTCAACTTGCACACTAGGTCTGAATTTTTGCTAATAGGAAAACCATCAGGTTGCTCAATGTAGACCTCTTCTTCAAGTAATCCATTCAAGAAAGCTGACTTTACATCCATCTGAAATACCTTGAAGGTTTTGTATGCAGCCAATGCAAGAAACATACGAATGGCTTCCAGACGGGCCACCGGTGAAAAGGTCTCTTCAAAATCTATGCCTTCAACTTGAGCATAGCCTTTACAAACCAACCTTGCTTTGTTTCGTATGACTTGACCATCTTTATTCAGCTTATTCCAAAAGACCCATTTAGTACCAATAACATTCTTATCGGTAGGTCTAGAGACTAGTTCCCATGTGGAGTTCTTCTCAATTTGCTCCAACTCCTCATGCATAGCTTTCAACCAACTTTCATCGAGACTGGCTTCTGCCACAGTCTTGGGTTCAATGGTGGACACAAGTGAGTAATTGCTAACTACACTTTGTCTTGTTTTAACACCGACCTCAGGATCTCCAATGATTTGATCCTTAGGGTGTTGCTCTACCCAAGTGCTTTTCTTTCTAGGTGTAGCATCCTCTGAGTCATCCTTTGATTTCTCAGAATCATTAGGTTTAGCTACTTCATCATCAATCTCACTCGAGTCCTCATAAACTGGACTGTCATAATGAGTTCCATTCTTTGATTCATAGTTTTCATCAATTCTAACATCGGCAGTTTCTATGATTTTTCTGGTTCTTTTGTTAAGACATCTGTAAGCCTTACTAGATGAGGAATAACCCAGAAATATACCTTCATCAGCTCTTTCATCAAATTTGCCCGGATTTTGTTCAAGACGCTTGATGTAACACTTGCTACCGAAGACTCTAAAGTGCTTGACTGTTGCTTTTCTCCCAAACCATAGCTCATAAGGAGTTTTGTCTTCATGTGGCCTGATCAAGCATCGATTCTGAATGTATACAGCCGTATGGATTGCCTCCTTCCAGTATTTGTCAGCTAGCTTGCTCTCAGTTAGCATTGTACGAGCCATCTCTTGAACGGTGCGATTTTTCCGTTCCACAACTCCATTTTGCTGTGGAGTTCTAGGGGCTGAATACTGTCTTTGAATGCCATGGTGCTCACAATAGTTAGTGAACTCTTCAGATGTGAATTCACCGCCTCGATCAGACCTTAAAATCTTGATACGTTTTCCAAGCATATTTTCAACCTGTGCTTTAAACACTTTAAAACGATCAAGTGCTTGATGTTTATGCTTAAGAAACAATACCCATGACATACGAGTATAATCATCAATGCATAACATAAAATACTTATCTCCATTGGTGCTTTGAGTTCGCATCGGTCCACAGAGATCAGTGTGCACTAGCTCAAGAGGTTTCTTTGAATGATGCTCCTTTGACTTGAACATTACCCTCGTTTGCTTTCCCTTTTGGCAAGAATCGCAAATGGGGTTGGAAGGTTTTTCAACTGTTGACATACCTCTGACAGCCTTTGAATTGCAAATCTTTGACATGTTATCAAAGTTTAGATGCCCAAGGCGTTTGTGCCACAACCAACTTTCCTCTGTCCGACTCATCAAGCAAGTCTTTTCAGCTCCATCTGACAATATATAGAGATTTCCAGCAGTCCTAGATCCAGTAGCCACTGTTTTGCCGTTGCTACACTTCTTGATAGCAAAACCATTCTTAGTGAAGACAACTTCGTGGCCTTTGTCACAGATCTGGCTCACACCAAGCAAGTTGTGTCTTAGTCCAGACACATATAAGACCTCGTCTGATCTCATCTTATTTGCCTTTAGCTGAACAACACCTTTTCCGCAGATTTTGGCACCATCATTGTTACCAAACTTCACTGATCCGCCTTCATAGTGCTGTAATTTGACGAATTTTTCCTTATCACCTGTCATATGGCTTGAACAGCCACTATCAAGGACCCATGGTGCTGTCTTCTTTTGTGCATTGAATGCCATTTGCACAATGAGAGATTCCTTGGAATTACCTTCCCTTTTCTTTGCCCTCCATGCCTTAACTAACTTGGGTTTCTTTTCAACCTGAAATTGGTTAGCTATAGGCAACCTACAATCCCTAGCCAAGTGTCCATAATTATGACACATATAGCACTCAATTTTGTGGCTGTTTAGGATTGAAAAAGGGTTCCTAGTCACTAATGGACTGTTTCTAACATAGAATTTGCAATCAGCTCTTTTATGTCCATATCTATTGCAATGATAGCAATAACCATAGAATCTGAACATTCTTCCTTTCTTAGGTGGCTGGTTAAACTCCACAAACCTTTTCTTATTGACCATCTCAATACTAGGCTGAATTTGATGCTTTGTAGCCTTGAGAGGTATGGCACTTTGTTTCATAAACAAAAAAGGTGCAGCTTTAGAGGACTCTCCGGTTTCAAATCCAATACCAAATTTATTATGGAAGGGCTTTTGAACTTTCAGAATTTCATTGAGTTTCATTGTCCCTTCAATCGCTTGGAGTGCTTTGAGTTTTCGGCTACTTTCCAAGTTTTCAGCCTTTGCTCTAGCGATTTCAGTTTCAAGTTTCATAGCCTCTTCCTTTTTGATACTTATTTGATTTTGAAGGACTTCCACCATTCTTTTATATTCTTCAACTTGAGTTTTCAAAGCAATAATTGAACTTTCAGATTCATGAAGAAGTTTCAGATTTTTCTTACTTGTTTTTCGTTCCATGCTAAGCTCCTCAAGTGCGGCAATGAGTTCTTCTTCGAGATTGACCTCAGCCTCCTCTTCCTCTTCCGGCTCTTGCTCCTCTTCTTCTTCAACGGTAACCATGAAGAGAGCTTCAGTTGCCTCGGCTGATTCAACATCGTCTGAAGTTTCAGACGTGCTGTCATTATATTGACTGATGAAGCTTTTTGCTTTGCCCCTCTTTCTGAAATTTTTCTTCCACTTACTCTTATCAACATAAGAGTCATCATCATTATTTTCTTTCAGCGGACACTTCGCAGCAAAGTGACCAACACCGCCACAATTGAAGCATTTAAAGGGTAGCTTCCCTTTGTACTTTCCATTGCTTCCTTTCTTCAGCTTTCTAACAAATTGAGCCTCAAGCTCATCATCATCAGTATCAGAATCATGACCAGCAGTCTCTTTTCCCTTTTTCTGAACTTTGAAGGCCGCTTCTCTATCAGATGAAGACGTCTTACCTATGCGCATCTCATAGGCAGTGAGTGAACCATGCAACTCATCCATGGAAAATTCATTCAGATCCTTGGCTTCTTCTATGGCTGAGACTTTTGAATCAAACCAGGGAAGAAGAGATCTTAGAACCTTTTTGACGATGACTGGTTCTTTAATCTCCCCCCCTAGTCCACGAATGTCATTCGTGACTTCATTCACTCGTTGCAAATATGAGTCAACATTCTCGCTTTCCTCCATGCGAAGAGATTCAAATTGAGAGCGATGGGTTTGCAATTTTTCTTCTTTGATCTTCTCATCTCCTTCATGAATGCTTTTCAACTTGTCCCATATTTCCTTGGCTGTTTTGCATGCAATTACTTTGACCAGC
>CM022948.1:12212683-12292799 GCA_012931725.1 Litsea cubeba
TGACCCTGAGATTTCCATCTGTCAACCGCAAGTACTACCGGTAGAAAGTTCAACCGCAAGTACTACCGGTAGAAAAGGCTGATATTCCAGCAGAATGTTTGGACATGAGAATCTCATCTGTTAAACCGGTAGTACTACCGGTAGAACACACGAGAAACCTGAGTTGCGCAGAAATAGAAGTTTTGCATGAAAATTCAGGAAACTTATGTATTTCATTTGGGACTCTTTCTAAACGAATTCTAGCCTAATTTGAACACTCTTTAGGGTTACCATAACCTATATAAAGGCTTGCTAAGTTCATTTTCAAGAGCACAAAAGAGAAGAGAAGAGAAGAGAGAAGAAAAGAGGGTTTTGGAGAGAAGAAGGTGTTGTTGCTGTGTGCTGTTGTGTTGCATGTTTCTACAGCAAGTGTGGACGAGAATGTGCTCATGAAGATGGTGATCCGTCCATAAGATAAGTGTCTCTCTTTTTATGCTTTAAATTTCAATTTGTAAGGGATTGAGAGAGAGAGAGATTGTAGAGGGGAAGGGCTATAGAAAAGTTCTCTACTTTAATTCTGTAGAACATCAAGTTGGTGCTTGGTGTTAGGGGTTTGGTGATCCTATCTGTTGGTGCAGATAAATTGTAAAGGGGGTAGGTGCTTCCTAGATAGTTGGTGCTATCTGAAACTTAAGGGTTGGTGCTCTTTGTCGTTGGTGCGACTAAATAGATTCAGATCTGTTCCGGATCGGTGTTCGGACAGTCTTTGAACCGTGGACGTAGCCTTTTGGTGAACCATGTTAAATCTGGTGTCCTTGTGTGATTTGATTTGCTTTTGTTGTTAAATTGGACCTGTTTTTAAGGAATCACTGATTCACCCCCCCCCCCCTCTCAGTGATCGCGATATCTAACAATTGGTATCAGAGCGCCAAGGTTCCCTTGATAAGCTTAACACGCTAAGGGTGATCTCTTGTCAAATCACATGGCAACCAATACAGGGAATAAGAAAGCACCTTTGTTTGATGGTTCTAATTACTCCTTCTGGAAGATCAGAATGCAGGCCTTCATCAAATCACTTGGCTATGATGTCTGGGAGACTGTCAGAGTCGGTTACAATACTGCCATCATACCCACTGATGCTGCAACGAAGAAGTTAGCAGACAACGACTCCAAGGCGCAGAATGCACTCTTTAGTGGCCTTGTGGACAGCGAGCTGGTCAAAGTAATTGCATGCAAAACAGCCAAGGAAATATGGGACAAGTTGAAAAGCATTCATGAAGGAGATGAGAAGATCAAAGAAGCAAAATTGCAAACCCATCGCTCTCAATTTGAATCTCTTCGCATGGAGGAAAGCGATAATGTTGACTCATATTTGCAACGAGTGAATGAAGTCACGAATGACATTCATGGACTAGGGGAGGAGATTAAAGAACCAGTCATCGTCAAAAAGGTTCTAAGATCTCTTCTTCCCCGGTTTGATTCAAAAGTCTCAGCCATAGAAGAAGCCAAGGATCTGAATGAATTTTCCATGGATGAGTTGCATGGTTCACTCACTGCCTATGAGATGCGCATAGGTAAGACGTCTTCATCTGATAGAGAAGCGGCCTTCAAAGTTCAGAAAAAGGAAAAAGAGACTGCTGGTCATGATTCTGATACTGATGATGATGAGCTTGAGGCTCAATTTGTTAGAAAGCTGAAGAAAGGAAGCAATGGAAAGTACAAAGGGAAGCTACCCTTTAAATGCTTCAATTGTGGCGGTGTTGGTCACTTTGCTGCGAAGTGTCCGCTGAAAGAAAATAATGATGATGACTCTTATGTTGATAAGAGTAAGTGGAAGAAAAATTTCAGAAAGAGGGGCAAAGCAAAAAGCTTCATCAGTCAATATAATGACAGCACGTCTGAAACTTCAGACGATGATGAATCAGCCGAGGCAACTGAAGCTTCTTCATGGTTACTGTTGAAGAAGAAGAGGAGCAAGAGCCGGAAGAGGAAGAGGAGGCTGAGGTCAATCTTGAAGAAGAACTCATTGCCGCACTTGAGGAGCTTAGCATGGAACGAAAAACAAGTAAGAAAAATCTGAAACTTCTTCATGAATCTGAAAGTTCAGTTATTGCTTTGAAAACTCAAGTTGAAGAATATAAAAGAATGGTGGAAGTCCTTGAAAATCAAATAAGTATCAAAAAGGAAGAGGCTATGAAACTTGAAACTGAAATCGCTAGAGCAAAGGCTGAAAACTTGGAAAGTAGCCGAAAACTCAAAGCGCTCCAAGCAATTGAAGGGAAAATGAAACTCAATGAAATTATGAAAGTTCAAAAGCCCTTCCACAATAAATTTGGTATTGGATTTGAGACCGGAGAGTCCTCTAAAGCTGCACCCTCTTTGTTTATGAAACAAAGTGCCATACCTCTCAAGGCTACGAAGCTTCAAATTCTGCCTAGTATTGAGATGGTCAATAAGAAAAAGTTTGTGGAGTTTAACCAGCCACCTAAGAAAGGAAGAATGTTCAGATTCTATGGTTATTGCTATCATTGTAATAGATATGGACATAAAAGAGTTGATTGTAGATTCTATGTTAGAAATAGTCCATTAGTGACTAGGAACCCTTTCTCAATCCTAAAAGGCCACAAAATTGAGTGCCATAAGTGTTATAATTATGGACACTTGGCTAGGGATTGTAGGTTGCCTATTGCTAACCAATTTCAGGTTGAAAAGAAACCCAAGTTAGTTAAGGCATGGAGGGCAAAGAAAAGGGAAGATAATTCCAAGGAATCTCTCATTGTGCAAACGGCATTCAATGCACAAAAGAAGGCAGCACCATAGGTCCTTGATAGTGGCTGTTCAAGCCATATGACAGGTGATAAGGAAAAATTTGTCAAATTACAGCACTATGAAGGCGGATCAGTGAAGTTTGGTAACAATGATGGTGCCAAAATTTGTGGAAAAGGTGTTGTTCAGCTAAAGGCAAACAAGATCAGATCAGATGAGGTCTTATTTGTGTCTGGACTAAGACACAACTTGCTTAGTGTGAGCCAGATCTGTGACAAAGGCCACGAAGTTGTCTTCACTAAGAATGGGTTTGCTATCAAGAAGTGTAGCAATGGCAAAACAGTGGCTACTGGATCTAGGACTGCTGGAAATCTCTATACATTGTCAGATGGAGCTGAAAAGACTTGCTTGATGAGTCGGACAGAGGAAAGTTGGTGTTGACACCAAAAATGTCACTTTGCCTTTTCAAGATCCAAAGAGCTACATGAAGTCGCAAGCTGCCATAAATAGGCAATGCTGCTTCCAAAAATCAAATCTTGTCAGAATCAAACAAAAACTGCAAGATTCTTCCAGACAGCCAAAAGAGGAGTACACAAGAAGTTTCGGGCCATTTCAAAATCATTTGGCCTAACTTCGCTTCTCCGACAGCCGAAAAGGAGCTCTCGGCGAAAAAAGCTCTCCGGGACCATGGTTTCGAAGACAGAACCTATGGATCATCTTAAAATGACTCCAATAGGTTCCCTGTCAAATTTCAAGTCAATCGGACATCGATTGACCACACATCAAACCGCGACATCTTCATCGCGACAAAAAGCAAGTCTACAGGTGATAGGACCCCAAACGGCTTCAAAACTCAAACAAAATCCTATGGTTGGTCTTATTTATTGCTCAGGAGGCTTCACACCAAATTTCAGGTCATTCCGACATCGTTTGACCCAGTTTCAGCTTCTGACGGGAAATCGGCAACTCTGCGCGACAAAGTCTTCGGCTTTCTCAGGAAATTGGAAACTTTGCAAAATAAAATGCAAGGATTCTCATCAGGTTTCTGTAAGATCCCGACCCCAGTCCTTTTGTTTAGCATTGTTTTAATCGTGGTTTAACTTTTTAAGCGAGATTTGATTTAGTTTGATCTTGTTTTCGAGCTTGACCGGATTTTTCCTTGCCTTGGAGACTTTGTAGACCGTTGACTTTAGTTTGACCCGGTCCTTAGGATTTGTATTTTTATGGGAAATTACTTCGGATTTCTAAAAATTCTGAATTTAGTGTATTTTGACTCATTTTATGAAGTTTAACAACTTTCATGTTTTGACCATTTTGATTCGATGATCGGAAAATGCGTTTTTCGAGGAAAAAGGGCAAAACTGACCTTTCACACTAAATCTGTCCATGAATTTCGAAAATTTCAGAAATTGGGGAAAATACACTTTTTGGAAAGTAGAAATTTCGCCGATCGTTTTTCTCTTCTTCGTCGTTTTCATTCGGGACCCGCAAACCTTAGTTTCAGCTTTAGTAAGCTTGGGGCCCATGGGGCCCAGCCCATTTTCTCTATAAAACCCATGGACCTCTCTTGTCTCCCCCATTCTTTCTCTCATTTCCTGCAACAAAGAGGGATTAGGGTTTCTCCCAGCCCCCTTTCTCTCTCCTCATGTATCCCTCCTCCCTTGATGCTAAATGGAGATTTGAGCTCCTCTTCTTCTTCCCCATCTTCCTAGCTTCCCCTAGACACCATTTTTGAGATGATTGAGCTAGAGAAGACCCCTCATCCAAGCCTCCCTTCTTTGTTAGGACTTCTCAAGGTTAGCAATGGTTTTCATTTCTTTAAATCTTTGTTTTCCTCCTCATTTGGAGTGTTTTAATCCCACATGCAATGGGTTTTCATGAAGGTTTACAATGGATTGGATTTTTAGGGTTTTCCATGAGCTATTTGGGGGTTTTATGATTTTAAAGCTTGAGGCCATTAGAGGACTTTCATAGAGTGTTTTGCATCTTCTCTTGACTCAAGGCAAGTGAATTCTACAACTAATATGATGATATGTCTTATTTGATTTCATGTCATGGCTTTTCTTCATTATGTTCTAACCCTTTGTGATTTATGGATTCACAACTAATGTATGTTGATTTCCACATATGCTATTTTCTTATGAGGTATTGGGAGTTTGGTTTCATTTTAGTCACCTTGATAGTTTGATTTCTTTGTATTAATGGTGTTGTGTTCTAAGTTTGGGAAAAACTTTGATCTTTGAAAAAGGCTTGTGTTTGATCAATTTGATAGGTTTATGGATGGTGTTTGATGAGTTTGGAAGGTCAAGGAAGGGCCCAACAATTTATGGAAATTAGTATGAAAGAAAGGAATCAAAGGAATCAAAGAAAAATCAAGAAAAAAATGCAAGAAGAAGACTCGGGCTGGACTGGGCAGGCCCAGTCCGCTCGAGCGACCCAGTGGGTCGCTCGAGCGGACCAGGCACTGTCTGGGTCCGCTCGAGCGACCCACTGGGTCGCTCGAGCGACCCAGCTTCTGTCTGGGTCCGCTCGAGCGGGCCTGGGTCCGCTCGAGCGAGCCCAGCTCAGTCTGGGCTCGGGTCCGGGCCTGTTTGGAGACTGTTTTGTGGGCCAGTTTGTTGGGGCTTCCTTGGGCCTGTTTCAAGCCAGTTTTTGGGCCAGTGTAAATCTGATGTTGGGTCACCTTTGGGCCTGACATTTGACTGTTTTTAATGACCGTTTTGCGGGCTGTTTTAGAATTTGTTGGTGGGCCTGTTTATGGTTAGTTTGAATTGATTTTTAAAACTTGTCCTTTGGACCTTTTAAGGACTGGTTGTGGACTGTTTTTAAACTTGCTTCATGGGCCTGGTTCAGGACAGTTTTGGGGTTGTGTTTTAAGTTTGTTTGTGGGTCAACAAGGGTTTAGCTTCGAGTTGTTTTAAAAATCTGTTTTGCGGGCCTGTGCGAAGTTTGTTTGGGCTGTTTTTAAGAATCGTTTCGTAGGCCATTTAAGGATTTGTTTTGGACTGTTTTTAAACCTGTTTCATGGGCTTGGTTAAGGTTCAGTCTTTGGATGTTTAAAAATCAGTTTTATGGGCCATTTTAAGATCAGTTTTTGGCTGTTTTGAGAACTCGTTTTGTGGGCCATTTAAGAGTAGTTTTGGACTGTCATTTGGGACTGTTTTGGACTCGGTTTAAGGTCAACTATGGGCCTGTTTTAATGAGATTTGGGACTTGTTTGTGATGCTCGGAAATTTGTGAAATGGGAATGATGTGAGAATGAGTGCATGTGAAATTACCTGGGAACCGTTCGGGTCTTGATGCGCACTTTATCATTTAAATATTATGGATTTTCATTGGCATCAAACGCACTTTTTATTAATTAATGTTTAAAGGTTAAATGTGCATTGAGATGGTCCCTTGGTAGGTCATTAGGTCATTCTCCACTATCCATTCCATTTCAAGTCAGGTCATGTATTTATATTTGTATTTTGTATTTGCATTCTTTGGTGAACTAATTTAAATAGCATCGATGATTTGTTATAAAATCATGTGTCTTCCCATGTTCGAAAGGGTTGATCGTATGATTTTATACAAATCACCTTGATGCGTATTTAAACGGTTTACCATGGATATTCGTATGATTTCTCCGATTCGATTTGAAAAGAGATTTGTATATGTTCGTCACATTCGGGATTTCTTCGATGAGACCATTATTTGTTAAGATTAGTATTTTGAAAATGAAACCTCGAGGCAAGATTGGGCCAGAGCTATGTGGTGCGAGCCCATGAGCCAAAGAGGCTATGACTTCGAAAACAAAACCCCGAGGCAAGACGGGGCCAGAGCTATGTGGTGCGAGCCCCTGAGCCAAAGGGATTAGTATTATGTTAGATTTGTATCCGTTCGAGTTTCGAAAACTAAAGGCACCACTAGGCTTAGGTCACCTTGTCGGGCTGATCACCCGGCTTGGGGTCTTTACTCTGTCCGCCAGCTGCAGCTTGGATTCCGTCTGTACCGACCATGGCAACGGTAATGATCTGCCGGTCCCATTTGTATGGCTACGGTTCTGATCCTCTGTTTAGTACCACGTTTAGTGGCTACGCTCTGTTTGCTCTTATTACTTCGGTTATAGGAGGATTTAGCTATTTGTGGTCGCCTAGGTTTTATCCGCGTATTACTTTAGTTTATGATTATTGTCGGTTATGCTTTCTATGCTTTGATTTGTTTAATGTTTACGATATCGACCTTTACCGTATTGTTTCTACTATTCAGTTTTTAAATGTATTTCCAATTATTAAATGCTTTGCTTAGGTGGTCATCTTTTCGAGACATTTATGCTTTAGAGACTGTTCGTTTATTGCTTTGACATTCATGTTCGGTCTTTCGATCGTCTTATCGTGATTTATGGTCATTATTGTTTAGACTCTTCATTTGGATTTACGATGATTTCGTCAGGTTTTATATATGTTCTTTTGCCTCATATTATTTGTTTATTTGCTTGCCAGACCGTCGTGTCTGACCCTTTTTGTTTGGTGTCAGTTCTTCTCTTTCTGTTTGTAGGTGTTTGATCAGAGGAGGCGGTGGGACCGCCGGTCTGACGTGAGAGGCCGCCCGTTGATATCACCTAGATGTCAAGTTTGGCACCAGAGTTCCTATATCGAATGTTGGGGTAGTATTTCTGTTTAGTGGATATTGTTGTATGGCTTTATCAGCCTTTTTCTTTTGGGTTTGTAATTAAGACACTTGTTAATTGTAACTTGAATATGTGGGAAATAATAGATTTGTTACTACCAGCTCAGTGTGTTATGATCTATGACTCGTGCCAGTCTTTTTATGAGATGGCTTTATGATATTGGTTGCGTACGACACGGAACCCGATGGCCACGGATTCCGAGTCGTAACATCATGTGTAGCTTCCGCGAAAAATACACTCTGATTGTGATGAGATTTGATTATCCTCATTCACGCGGATCTTGGGAACTATAACAAAAAGTTTCAAATTATTCCAAAATTTCGCACCCCGAGATCGGTTCGCTGCAGGTCCCGGTTTCGGGGCGTGACAGGTTTGGTATCAGAGCTGGTTAGTTTCTAGGAAATAAAATACTCTAGAGACATTAAGACGTGTGGTGAGGATTCGTTAGATTGTGTCGATTTGTTTTCTCGTGTCTTTGTTTCGTTGGATTTGAGTCGGCTTTTCTTTCAGTTCGGAAGATTTTGCTGTCTTTTCTTTTAGTTCTGTTGTTAGGAGATTTGGATGGCCAAATTTCCTCCTTAGTGGTGGAGAAATTTTAAAATCTCCATACTCTTGTCTAGTGTCTTTTGTCTATGCTTGTGTCGGAGACTGAGAACCTCGTGGATTTAGTATGTTGTTTTCGGAGAACATCAGCAGACTTTCAGCCTTCAGCATCTCCATTGTGATTATTAAGAGAAGATTTGTGCGTTTGCCCGTCAGAGTTGGACTTGAGCAGTATTTGAAGATCCCCGCACAGCTAATCGGAGATCGTCATGCAATGCACCAAGGTAAGTGATTGTGGATTTTGGGTGAACTCAGACTATCTTTCCGAGATGAAGGACTGCAAAAGGATGGTTTTGGTTGAGAAGTTCGGTAACTCGTAGTGTAGCCAGTGTAGTTTCCAGAGGCAATACCAAGTGGATGGTTAGTTGTAGTTAAGAAAATTTTTGGCAGCAAAGGAAATGTTGTGGGCTTTACCGACTTATAGGGTGTTCGATTGGACAACGTGCAGATGCAAGGGAGTATCTCAGTGAATTGGATGTCCATCTCTTATTTAAAATGATTTTCTTGATATTTTCATCTTTGATATGTTTCATTAATATCTATGGTTTATCCTTGTAATGTTTAAAAATGGATTTATGCTTCTTCTTTAAAGCTTATTTTGAAATAAATTATGTCATTATACTTTTTTTCATGAGTCACATGATTTTGTTTTCAAGGTTGGTCTTTAAAAGCATGTAGCTCAAAATTGTGTTTCTTTCTCAAAGAATAGTGTGAAATTTCTATTTCATTGAGTTGTTTTCTTTGGCTATGTAAAATGAAATTTCTTAAAGGTTTTGTGTTTAGATTTTATGTAGATTTCCTACATTTGTTTTAACGCTCAACTTTGTTTAGATTTTCGCAAGATTTTTATAAACAAATGAGTTAGTTTTCAACAAGGTTTCGTATTCAATTAACACTCAGATTTCAGCGAAGTTTGATGTACAGTTATACTAAAAATATGAATTTCAAAAAGGAATAATGTTATTTCAGGTCCAAACTTTGAAAAAAAAACCTCATTTATTAAGCTTTATTTGATGATTTGGAAGTTCAATTTTTACTATGATTTGAAATGATAAAATTTAGCTAAGTAATTATTTTGGTCATTATGTTTAAAATTTAAAGGGTTGTTTGGCATCGAATGGAAGGAGTTGTATTAGTATAGTTGGAGCTTGGAAGTATAAGAATTGGAGGGATGATAGATGTCAAGTTGTGTACTAGTTCAGTTGGAAGTATAGTTGGATCTACGAGAGAATCACCATCAGTCAAGACTTGAATTGACAGTTTCAGTTCTGCAGGGATTGACATCAGATTGGATTTCCAAGGTCGGCTTTACAGGTCAAGGGTAGGAGATTTGAAGAGTGAAATCTGAAGAGGCAAGCATCGGGAGTACCGTGTACAGTTTGTAGGACTTAAGGCACAGATTTCCAAAGTGATAGAAAGAGGCAGAAATTGCAGTTTCTTGAACCAACAGTGACTGACAAGGTGAGTAAAAGAAATGATTCAGTGCGGGAATGACAGGTGACACCAAGGATGATTGGATGAATTGTTGGACACCAGTTTGGCCAGAGGAGTTTGTTTTCGAACAGATATGTGGATTAGTGTGAAGCCTTCAACCGAATCAGAATGTTGTTGACCGCGCATCTCAACGTCAGATTTGATAAGAGGATCTCTCAGTTGCCGAGGTCTAGCATAGGGTGTCAGTGTTTTCGTTTGTCTTTTTGGGTTTTCGATTTCGATTTGGTTTAAGCCATTTGGAGGACCAAATGGATTCTAAGGGGGGGAGGATGTAAGATCCCGACCCCAGTCCTTTTGTTTAGCATTGTTTTAATCGTGGTTTAACTTTTTAAGCGAGATTTGATTTAGTTTGATCTTGTTTTCGAGCTTGACCGGATTTTTCCTTGCCTTGGAGACTTTGTAGACCGTTGACTTTAGTTTGACCCGGTCCTTAGGATTTGTATTTTTATGGGAAATTACTTCGGATTTCTAAAAATTCTGAATTTAGTGTATTTTGACTCATTTTATGAAGTTTAACAACTTTCATGTTTTGACCATTTTGATTCGATGATCGGAAAATGCGTTTTTCGAGGAAAAAGGGCAAAACTGACCTTTCACACTAAATCTGTCCATGAATTTCGAAAATTTCAGAAATTGGGGAAAATACACTTTTTGGAAAGTAGAAATTTCGCCGATCGTTTTTCTCTTCTTCGTCGTTTTCATTCGGGACCCGCAAACCTTAGTTTCAGCTTTAGTAAGCTTGGGGCCCATGGGGCCCAGCCCATTTTCTCTATAAAACCCATGGACCTCTCTTGTCTCCCCCATTCTTTCTCTCATTTCCTGCAACAAAGAGGGATTAGGGTTTCTCCCAGCCCCCTTTCTCTCTCCTCATGTATCCCTCCTCCCTTGATGCTAAATGGAGATTTGAGCTCCTCTTCTTCTTCCCCATCTTCCTAGCTTCCCCTAGACACCATTTTTGAGATGATTGAGCTAGAGAAGACCCCTCATCCAAGCCTCCCTTCTTTGTTAGGACTTCTCAAGGTTAGCAATGGTTTTCATTTCTTTAAATCTTTGTTTTCCTCCTCATTTGGAGTGTTTTAATCCCACATGCAATGGGTTTTCATGAAGGTTTACAATGGATTGGATTTTTAGGGTTTTCCATGAGCTATTTGGGGGTTTTATGATTTTAAAGCTTGAGGCCATTAGAGGACTTTCATAGAGTGTTTTGCATCTTCTCTTGACTCAAGGCAAGTGAATTCTACAACTAATATGATGATATGTCTTATTTGATTTCATGTCATGGCTTTTCTTCATTATGTTCTAACCCTTTGTGATTTATGGATTCACAACTAATGTATGTTGATTTCCACATATGCTATTTTCTTATGAGGTATTGGGAGTTTGGTTTCATTTTAGTCACCTTGATAGTTTGATTTCTTTGTATTAATGGTGTTGTGTTCTAAGTTTGGGAAAAACTTTGATCTTTGAAAAAGGCTTGTGTTTGATCAATTTGATAGGTTTATGGATGGTGTTTGATGAGTTTGGAAGGTCAAGGAAGGGCCCAACAATTTATGGAAATTAGTATGAAAGAAAGGAATCAAAGGAATCAAAGAAAAATCAAGAAAAAAATGCAAGAAGAAGACTCGGGCTGGACTGGGCAGGCCCAGTCCGCTCGAGCGACCCAGTGGGTCGCTCGAGCGGACCAGGCACTGTCTGGGTCCGCTCGAGCGACCCACTGGGTCGCTCGAGCGACCCAGCTTCTGTCTGGGTCCGCTCGAGCGGGCCTGGGTCCGCTCGAGCGAGCCCAGCTCAGTCTGGGCTCGGGTCCGGGCCTGTTTGGAGACTGTTTTGTGGGCCAGTTTGTTGGGGCTTCCTTGGGCCTGTTTCAAGCCAGTTTTTGGGCCAGTGTAAATCTGATGTTGGGTCACCTTTGGGCCTGACATTTGACTGTTTTTAATGACCGTTTTGCGGGCTGTTTTAGAATTTGTTGGTGGGCCTGTTTATGGTTAGTTTGAATTGATTTTTAAAACTTGTCCTTTGGACCTTTTAAGGACTGGTTGTGGACTGTTTTTAAACTTGCTTCATGGGCCTGGTTCAGGACAGTTTTGGGGTTGTGTTTTAAGTTTGTTTGTGGGTCAACAAGGGTTTAGCTTCGAGTTGTTTTAAAAATCTGTTTTGCGGGCCTGTGCGAAGTTTGTTTGGGCTGTTTTTAAGAATCGTTTCGTAGGCCATTTAAGGATTTGTTTTGGACTGTTTTTAAACCTGTTTCATGGGCTTGGTTAAGGTTCAGTCTTTGGATGTTTAAAAATCAGTTTTATGGGCCATTTTAAGATCAGTTTTTGGCTGTTTTGAGAACTCGTTTTGTGGGCCATTTAAGAGTAGTTTTGGACTGTCATTTGGGACTGTTTTGGACTCGGTTTAAGGTCAACTATGGGCCTGTTTTAATGAGATTTGGGACTTGTTTGTGATGCTCGGAAATTTGTGAAATGGGAATGATGTGAGAATGAGTGCATGTGAAATTACCTGGGAACCGTTCGGGTCTTGATGCGCACTTTATCATTTAAATATTATGGATTTTCATTGGCATCAAACGCACTTTTTATTAATTAATGTTTAAAGGTTAAATGTGCATTGAGATGGTCCCTTGGTAGGTCATTAGGTCATTCTCCACTATCCATTCCATTTCAAGTCAGGTCATGTATTTATATTTGTATTTTGTATTTGCATTCTTTGGTGAACTAATTTAAATAGCATCGATGATTTGTTATAAAATCATGTGTCTTCCCATGTTCGAAAGGGTTGATCGTATGATTTTATACAAATCACCTTGATGCGTATTTAAACGGTTTACCATGGATATTCGTATGATTTCTCCGATTCGATTTGAAAAGAGATTTGTATATGTTCGTCACATTCGGGATTTCTTCGATGAGACCATTATTTGTTAAGATTAGTATTTTGAAAATGAAACCTCGAGGCAAGATTGGGCCAGAGCTATGTGGTGCGAGCCCATGAGCCAAAGAGGCTATGACTTCGAAAACAAAACCCCGAGGCAAGACGGGGCCAGAGCTATGTGGTGCGAGCCCCTGAGCCAAAGGGATTAGTATTATGTTAGATTTGTATCCGTTCGAGTTTCGAAAACTAAAGGCACCACTAGGCTTAGGTCACCTTGTCGGGCTGATCACCCGGCTTGGGGTCTTTACTCTGTCCGCCAGCTGCAGCTTGGATTCCGTCTGTACCGACCATGGCAACGGTAATGATCTGCCGGTCCCATTTGTATGGCTACGGTTCTGATCCTCTGTTTAGTACCACGTTTAGTGGCTACGCTCTGTTTGCTCTTATTACTTCGGTTATAGGAGGATTTAGCTATTTGTGGTCGCCTAGGTTTTATCCGCGTATTACTTTAGTTTATGATTATTGTCGGTTATGCTTTCTATGCTTTGATTTGTTTAATGTTTACGATATCGACCTTTACCGTATTGTTTCTACTATTCAGTTTTTAAATGTATTTCCAATTATTAAATGCTTTGCTTAGGTGGTCATCTTTTCGAGACATTTATGCTTTAGAGACTGTTCGTTTATTGCTTTGACATTCATGTTCGGTCTTTCGATCGTCTTATCGTGATTTATGGTCATTATTGTTTAGACTCTTCATTTGGATTTACGATGATTTCGTCAGGTTTTATATATGTTCTTTTGCCTCATATTATTTGTTTATTTGCTTGCCAGACCGTCGTGTCTGACCCTTTTTGTTTGGTGTCAGTTCTTCTCTTTCTGTTTGTAGGTGTTTGATCAGAGGAGGCGGTGGGACCGCCGGTCTGACGTGAGAGGCCGCCCGTTGATATCACCTAGATGTCAAGTTTGGCACCAGAGTTCGTATATCGAATGTTGGGGTAGTATTTCTGTTTAGTGGATATTGTTGTATGGCTTTATCAGCCTTTTTCTTTTGGGTTTGTAATTAAGACACTTGTTAATTGTAACTTGAATATGTGGGAAATAATAGATTTGTTACTACCAGCTCAGTGTGTTATGATCTATGACTCGTGCCAGTCTTTTTATGAGATGGCTTTATGATATTGGTTGCGTACGACACGGAACCCGATGGCCACGGATTCCGAGTCGTAACATCATGTGTAGCTTCCGCGAAAAATACACTCTGATTGTGATGAGATTTGATTATCCTCATTCACGCGGATCTTGGGAACTATAACAAAAAGTTTCAAATTATTCCAAAATTTCGCACCCCGAGATCGGTTCGCTGCAGGTCCCGGTTTCGGGGGCGTGACAGGTTTGGTATCAGAGCTGGTTAGTTTCTAGGAAATAAAATACTCTAGAGACATTAAGACGTTGTGATTCGTTAGATTGTTCGATTTGTTTTCTCGTGTCTTTGTTTCGTTGGATTTGAGTCGGCTTTTCGTTCAGTTCGAAGATTTTGCGGGGAAAGCCCCGAAAACCCCCGGTTTTCGGCCGTTTTTTTTCGCGAGTCGAGGAGCCCAACCCCTGGTACTTTCCAAAATTCATGCTTTTGAGACACCAAGTCCTCTGACATCCGTCCAAAACACGGGTAAATCATCAAGAGTATCGAAGACAGTATTGATCGCCACCCGGTCAACCAAAAAAGTGTGCTTTCCACCCGACCGATCGAGAAATCGACAGGACAGATGGCACCGACCCGCTGTTGGCAACAAACACCTGAAATTACATGGTCATCTGATGTCGATCTACATGAAGATCCATCGATGATCATCGACAGAAGAATTCCAAAAGACGTGGCACGGCCCGCGACTCTTCAGCTGCTCGGCGGCCACTTAATGCGATTAATTGACTAGCTTTATTACAATCATTAATCCATTTCTTTGGACGGCCCAATCAGAAGCAAGCATTCGGGAGTTACAAGTCAAGAGATTCATGGCATTTAACCCATGAAACTCCTCCCATCATGGCGATTAAAGGCGATTAAATGCCCTCAATCTCCTCCGGCCAATCAGAAGCCAAGAAAAAGGAGTTACAAAATAAACAATTCAATTTTGTAACTCCTCCCATATGCGGCTTAATGACAATAAAAGCCCATAAACCCACCTAAAAGGCTACCTAAAAGCCTATAAATAGGAGGGCTCTCCAAGAAGAAAAAACAACATCAGAGAGCATCAGAAAAATCAGAGAAAAAAGCACAAGCACACAGACAGAAATCCAGAGAAAGGAAAAAGAGAGAAAACTCTGCGGAAATTCTACACCGGCCACCGCAACAAGGTGACAAAAGTCCCTTGGGGGGTACCCCCCCCCCCCCCAAGGTCCTTGCCTTCTCCTCCTGCCTCCAATGGCTTAGATATGGCTTTTCAGCCCGTCTACTCGGTTTTTTATTGGACATAGGACCTTCCTTTGGTCTTTGTCTTCTAAAAACCCGAGGTTATAGCCAAGCCAAGCGAATCAAATAGCATCCTCTGTTCTCATCTGCATGGATGATGGCGAAGCCCACATATGGCTTGCGACCGTCAATCTAAACGAGTCCCCCACAATCTCCTGAGAAGTTAGATCCTCCTTTTCTTGCTTTTCATTGTAGTTTGTATTTTTTTTAAAGAGACAAAAAAATCACAACTCTTGTCTTTCATTATTGATAAGGATTGTAAAACGGCTATAAACGCCAAAATCGGCTATAAACGCCAAAAATCGGCTATAAACGCCAAAAGCGGCTATAAATGCCAAAAAAATCGCCTTTCACGGCAAATCAAGAAAAATGTCTCTTTTCTTAAATATATGTGCAATGGAAAACTTGAAAGAAGTTGATTTCCTTTTTACTTGCGAAGGTTGATCCCCGGATCACCACTTGCAATTCCAAGTAAAATAGAAAATCTGGCACACCCACAAAAAAAGAAATGTTGATGCACGCCCTTGCCCCCCGGTTACGAAAGGGTCGGAAACAAACGGACTCCCACGTCCGCCGACCTCGGTAGGAACCAAGCAGGAGCGCGGTCCATCAAGCTGGCATCACCCGGTGGGACTCGTTTATTTGAGAACACGATGCTAGAAATGAAATATTTGCATATCATATATTTTGCTCTATGCTTATATTTCTTTTCTCGATTCCTTGGCTACTTTATAATTGGTGGCCTATGTTGAATTCCGCAAAAAAAAAAAATGAGATGAGATTTTTTGTTTGGAAATTTCTAATTCTTTAAATTTATTTCCACTCTTTCTCTTTTCAAAAAAAAAATTTAAAAAAAAAAAACAAAAAATTTTAGATTTCTCAATTTGGATTCAAAATTGAGAAACCTTGATCCGTTCCTATCGTTCATCGCGCTTGCAGAAATGTTGAGCCTGTTCGACTAAGGTTTTGGGCCATGGTTTCTCTTCGATGAGCTCATTAAAAAATCAAAAAAAAAATATATATATATATAAAAAAAAATTTAGATTTCTCAATTTGGATTCAAAATTGAGAAACCTTGATCCGTTCCTATCGTTCATCGCGCTTGCAGAAATGTTGAGCCTGTTCGACTAAGGTTTTGGGCCATGGTTTCTCTTCGATGAGTTCATTAAAAAATCAAAAAAAAATATATATATATATATATAAAAAAAAAATTTAGATTTCTCAATTTGGATTCAAAATTGAGAAACCTTGATCCGTTCCTATCGTTCATCGCGCTTGCAGAAATGTTGAGCCTGTTCGATTAAGGTTTTGGGCCATGGTTTCTCTTCGATGAGTTCATTAAAAAATCAAAAAAAAAATATATATATATATATAAAAAAAAAATTTAGATTTCTCAATTTGGATTCAAAATTGAGAAACCTTGATCCGTTCCTATCGTTCATCGCGCTTGCAGAAATGTTGAGCCTGTTCGAGTAAGGTTTTGGGCCATGGTTTCTCTTCGATGAATTCATAAAAATAAAAATAAAATAAAAAATATAAAAAAAAAAAGACATAGACCACTAAGGTTAAACCAACTGTGTTCTTTGATCATGGTTGATTCAAAGAAAAGCCTTGTCCAGAGTGTGGAGACAGCTTGACTGTTCTAGGCAAGGGTCCTCCAAACGGGTTCATTAAGTAATCCTACCCTTACCTGGGGGCAATTCTATCAATCAAGATTTCATAAGACCGGGTTAGGAGGCCTATGTGTACTCTCTCGTCTTTAAAATAAATTTTTTTTCAAAAATAAAATTTTTAAAAATAAAAATTTTAAAATAAAAAATAAAAAATAAAAAAATTTTTCAAAAAAAAAATCTTAAAAAAAAAATAATAAAAAAAATATAAAAAAATATAAAAAAAAAAGATTTAAAAAAAAAAAAAAAAAAACTTCAAAAACTTCAAAAAAAAAAAACTTCCGTCATTTTGGGTTTAGATTAGAGAAATCTTGGTCTTCTCCTTTCTGAGCACTGGCGCTCGCGGAAATCGCTGAGCCCGTGTTCAGATTAGAGTGCCTTTTGCTCTCTTTGATGAACCCGATATTGGCCTTTCAAAAAAAAAAAAAACTCGTCATTTTTAGATTCAGATCCGAGAAATCATGGTTCATTTCTTTCTGAGCACTGGCGCTCGCGGAAATCGCTGAGCCCGTCGTTCAGATTGGAATACCATCTGCTCTCTTTGATGAATCCAATCTTGACCTTTCAAAACAGAGAATCTCATCTCATAGATGCGGTCTCAAAACATTTGTGTCTAGCGGTACTAGTACGCCCTTTCAGGGTCTACTATATTGCGACCGGCACATCTGTAACTCCAACTTTATATTCTTCTTACCTCGAGCAAGCTCTGCTTCTCGATAAGTCGAATTTAAGTTCACAATTGCTTCTAGCAGTCACTGGGATGCCCATTCCGGGCTTACCATACCTGCGATCAGAACAATTGTACCCTCTATGGCATTTTGCCTTCCTCATATTGCTTGGGTCGTCTATCTCGAGCAATTTGAAAAGACAAAACCATAGAACTTCCCATTTATGATCATTATATTCTTGTGATTACTAATGGATGTGGTCTTGTTTCAGAAATTTTCGAAAAAACTAACAATGGCAGCTTCACTAACCATTACTTTCGACGAAAGCAAGCACCAACTCATGCTTCAACAGAAGCAAACCACGCGCACCTACAAGCGCCCCATCAGCTGCCGAAGTGTTAACTCCCTCGGCAACTCTGTGAACTCCGGGTCGACCTCGACTCCCCGGACTATCGTCTTCGGGACGCTGGGACCATTCCCACTTCCTGAGGAACAAGCTGCTCCCTCCAAGAAGCAGAAACTCGCCTCTCAACGTGTCACTACCGTGACACCAAAGGCGAGCACTAGAAGGCCTGAAGCCCGTGGTAGCCCCACGAAGCCTCAACCTACAAACAACCAGGTCTACCCCAAGACTTGGTCCCCAAGACCTTCACCAAAACAGAGAAGGTCCCAGACATCCACTAAGCCAGCATTCCTGGCCCCACTCAAGGAGAACCAGTTCTATCCTTTTGCTTACATGAAAGAGGAGAGACCCATCTCCAACCTGACTCTCAAGTCAACCCAGCATGAGCCGGCTTGTTCCTACAAGCCCAAAATCAAGTCATGCATCACAAGGCCTCCACAAGCACCTGCTAAGGCCTACAAATCTGCAGTTCGACCCTTCATCTCTACAGGGGCCGAACTTCACAAATTCAAAGCTTCGCTGCAACTGGCGAAGGATAGGGTTCGCATCCTGTCCTTGCCCAGCTACAAAGAAGACAGGCTCGGCTGCTGCGCCCGAGGGAGCACATCCTTCATTGTCAAAGCCCAGTCAGAGCTGACCGAAGCTCAAATTGCTCGTTGTATACGCCGCCGCGCGTCGTACCGACAAAAGAGACTACAGAAGCAAAGGACCCAGCCTCCCACACTTCAAGTCTCTCCCAAATGGGTCGAAAAAGAAAGGCCCAACCAAGTTGCTGCCGTCCATATGGTTGGAAAAACCAGAAGACGCCAAAAATCAGCAACAAAAATCCATGTCCGACGTCCGATGACCCGCAGCGTCTCCAGGACAAGAAGACATTCAGAAGAATCCCCTGCTCCTTCAAGCAAAGGACAGCAGAGTGATCCTTCCTCAAGCTCTTCCTCGAAAAGAATGAGCCCCAGCTCAGTCACCAGGACAGTTTCTTCGTTCGAATCACGAAGGATGAATGTCTTGGCTACAAATTCTGAGCCACCACCCCGCAATCCACCTCCAGAAGATGCGATCACCCGCATCCAGCAGTTGGAACAGGGCCAGCAGAGGGTTGAAACTCTGATGGAAAACCTTCTCCTCGCCTTCCAAAATCAGGCGAACAATGAACCTCCTCCGAATCATCAAGACAACGAGGTAAATAGAGAAGAAAATGAGTCACGCGCCCTTACCAAAAAGGACGTAGACGGTATCCTCGCCAAAGCAAAAGAAGAGGATATACTCAAAGAGCATGGGATCAAGCCACCATATCCTTTATGGATGGACTCGGTCCCGTTCCCCACCAAATTCAAGCATCCTGCTCTCCAAACATATACGGGGAAAGGATCAGCCAGACAGCACGTCATCCACTTCAAGATCTTGACGGGAGCTATCGCGGATCAAGATGCACTCAAGATCCGCCTCTTTGCAAGTACCCTAAAAGGTACGGCCTTCGATTGGTACTCCACTCTGCCGGAGGACTCAATCCAAAATTGGGCCATGCTAGAGACACGCTTCCTAACTCACTTCAAAGGTGAGGATCATCCCGCTACTATGGCTCAGCTGTGCAGCCTAAAACAGGGGGAGAATGAATCAACATATGACTTCATTCACAAGTGGAAAGCAATGGCATACAAATGCTCTGATGTATTGCCACAAGCGTCGCTAGTCGACATCTGCCGAAACAACATGAGAGCCAGAATCCGCTCCATGATCATCGGCAACAAATCAAAAAACCTGGGAGAACTCCTAGAAGCTTCCATGGAAGCTGAAACGGTGATTAAAGACCTCAACAGTCAGAAATCATCAAGAAAAGAGCCAACCGCCATTGCAACCTCTAAACCAAAGAAGAAAGAGGTCCTCAATGTGCAGACCAAGCCAGCTCCTCAGCCACCAAAGAAAGCTGAAAACAAAGCTGCTGGTAAGAGACCTGAACTCTCTGACGCCTTCAAAGAACGAGTAGAGAAGAAATACCCGTTTGATGAAGATATTGATGAAATCTTCGGGGCTCTTGTGGCAAACGGCAAGCTCACCTTGCCTGAACCAAAAAGACCGGGTGATGTTGGCAAAACCAACGATCCTCGGTACTGTCCATACCACCAGATGATCTCGCATCCTCTCAATCAATGCTTCGTTGTGAGAGAGAAAATAAATGAGATGTGGAAAAACGGAGTCATCACCTTTGACAAAAACTATGGGTCTGCCTCTGTCAACATGGTGACATGTGGACAAACATCAAGATCACCGAAGAAGAAGATCACTACTTCCTTCAAGGTGATAAACTCAATCGAAGCGTCCGAGGAACTGGTTCCTTACCCAACACCAGACGGACAACCGATATGGGTACATCCCGATCTCCTGGAAGATGAAAATTGGGAGGTCGTGAAAACAAAGCCTACAGCTCAACAGCGAAGGCAGGCTAGGAAACATCTCCTCAAGCTCAAACGGCAAGAGAAAACCCAACCAAAACTAGAGGTCAAAGAAAAGGCAGAGGCTTCCTCTACCGCTTCACTGGAGGTAACAAAAACATCCCTTCCAGAGACTTCAAAGGGGGTAAGGAAATTCACTCTCAGTGATTTCATGCCACCTCAATTCAGAGAAGCCATGCAGGAGACATCATACTCTTGCAATTCGGTAGTTGGATTCTCCATTGATGGATACGAGTCCAGCGACACCGATGATGGATTTGAATCCAACTACACAGATGAGTGGGAGGAGTCCCTTGAAACAGGAGAATATCTCTCCGATGAAAAATGGGTTCCTGAGTCTCATCTTATGCCAGTAATCTGGTATAACCCCCTACAGCCACAAGGATCCTGGTCTGATGATGAAGAAGACCAAGAGGCTGTACAAGAAAATGCTGCTGACCCAGCACCTCTCATCACTCCAGTGGAAATCAACCATGTTGAGCCACAAAGAGATGATGAAGAAGAAGATCCGGCTCCCATGCCTGATCTTGAAGAATATGCAAGGATCTTGCAGCGACTCGCTCTAGAACAAGAGCAAGAACGCGTCAACGAGCCTCCTCGCAATCCAGAGCCTGAAGTCCCTGAAGACCATCAGGTACATCCTCCCTTAACTCCTGAAAATGGAGAAAATTGCTGGATAGACGATCCTCTCACATCCGAGGATGAGTCTGACTCCGATCAGGCAACGTCTCCCGTCAGAGCTTCCTGTAATGTGATAATTCGGGATTATAGCTCTTCTGAAGCATCGTCTGATGAAAGCACTTACACTCCGGCTTCGCAAACACAAACTGCGAATGAATCCATTGAAATGCTTCTTCGGCGTCTCATCGGGTAAGTTCCTCGGATTCTTAGTTCGGAAAGCTGGAATAGAGCTTGACCCCATAAAAGTCAAAGCCATTCTAGAAATGCCCTCTCCAAGAACCTTGAGAGAGCTCAAAGGGCTTCAAGGGAGATTGGCCTACATCAGACGGTTCATCTCCAATCTTTCGGGGAAATGCCGTCCATTCTCCCGGTTGATGAAAAAAGGTGTAAACTTTGTCTGGGATGCTGACTGTGAAGCTGCTTTCCAAGACATCAAGTCATACCTGACAAAACCTCCAGTGTTAGCTGCTCCTACCACTGGAAAACCATTCATCTTGTACACAAGAGCCCTTGATCACTCTCTGGGAGCTCTGCTTGCGCAAGAAAATGATCAAAGAAAAGAAGCTGCTCTATATTACCTCAGCCGCATGCTAGTAGGTGCAGAGCATCGCTACTCTCCAGTCGAAAAAGAATGCCTTGCAGTGATGTTCGCCGTACAAAAGCTGCGTCACTACTTGCTTTCCAACACAGTCTACCTAGTCTCGAGGGTCAACCTCTTGAAGGTCCTTGTCACAAAGGCAGGTTCTCTCAATGCTCGACTGGCAAAATGGTCCATCCTTCTGTCACAATTTGATATTAGGTATGTACCACAAAAAGCAATCAAAGGGCAAGCTCTAGCAGACTTCCTCGCAGAGCATCCATTGCCTAAAGATTCTCCACTCAGAGATGATCTCCCAGACGAACCAGTCTACAATGTGGAGACTTTCTCACAAAGTGCCTCCTGGGACATGTACTTTGACGGTGCAACCAGGACAAATGAAAAAAGACAGCTGATCTCGGGAGTTGGCATCCTCTTTGTTAGCCCCGACAAATACATGATTCCACACGCTTTCTCGCTACTGGAACCATGCACAAACAATGCAGCTGAATATCAAGCTCTGATCTTAGGATTGGAACTCGCCATCGAATCCGGTATCACTATGCTGGAAGTCTTTGGAGACTCTCAACTGATCGTCAACCAGATGAATCAGAAATTTGAGGTCAGGAAGCCAGATTTGTTGCCCTACTACAACAAGGCACAATCACTTCTGCAAAAGTTTGACATCTGTCACATCACCCACATTCGTAGAGGTGAAAACATACGTGCAGATGCCCTAGCCGGACTTGCCGCATCCATGGCAATCCAGGAAGGGGAAAACATGCAAATCACAGTGTGTGAAAGGAGAATCCTTCCTCCTCTTAACACACACCAAGCAGTTGCTGAATGCCACCAAGTGGTCGGAAGTCGGATTTCAATCCTTCAAACTTCAATTGGCGACTGGAGGGATCCGTTCATTGATTACATTATGTTCGGAATCCTACCTGAAGATCCAAAAGAACGGGTAAGCATCCAAAGGCGAACCCCAAGCTTCCATTTGGATATTCCTTCAAAAATCCTTTACAGGAAATCCTTCAACGGAGTACTTCTACGCTGCTTGTCACAACAAGAGGCTAAAGAAACACTCAAAGAAGTTCATGCTGGTCTTTGTGGAGCTCATCAGGCTGGACCTAAGCTCTATGATCAGATAAAAAGGTTAGGATATTACTGGCCTACCATGGTAGCTGACGCAATGCAATTTGCTAAGCGCTGCCAACAATGCCAATTTCATGGAGATTACATTCACATGCCTCCAGAATGGCTACATCCTACAGCGATCTCATGGCCTTTCGAAGCCTGGGGTATGGACATCATAGGTCCTATTTCTCCCCCTTCAAGCAAAGGTCATCGCTTCATCTTCGCCGCTACGGATTATTTCTCCAAGTGGTCAGAAGCATTTGCGTTTAACGAAATGAAGACCTCATCAGTCCTTCACTTCCTACGCACCAACATCATTTGTCGTTTCGGCATACCCAAAAGATTCGTCCATGATAACGGACCACAGTTCCGGGATCATCGATTCTACAGATTCTGCGACAAATACAAAATTCAAAGCTGTCCTTCGACTCCATACAATCCGGCAGCAAACGGGTTAGCAGAAGCTTTCAACAAGACACTCTGCAAAATCCTCAAAAAAATGGTCTCTAATCACAAAAGAGACTGGAGCGACAAAATGTCTGAAGCTTTGTGGGCCTATCGAACCACCGTTTGAGGACCAACCCATAGCACACCATTCTCCTTGGTCTATGGATGCGAAGCTGTCGTGCCCTTGCAAAATGACATGACTCAAGAAAGCAATGTCAAATTGCGGCTCCATGAGCTGGACAATCTCGATGAGAGACGGCTCGAAGCTCAACAAAGCATTGAACTTTACCAAGCACGTATGGCAGGATCTTTCGATAAAAAGGTCAGGCAACGCGCCTACAAAAAGAATGACTTGGTTCTTGCGGTAAAAAGACCAATGGTCTTCGCTCACAAGTCCAAAGGCAAATTTGAGCCGAAATGGGAGGGACCCTACGTCATCGACAAAGTTTTCTCCAATGGCGCATACGCACTCCTAAACATGGAAGGTGACAGATGTATGCTGCCCATCAATGGCAAGTTCTTAAAGCGGTACTACCCTTGAAGACTTACCCAACTGGGTAAGAGCAATGCCTGTATGGCCAAAACCGGTTTCCAGGTACACGCTCGCTAAACCCACCCTTTTTTAGAATTTTCATATCAAATGTTGAAATTTCTAGAAATCTAAAACAATGCTTACTTTCATCGTTTCATTGTTCAAAAAAAAAATATATATATCCAAGTTTAGGAACCTTTCCCTAACTTGACCAAAATTTTCAACCTTTGAACCCAAAATTCATGGTTTGAAACAAAATCCGGATTCAGGGATTTCCACCCTAGTCCACCCTGCCTTTTACCGCCAAAATGGTTTTAGGTCAAAATTTATGACCCTCGTGTCTTTAAACAAAAAAATGGTTTTTCAAAAACCCGCGAGGAAGCGACGCTTAGTCGATACTCGCACAAATCGGAAGCAAGCGAACCACGTTCGACACTTCCAAAATCGCAGGGAAGCGACATTTCGTCGATACTTGCAAAATCCAAAATTGTGGAGATGCAACATTTCAGTTGATATCCACAACCCAAATTTCAAAGGTTCAAAAAAAAAGAAACCTAAAAAAAAAAAAAAACTATGGAGACGCAACATTTCAGTTGATATCCATAACCCAAAGGTTCGAGAAAACCACAAATTTCAAAAATCGTGGGGAAACGACATCAAGTCAGTACCCGCAAAACCAAAATTTTTGAAAAGCAAGGATGCGACATTCCATCGATACTTGCACCCAAATCCGCGAGGATGCGACATTCCATCGATACTCGCAACCGAATGAGCAAGGATGCGACATTCCATCGATACTTGCAAGAACATTCAGCAGGGAGGCGACTTTTAGTCGATACTTGCATTTTTTGAAAACCAAACCGGCTATAAATGCCATCAAAACAGGCTATAAATGCCACAAACCGGCTATCAATGCCACCAAAACAAAATAGGCTATCAATGCCACCAAAAACCGGCTATAGATGCCACAAAACAAACCGGCTATCAATGCCACCAAAACTGGCTATAGATGCCACAAAAAAAAAAACTCGACTATCAACGCCACAAGAAAAGCTGGCTCTCATGCCAAAATTGGCTTCCATGCCACAAACAAAAAACCTGGCTTTCATGCCAAAACAATCATTTGACAAAAGATTTTCACAAAATGACAACCTTTTGATCAAATCCCATTTAGCAATTACTTTTATCACAAAAAGATTCAAGTGAGCGTAGGGATAACAAAAAAAAGAAAAGCATCCCATTTAGCAATTACTTTTATCACAAAAAGATTAAAGTGAGCGTAGGGATAACAAAAAAAAGAAAGTGTTCACAAGCACTACAAAAAAAAATAACAAAAAAAGAGTACCAAAAAATACATGTGGTACCAAAAAAAAAGTGTTCACAAGCACTACAAAAAAATAAGTACCAAAAAAATACAAGTGGTACCAAAAAAAAAAGAAAGAAGGATGGTTTCTGTATGCAGGAGCTCAATCAAAAATGGTCTCCAGCCAAGAGTTCAGCTCCCCAAGCAAACTTTTAGCCTCAGCCGTCAAGGATTCCAAGGCACGCTTCTTCAGGAACCTGCCATGAGATGCTGGAGTGGGCTGTACCCCTTCTCTCACACCAGGAAGCTTACCTCGAGCAGTTTGCCATTGTTCATCCTCATCAGACTTCCTTTTGAGAACCCGTTCGGCATCTGCAACCTGGTGAATCAGGGCACTCTCCCTGTCACGAGCCTCTATTATGGCAGTCCACTTGGCAGCGACTTGTGCCTGCAAATGCTCAAGACGTTTCCTGGCCTCATCGACCTCCCTGTCAAGGATGTTGAGGTCATGTGTCAGCCTGATGATGGCTATCTCTTCTAAGTTCCTCTTTCGGACTGCCAGCTTCCTGCTTTCTGTAGCCTCATCCAGGTCAGACTTAGCCTTATCAGCAGGGTCCAGGAACATCTCCTTGAAGAACTGGTCATCAGCCAAACTCACAGTGCAATGATCCTATCAACGATCGCCCTGGCACCTGTGACATCCAGACCAGCCTCTTCAGCATCACTGAGAATCTCCTGCACATGCTGGATCATGCCAAATCCGACTTCCAAGTGCCCAGAAAGGAGAGTCTCAATCCAAGAGCTCACAACTCGCACCACCACCTTCTTCGCAAAAAGAAGAGATGGCCCAGCTGAGGATTCGCCCAACTCCGTTGGTCGGCTACTCATGTCATCATCTGTTGAAAGAGTAACAAAAGAACTCTTTCCAGCTGAAGCTGCTCCTGCTCGGGAAGGAATCTCAGCGCGAGGAATCTCCTCAATATTGTCAGAGCTGGTCCCAGGAATCTCTACCTCTGGATCAACCTCTGGCATCTCTTGCTCTGGAAGCGACGGATCCTCCTCTGCCACTTCAAAACCTGCAAAGGAAACACAAAAAGGTATGAATATGACCCTGTTTGAAAATCATTATCAGAGTTATAACTACAAAATACCTTCTTCGACGACTGGCGGAACACTTTCTTCCTCCATGAACTCATCGAAAGCATCATCAACATTTGCGTCCATCGATGGTTCAAAGTCATCAGAACCCTGTGGCAAGTCAGCTGGCAACAAAAATGTGTTAGCAAGCCAAGTCACAAACAAAAAAAAAAAGAAGAAGAGCAAAAGAAGTCGTACCAATTGGAGATTCTGGATCTACTCCAGAGTCCCTCGGTTCTTCTTCAGGTGCCTCAATAGGATCCATCACCACCTCATCGGTTGGGACCTCAGGCATCACCAAGTCTTCCTCTGCTAAAAAAAAAAAAAGGAGGAACAAGAAGCAAATCATAACATGGAAAAATCCCATGAAAAGAAATGGAAAGAGAAAAAGGAAGAATCATACCTTCACCGACGGTCTCTTCTTCTCGGCTTCTCTTCTCTGGAGGCTCGTCAGCATCCACTGGCACATCCTCATTGATAGTAAGAGGAACTTCCAAGTTAGGAGAGTCCTCATGCTGCCCCTTGCTACTATGATGACTCCTCCTCCTCTTACTCCTGCGGGCTCGCTTCTTAGAGGAACCTGCCCCGCCGTCAGAGTCAGGTTTCCCACTCGACTCATCACTGGATGGTCTGCTCTTGCCAGTAGACTCCACGAAAGCTTGCCTCTGTGCCGCTTGCATCCAAGCGCCAAGTTCGGCTTCCTCCTGTTCTAGCTGCTCCAAAGCCTCGTCAGGTATTTCTCGAACAGCTTCAGAACCGATGACGCCCTGGTCACCGAGAAAGCCTATCTTGTGCTTCTCTCCAGAAAGGAAGGCCCAAACTTCCTCTCGGCGGATGCCATCCGACTTTCCAAGGCCCTTTCCAGATGCCAGCTTCACATCAAGCTCCTTCCTGGAAAGTCCCCGATATGCCGAGAAGCTCTCCGCGAACCACTTCGCAAAGCCGGCAGTCCGGGAAGTCAGCAACACAGGATAAGAAATCATGGCTGTAGTGTCTTCAGCACTATAGAAAGCCCATGCATTTCTCCCGTCCTGTAAGCCTCCAAAGCGCTTCACCATGCTTGAAGGCGCTCCAACAACGCCTTGAGAAAAGCCCAGCTGCAAAGCAAAGCGAGAGGGTACATACGGCTGGATGTCGACGAAAAGATGTCTGCGGTACACCATCGTGCCGACACGTATGCTAAAAAGCCACTCTCTCTCTGCATTTGTCAAGGAATAATGCCTTCCCGACCCCGCCTTGGTAGAATCTCGGTAGGATTCTTTCCCAAAAGAAAGATATCTTGAGATATCCTATCCCAAAATAAAGGGATCTTGAGAGATTTTCTCCCAAAAATCAATCTATGACGGATTCTTTCCCAAAAGAAAGATATCTTGAGATATTCTATCCCAAAAATAAAGGGATCATGAGAGATTCTCTCCAAGTAAAGATATTCTTGGATATTCTCTATCCAAATGAGATATTTTTGGATATTCTTTACAAAAATGACACCATATGAGATCTAAGCCATTTTAAAAGCTTAAGGTCCCATGGGTTAGCCCATATGAGCCAGGTTTGACCACCTAGGCACACAAAAAAAAAAAAAAAAAAAGAAAAATTTTGGGCTTTTAGTCAAAGAGAAATCCCTCTTACCAAGAGCATACAAAAATGGTTCCATGCCTCTTTTGAGTTGATTGGACCATACAAAAGAAAATTCCAAGCCCCATGAGCTTCCAAAAATCAAACCATCCAGCCTCATCTACCAAATTGAGCCAAATTCTTGAAATTGACATTCCATCAAACCAAATCCTGGTCCCCTAACTTGCCACATACAGCCTGTTAGGTCACAAGACCAAAACCAAAAACCAAAACCTGATCCCCTAACTTGCCACATACAGCCTGTTAGGTCACAAGATCAAAACCAAAATTGATCCCCCAACATTCCACATACAGCTTGTTGGGTCACACGATCAAAACCAAACCCGACCCCCTAACCTGCCACATATAGCCTGTTAGGTCACAAGGTCAAAACCCAAATCCACATCCCTGATGTCATCTTCAAAACTTTGCCTCGAGATGGTACGTGATCCCTTTCACTACCATAAAATTCCCCTGGAAGCTCAAAAGGCTACAAATACCAAAAAGAAAGATTGCTCAAAGACTCTTGGTCAAGTCACAGGCTCTCCTTCAAAAAATCTCTTCGAGGCACATCGACTACAAAAGTTAAACAACTCGCCGCTGTACCTCGAGGGGGCATTTGTTGACACCAAAAATGTCACTTTGCCTTTTCAAGATCCAAAGAGCTACATGAAGTCGCAACCTGCCATAAATAGGCAATGCTGCTTCCAAAAATCAAATCTTGTCAGAATCAAACAAAAACTGCAAGATTCTTCCAGACAGCCAAAAGAGGAGTACACAAGAAGTTTCGGGCCATTTCAAAATCATTTGGCCTAACTTCGCTTCTCCGACAGCCGAAAAGGAGCTCTCGGCGACAAAAGCTCTCCGGGACCATGGTTTCCAAGACAGAACCTATGGATCATCTTAAAATGACTCCAATAGGTTCCCTGTCAAATTTCAAGTCAATCGGACATCGATTGACCACACATCAAACCGCGACATCTTCATCGCGACAAAAAGCAAGTCTACAGGTGATAGGACCCCAAACGGCTTCAAAACTCAAACAAAAGCCTATGGTTGGTCTTATTTATTGCTCAGGAGGCTTCACACCAAATTTCAGGTCATTCCGACATCGTTTGACCCAGTTTCAGCTTCTGACGGGAAATCGGCAACTCTGCGCGACAAAGTCTTCGGCTTTCTCAGGAAATTGGAAACTTTGCAAAATAAAATGCAAGGATTCTCATCAGGTTTCCTACAAAGAAATTAGGCCAATAAATGGTCAAAATGTCAAGGAAAAGTACAGAAGAAAAAAGAATCAGAAAAAAGCAAAAACGGACGCAAAACGGGACACGAAAGGGGGAAAACCCCCCCAGGGTCGCAGACCCCTGCGACCCTGGGCCAGGGTCGCCGGCGACCTTGGACCCCGGGGTCGCCGGGAAAGCCCCGAAAACCCCGGTTTTCGCCGTTTTTTCGCGATTCGAGGAGCCCAACCCCTGGTACTTTCCAAAATTCATGCTTGAGACACCAAGTCCTCTGACATCCGTCCAAAACACGGGTAAATCATCAAGAGTATCGAAGACAGTATTGATCGCCACCCGGTCAACCAAAAAAAGTGTGCTTTCCACCCGACCGATCGAGAAATCGACAGGACAGATGGCACCGACCCGCTGTTGGCAACAAACACCTGAAATTACATGGTCATCTGATGTCGATCTACATGAAGATCCATCGATGATCATCGACAGAAGAATTCCAAAAGACGTGGCACGGCCCGCGACTCTTCAGCTGCTCGGCGACCACTTAATGCGATTAATTGACTAGCTTTATTACAGTCATTAATCCATTTCTTTGGACGGCCCAATCAGAAGCAAGCATTCAGGAGTTACAAGTCAAGAGATTCATGGCATTTAACCCATGAAACTCCTCCCATCATGGCGATTAAAGGCGATTAAATGCCCTCAATCTCCTCCGGCCAATCAGAAGCCAAGAAAAAGGAGTTACAAAATAAACAATTCAATTTTGTAACTCCTCCCATTATGCGGCTTAATGACAATAAAAGCCCATAAACCCACCTAAAAGGCTACCTAAAAGCCTATAAATAGGAGGGCTCTCCAAGAAGAAAAAACAACATCAGAGAGCATCAGAAAAATCAGAGAAAAAAGCACAAGCACACAGACATAAATCCAGAGAAAGGAAAAAGAGAGAAAACTCTGCGGAAATTCTACACCGGCCACCGCAACAAGGTGACAAAAGTCCCTTGGGGGGTACCCCCCCCCCCCAAGGTCCTTGCCTTCTCCTCCTACCTCCAATGGCTTAGATATGGCTTTTCAGCCCGTCTACTCGGTTTTTTATTGGACATAGGACCTTCCTTTGGTCTTTGTCTTCTAAAAACCCGAGGTTATAGCCAAGCCAAGCGAATCAAATAGCATCCTCTGTTCTCATCTGCATGGATGATGGCGAAGCCCACATATGGCTTGCGACCGTCAATCTAAACGAGTCCCCCACAATCTCCTGAGAAGTTAGATCCTCCTTTTCTTGCTTTTCATTGTAGTTTGTATTTTTTTAAAAGAGACAAAAAAATCACAACTCTTGTCTTTCATTATTGATAAGGATTGTAAAACGGCTATAAACGCCAAAATCGGCTATAAACGCCAAAAATCGGCTATAAATGCCAAAAAAATCGCCTTTCACGGCAAATCAAGAAAAATGTCTCTTTTCTTAAATATATGTGCAATGGAAAACTTGAAAGAAGTTGATTTCCTTTTTACTTGCGAAGGTTGATCCCCGGATCACCACTTGCAATTCCAAGTAAAATAGAAAATCTGGCACACCCACAAAAAAAGAAATGTTGATGCACGCCCTTGCCCCCCGGTTACGAAAGGGTCGGAAACAAACGGACTCCCACGTCCGCCGACCTCGGTAGGAACCAAGCAGGAGCGCGGTCCATCAGTTGGTTGTGGCACAAACGCCTTGGGCATCTAAACTTTGATAACATGTCAAAGATTTGCAATTCAAAGGCTGTCAGAGGTATGTCTACAATTGAAAAGCCTTCCAACCCCATTTGCGATTCTTGCCAAAAGGGAAAGCAAACGAGGGTAATGTTCAAGTCAAAGGAGCATCATTCAAAGAAACCTCTTGAGCTAGTGCACACTGATCTCTGTGGTCCGATGCGAACTCAAAGCACCAATGGAGATAAGTATTTTATGTTATGCATTGATGATTATACTCGTATGACATGGGTATTGTTTCTTAAGCATAAACATCAAGCACTTGATCGTTTTAAAGTGTTTAAAGCACAGGTTGAAAATATGCTTGGAAAGCGTATCAAGATTTTAAGGTCTGATCGAGGAGGTGAATTCACATCTGAAGAATTCACTAACTATTGTGAGCACCATGGCATTCAAAGACAATATTCAGCCCCTAGAACTCCACTGCAAAATGGAGTTGTGGAACGGAAAAATCGCACCGTGCAAGAGATGGCTCGCACAATGCTAACTGAGAGTAAGCTAGCTGACAAATACTGGAAGGAGGCAATCCATACGGCTGTATACATTCAGAATCGATGCTTGATCAGGCCACATGAAGACAAAACTCCTTATGAGCTATGGTTTGGGAGAAAAGCAACAGTCAAGCACTTCAGAGTCTTCGGTAGCAAGTGTTACATCAAGCGTCTTGAACAAAATCCGGGCAAATTTGAAGAAAGAGCTGATGAAGGTATATTTCTGGGTTACTCCTCCTCTAGTAAGGCTTACAGATGTCTTAACAAAAGGACCAGAAAAATCATCGAAAGTGCCGATGTTAGAATTGATGAAAACCGTGAATCAAAGAATGTAACTCATCATGACAGTCCAGTTTATGAGGACTCGAGTGAGATTGATGATGAAGTGGCTGAACCTAATGATTCTGAGAAATCAAAGGATGACTCAGAGGATGCTACACCTAGAAAGAAAAGCACTTGGGTAGAGCAACACCCTAAGGATCAAATCATTGGAGATCCTGAGGCCGGTGTTAAAACAAGACAAAGTGTAGTTAGCAATTACTCACTTGTGTCCACCATTGAACCCAAGACTGTGGCTGAAGCCAGTCTCGATGAAAGTTGGTTGAAAGCTATGCATGAGGAGTTGGAGCAAATTGAGAAGAACTCCACATGGGAACTAGTTTCTAGACCTACTGATAAGAATGTTATTGGTACAAAATGGGTCTTTCGGAATAAGCTGAATGAAGATGGTCAGGTCATACGAAACAAAGCAAGGTTGGTTTATAAAGGCTATGCTCAAGTTGAAGGCATAGATTTTGAAGAGACCTTTGCACCGGTGGCTCGTCTGGAAGCCATTCGTATGTTTCTTGCATTGGCTGCATACAAAACCTTCAAGGTATTTCAGATGGATGTAAAGTCAGCCTTCTTGAATGGATTACTTGAAGAAGAGGTCTACATTGAGCAACCTGATGGTTTTCTCATTAGCAAAAATTCAGACCTAGTGTGCAAGTTGAAAAAGGCTCTTTATGGGCTGAAACAAGCGCCAAGGGCGTGGTATGCAAGGCTGGACCTCTATCTCCGCAAGATCGGCTTTGGAAAAGGACTGGTTGATAGCAATCTTTATGTCAAAACAGAGTTGAGCAAACAGCTGGTTGTCATTGTTTATGTCGATGACATAATCTTTGGTGGCAATGATGAGGAAATGTGCAGGAATTTTGCTGAAGAGATGAAGAAAGAATTTGAGATGTCAATGCTTGGAGAACTAAAGTTCTTTCTTGGTTTACAAGTTCAGCAGCTGAAACATGGTATCTTCATATCACAGATGAAATACATCAAGGAAATGCTGAAGCGTTTTAACATGGAAGACAGCAAGCCAGTGAGCACACCAATGACAACGAAAACAAAGCTAAGCAAAGATGATAAGGGTTCGTCCGTTGATCACACCACTTATCGTTCTATGATAGGAAGCTTGCTTTATTTGACTGCTACAAGACCGGATCTTCTGCAAGCAGTATGTATGGTTGTTGGAATTTGAGATGACTTGAGAAGTCTTTTGAAGAATTGAAGAAATTAGTATCTCAAGCATTGTTTTTAGTTGGAATTATTGTCAACACATTGTCACAAGCATGATGTTAATAGGTTGGTGTTGATAGAGCTAAAAAGAAAAAATCAGAGTTGAAACAGTTCAGGAATTCAGAATTCCTGAAGCAGAGTGGTCGGTCGACCGGGCACCCCATGCGGTCGACCGAGCAAGAGGAACCTGCAGAAAAAGTTTCAGGAAGCTCCCAGTTATTTTCGTGACACAGTGTGTCGTCGGTCGACCGGGACCCGAGGATGTCGACCGAGCACGATAGTTGTCTGCTTCCAGACTGTGTATGATGTCGACCGAAGACAGCAGGATGTCGACCGAGCACGGGAAGACAGAATTGCGCAGAAACAGAAGTCTTGCACGAAAATTCAGGAAACTCATCTATTTCATTTGGGACTCTTTCTAAACGAGTTGTAGCCTATTTTGAACACTCTTAAGGGTTACCATAACCTATATAAAGGCATGTTTGGTTCGTTTTTAACAAGAGACACAAGAGTGAAAGAAGAGAAGAGAAAAGAGAAGAAAAAGAGAGAGTTTTGGAGAGAAGAGAGTGCTGTTGCTGTGTGCAGTCTTGTTACAAGTTTCTACAGCAAGTGTGGACGAGGATGTGCTCTTGAAGATGGTGTTTCGTCCATAAGATAATTGTCTCTCTGTTTATGCTTTAATTTTCAATTTGTAAGGGATTGAGATAGAGAGATTGTAGAGGGGAAGGGCAGTAGAAAAACGTTTCTACTTTTATTCTGTAGAACATTAAGTTGGTGCTTGGTGTCTGGGGGTTTGGTGATCCTATCTGTTGGTGCAGATAAAATTGTAAAGGGAGTCGGTGCTTCCTAGATAGTTGGTGCTATCTGAAACTAAAGGGAGTAGGTGCTTCCTAGATAGTTGGTGCTATCTGAAACTAAGGGTTGGTGCTCTTTGTCGTTGGTGCGACTAAATAGATTCAGATCTGTCCCGGATTGGTGTTCGGACAGTCTTTGAACCGTGGACGTAGCCTTTTGGTGAACCACGTTAAATCTGGTGTCCTTGTGTGATTTGATTTGCTTTTATTGTTAAATTGGACCTGTTTTTAAGAATCACTGATTCACCCCCCCCCCCCCCCCCCGTCTCAGTGATCGCGATATCTAACAATTGGTATCAGAGCGTAAGGCTCCCTTGATAAGCTTAACACGCTAAGGGTGATCTCTTGTCAAATCACATGGCAACCAATACAGGGAATAAGAAAGCACCTTTGTTTGATGGTCCTAATTACTCCTTCTGGAAGATCAGAATGCAGGCTTTCATTAAGTCACTTGGCTATGATGTCTAGGAGACTGTCAGAGTCGGTTACAATATTGCCATTGTACCCAATGATGCTGCAACGAAGAAGTTAGCAGACAACGACTCTAAGGCGCAGAATGCACTCTTTAGTGGCCTTGTGGACAGCGAGCTGGTCAAAGTAATTGCATGCAAAACAGCCAAGGAAATATGGGACAAGTTGAAAAGCATTCATGAAGGAGATGAGAAGATCAAAGAAGCAAAATTGCAAACCCATCGCTCTCAATTTGAATCTCTTCGCATGGAGGAAAGCGAGAATGTTGACTCATATTTGCAACGAGTGAATGAAGCCACGAATGACATTCGTGGACTAGGGGAGGAGATTAAAGAACCAGTCATCGTCAAAAAGGTTCTAAGATCTCTTCTTCCCCGGTTTGATTCAAAAGTCTCAGCCATAGAAGAAGCCAAGAATCTGAATGAATTTTCCATGGATGAGTTGCATGGTTCACTCACTGCCTATGAGATACGCATAGGTAAGACGTCTTCATCTGATTGAGAAGCGGCCTTCAAAGTTCAGAAAAAGGGAAAAGAGACTGCTGGTCATGATTCTGATACTGATGATGATGAGCTTGAGGCTCAATTTGTTAGAAAGCTGAAGAAAGGAAGCAATGGAAAATACAAAGGGAAGCTACCCTTTAAATGCTTCAATTGTGGCGGTGTTGGTCACTTTGCTACGAAGTGTCCGCTGAAAGAAAATAATGATGATGACTCTTATGTTGATAAGAGTAAGTGGAAGAAAAATTTCAGAAAGAGGGGCAAAGCAAAAAGCTTCATCAGTCAATATAATGACAGCACGTTTGAAACTTCAGACGATGATGAATCAGCCGAGGCAACTGAAGCTCTCTTCATGGTTACCGTTGAAGAAGAAGAGGAGCAAGAGCCGGAAGAGGAAGAGGAGGCTGAGGTCAATCTCGAAGAAGAACTCATTGCCGCACTTGAGGAGCTTAGCATGGAACGAAAAACAAGTAAGAAAAATCTGAAACTTCTTCATGAATCTGAAAGTTCAATTATTGCTTCGAAAACTCAAGTTGAAGAATATAAAAGAATGGTGGAAGTCCTTCAAAATCAAATAAGTATCAAAAAGGAAGAGGCTATGAAACTTGAAACTGAAATCGCTAGAGCAAAGGCTGAAAACTTGGAAAGTAGCCGAAAACTCAAAGCACTCCAAGCGATTGAAGGGACAATGAAACTCAATGAAATTCTGAAAGTTCAAAAGCCCTTCCACAATAAATTTGGTATTGGATTTGAAACCGGAGAGTCCTCTATAGATGCACCTTCTTTGTTTATGAAACAAAGTGCCATACCTCTCAAGGCTACAAAGCATCAAATTCAGCCTAGTATTGAGACGGTCAATAAGAAAAGGTTTGTGGAGTTTAACCAGCCACCTAAGAAAGGAAGAATGTTCAGATTCTATGGTTATTGCTATCATTGTAATAGATATGGACATAAAAGAGCTGATTGTAGATTCTATGTTAGAAACAGCCCATTTGTGACTAGGAACCCTTTTCCAATCCTAAACAGCCACAAAATTGAGTGCTATATGTGTCATAATTATGGACACTTGGCTAGGGATTGTAGGTTGCCTATAGCTAACCAATTTCAGGTTGAAAAGAAACCCAAGTTAGTTAAGGCATGGAGGGCAAAGAAAAGGGAAGGTAATTCCAAGGAATCTCTCATTGTGCAAACGACATTCAATGCACAAAAGAAGACAGCACCATGGCTCCTTGATAGTGGCTGTTCAAGCCATATGACAGGTGATAAGGAAAAATTTGTCAAATTACAGCACTATGAAGGCGGATCAGTGAAGTTTGGTAACAATGATGGTGCCAAAATCTGCGGAAAAGGTGTTGTTCAGCTAAAGGCAAACAAGATCAGATCAGACGAGGTCTTATATGTGTCTGGACTGAGACACAACTTGCTTAGTGTGAGCCAGATCTGTGACAAAGGCCACGAAGTTGTCTTCACTAAGAATGGTTTTGCTATCAAGAAGTGTAGCAACGGCAAAACAGTGGCTACTGGATCTAGGATTGATGGAAAACTCTATACATTGTCAGATGGAGCTGAAAGGACTTGCTTGATGAGTCGGACAGAGGAAAGTTGGTTGTGGCACAAATGCCTTGGGCATCTAAACTTTGATAACATGTCAAAGATTTGCAATTCTAAGGCTGTCAGATGTATGTCTACAAATGAAAAGCCTTCCAACCCCATTTGCGATTCTTGTCAAAAGGGAAAGCAAACGAGGGTAATGTTCAAGTCAAAGGAGCATCATTCAAAGAAACCTCTTGAGCTAGTGGACACTGATCTCTGTGGACCGATGCGAACTCAAAGCACCAATGGAGATAAGTATTTTATGTTATGCATTGATGATTATACTCGTATGACATGGGTATTGTTTCTTAAGCATAAACATCAAGCACTTGATCGTTTTAAAGTGTTTAAAGCACAGGTTGAAAATATGCTTGGAAAGCGTATCAAGATTTTAAGGTCTGATCGAGGCGGTGAATTCACATCTGAAGAGTTCACTAACTATTGTGAGCACCATGGCATTCAAAGACAGTATTCAGCCCCTAGAACTCCACAGCAAAATGGAGTTGTGGAACGGAAAAATCGCACCGTTCAAGAGATGGCTCGTACAATGCTAACTGAGAGCAAGCTAGCTGACAAATACTAGAAGGACGCAATCCATACGGCTGTATACATTCAGAATTGATGCTTGATCAGGCCACATGAAGACAAAACTCCTTATGAGCTATGGTTTGGGAGAAAAGCAACAGTCAAGCACTTCAGAGTCTTCGGTAGCAAGTGTTACATCAAGCGTCTTGAACAAAATCCGGGCAAATTTGATGAAAGAGCTGATGAAGGTATATTTCTGGGTTATTCCTCATCTAGTAAGGCTTACAGATGTCTTAACAAAAGGACCAGAAAAATCATAGAAACTGCCGATGTTAGAATTGATGAAAACTATGAATCAAAGAATGGAACTCATTATGACAGTCCAGTTTATGAGGACTTGAGTGAGATTGATGATGAAGTAGCTAAACCTAATGATTCTGAGAAATCAAAGGATGACTCAGAGGATGCTACACCTAGAAAGAAAAGCACTTGGGTAGAGCAACACCCTAAGGATCAAATCATTGGAGATCCTGAGGTCGGTGTTAAAACAAGACAAAGTGTAGTTAGCAATTACTCACTTGTGTCCACCATTGAACCCAAGAGTGTGGCTGAAGCCAGTCTCGATGAAAGTTGGTTAAAAGCTATGCATGAGGAGTTGGAACAAATTGAGAAGAACTCCACATGGGAACTAGTCTCTAGACCTACCGATAAGAATGTTATTGGTACTAAATGGGTCTTTCGGAATAAGCTGAATGAAGATGGTCAGGTCATACGAAACAAAGCAAGGTTGGTTTGTAAAGGCTATGCTCAAGTTGAAGGCATAGATTTTGAAGAGACCTTTGCACCGGTGGCTCATCTGGAAGCCATTCATATGTTTCTTACATTGGCTGCATACAAAACCTTCAAGGTATTTCAGATGGATGTAAAGTCAGCCTTCTTGAATGGATTACTTGAAGAAGAGGTCTACATTGAGCAACCTGATGGTTTTACTATTAGCAAAAATTCAGACCTAGTGTGCAAGTTGAAAAAGGCTCTTTATGGGCTGAAACAAGCGCCAAGGGCGTGGTATGCAAGGCTGGACCTATATCTCCGCAAGATCGGTTTTGGAAAAGGACTGGTAGATAGCAATCTTTATGTCAAAACAGAGTTGAGCAAACAGCTGGTTGTTATTGTTTATGTCGATGACATAATCTTTGGTGGCAACGATGAAGAAATGTGCAGGAATTTTGCTGACGAGATGAAGAAAGAATTTGAGATGTCAATGCTTGGAGAACTAAAGTTCTTCCTTGGTTTACAAGTTCAGCAGCTGTAACATGGTATTTTCATATCACAGATGAAATACATCAAGTGGACTGCAATATATAACAGAGGCTCGTGAAAGGGAGACTGCTCGGATTCACCAGGTTGCAGATGCCGATCAGGTTCTTAAAAGGAAGTCTGATGAGAACAAACAATGGCAAACTGCTCGGGGGAAGCTTCCCAGTGCGAAAGAAGGGTTACAGCCCACCCCAGCATCTCATGGCAAGTTCCTGAAGAAGCGTGCCTTGGAATCCCTGACGACTGAGGCCAAAAGTTTGCTTAAGGAGCTGAACTCTTGGCTGGAGACCATTTTTGATTGAGCTCCTTTTTTTTTTTAACAGAAACCATCCTTCTCTTTTTTTTTTGTACCGCATGTACTTTTTTTGGTAGTTTTTTTTTTTGTAGTGCTTGTGGACACTTTCTTTTTTTTTGGTACCACATGTATTTTTTGGTACTTTTTTCTAGTGCTTGTGAACACTTTCTTTTTTTTTTTTGGTACCATATGTATTTTTTGGTACTTTTTTTTTGTTTTCCCTACGCTCACTTAAATCTTTTTTGTGATGAAAGTAATTGCTAAATGGGATTTGATCAAAAGCTTGTCATTTTGTGAAGATCTTTTGTCAAATGATTGTTTTGGCATGGAAGCCAGATTTTTGTTTATGGCATGCAAGCCGATTTTTTTGGCATGAGAGCCAGCTTTTTTTTGTGGCATTGATAGCCGATTTGTGGCATTGATAGTCGGTTTTTGGTGGCATTGATAGCCGAGTTTATGGCATTGATAGCCGGTTTGTTTTGTGGCATCTATAGCCGGTTTTTGGTGGCATTGATAGCCGAGTTTTTTTGAAAGCCAATTTTTTGTTTGTGGCATTGATAGCCGATTTTGTTTTGTGGCATTGATAGCAGGTTTTGTGGCATTTATAGCCTGTTTTGGTGGCATCTATAGCCGTTTTTGTGGCATTTATAGCCGGTTTGGTTTTCAAAAATGCAAGTATCGACTAAAAGTCGCCTTCCTGCTGAATGTTCTTGCAAGTATCGATGGAATGTCGAATCCTTGCTCATTCGGTTGCGAGTATCGATGGAATGTCGCATCCTCGCGGATTTGGGTGCAAGTATCGATGGAATGTCGCATCCTTGCTTTTCAAAAATTTTGGTTTTGCGCGTACTGACTTGAGGTCGTTTTCCCACAATCTTGAAATTTGTGGTTTTTTCGAACCTTTGGGTTATGGATATCAACTGAAATGTTACGTCTCCATGTTGTTTTTTTTAAGGTTTTTTTCGAACCTTTGAAATTTGGGTTGTGGATATCAACTGAAATTTTGCATCTCCACGGCTTTGGATTTTGCAAGTATCGACGAAATGTCGCTTCCCTGCGATTTTGGAAGTGTCGAACATGGTTCGCATGCTTCCAGTTTGTGCGAGTATCGACTAAGCGTCGCTTCCCCGCGGTTTTTTGAAAAACCCTTTTTTTTCTTTTTTTTTTTGTTTAAAGACACGAGGGTCATAAGTTTTGACCTAAAACCATTTTGGCGGTAAAAGGTAGAGTGGACTAGGGTGGAAATCCCTGAATTCGGATTTTGTTTCAAAACATGAATTTTGAGTTCAAGGGTTGAAAATTTTGGTCAAGTTAGGGAAAGGTTCCTAAACTTGGGTTTTTTGAACAATGAAACGATGAAAGTAAGCATTGTTTAAATTTTTAGAAATCTCAACATTTGATATGAAAATTCTAAAAAAAAGGTGGGTTTAGCGAGCATGTACCTGGAAACCGGTTTTGGCCGTACAGGCATTGCTCTTACCCAGTTGGGTAATTCTTCATGGGTAGTACCGCTTTAAGAACTTGTCGTTGATGGGCAGCATACATCTGTCACCTTCCATGTTTAGGAGTGCGTATGCGCCGTTGGAGAAAACCTTGTCGATGACGTAGGGTCCCTCCCATTTTGGCTCAAATTTGCCTTTGGACTTGTGAGCGAAGACCATTGGTCTTTTTACCGCAAGAACCAAGTCACCTTTTTGTAGGCGCGTTGCCTGACCTTTTTTTCGAAAGATCCTGCCATGCGTGCTTGGTAAATTTCAATGCTTTGTTGAGCTTCGAGCCGTCTCTCATCGAGATTGTCCAGCTCATGGAGTCGCAATTTAACATTATTTTCTTGAGTCATGTCATTTTGCAAGGATACCCTCAAGGAAGGAATTTGTACTTCCAAGGGCACGACAGCTTCGCATCCATAGACCAAGGAGAATGGTGTGCTATGGGTTGGTCCTCGAACGGTGGTTCGATAGGCCCACAAAGCTTCAGACATTTTATCGCTCCAGTCTCTTTTGTGACTAGAGACCATTTTTTTGAGGATTTTGCAGAGTGTTTTGTTGAAAGCTTCTGCTAACCCGTTTGCTGCCGGATTGCATGGAGTCGAAGGACAGCTTTGGATTTTGTATTTGTCGCAGAACCTGTAGAATCGATGATCCCAGAATTGTGGTCCGTTATCATGGACGAATCTTTTGGGTATGCCGAAGCGACAAATGATGTTGGTGCGTAGGAACTGAAGGACTGATGAGGTCTTCATTTCGTTGAACGCAAATGCTTCTGACCACTTGGAGAAATAATCCGTAGCGGCGAAGATGAAGCGATGACCTTTGCTCGAAGGGGGAGAAATAGGACCTATGATGTCCATATCCCAGGCATCGAAAGGCCATGAAATCGCTGTAGGATGCAGCCATTCTGGAGGCATGTGAATGTAATCTCCATGAATTTGGCATTGTTGGCAGCGCTTAGCAAATTGCATTGCGTCAGCTACCATGGTAGGCCAGTAATAACCTAACCTTTTTATCTGATCATAGAGCTTGGGACCGGCCTGATGAGCTCCGCAAAGACCAGCATGAACTTCTTTGAGTGTTTCTTCAGCCTCTTGTTGTGACAAGCAGCGTAGAAGTACTCAGTTGAAGGATTTCCTGTAAAGGAATTTTGAAGGAATATCCAAATGAAAGCTTGGGGTTCGCCTTTGGATGCTTACCCGTTCTTTTGGATCTTCAGGTAGGATTCCAAACATATAATGTAATCAATGAATGGATCCCTCCAGTCGCCGATTGAAGTTTGAAGGATTGAAATCCGACTTCCAACCACTTGGTGGCATTCAGCAACTGCTTGGTGTGTGTTAAGAGGAGGAAGGATTCTTCTTTCGCACATTGTGATTTGTATGTTTTCCCCTTCTTGGATTGCCATGGATGCGGCAAGTCCAGCTAGGGCATCTGCACGTATGTTTTCACCTCTACGAATGTGGGTGATGTGACAGATGTCAAACTTCTGCAGAAGCGATTGTGCTTTGTTGTAGTAAGGCAGCAAATCTGGCTTCCTGACATCAAATTTCTGATTTATCTGGTTGACGATCAGTTGAGAGTCTCCAAAGACTTCTAGCATGGTGATACCGGATTCGATGGCGAGTTCCAATCCTAGGATCAGAGCTTGATATTCATCTGCATTGTTTGTGCATGGTTCCAGTAGCGAGAAAGCGTGTGGAATCATGTATTTATCGGGGCTAACAAAGAGGATGCCAATTCCTGAGATCAGCTGTCTTTTTTCATTTGTCCCGGTTGCACCGTCAAAGTACATGTCCCAGGAGGCACTTTGTGAGAAAGTCTCCACATTATAGACTGGTTCGTCTGGGAGATCATCTCTGAGCGGAGAATCTTTAGGCAATGGATGCTCTGCGAGGAAGTCCGCTAGAGCTTGCCCTTTGATTGCCTTTTGTGGTACATACCTAATATCAAATTGTGACAGAAGGATGGACCATTTTGCCAATCGAGCATTGAGAGAACCTGCCTTTGTGACAAGGACCTTCAAGAGGTTGACCCTCGAGACCAGGTATACTGTGTTGGAAAGCAAGTAGTGATGCAGCTTTTGTACGGCGAACATCGCTGCAAGACATTCTTTTTCGACTGGAGAGTAACGATGCTCTACACCTACTAGCATGCGGTTGAGGTAATATAGAGCAGCTTCTTTTCTTTGATCATTTTCTTGTGCAAGCAGAGCTCCCAAAGAGTGATCAAGGGCTATTGTGTACAAGATGAATGGTTTTCCAGTGGTAGGAGCAGCTAACACTGTTGGAAGGTTCGAAGGTGGTTCCTCCACAATATTTTCAGAGGCTTCCAGCTCAACGAAACCTTCTGGGTTTTCAAAGGCATTTCCAGACCAAGGTTTTGTTCCTTTCCACGGGTCTTCTTGATCGGTAATTTTTCCAAGGCTTGCTATGAGATGATCCCAATCGCCTGTTGAAACCGGGTCGAAGTAGGCTACTTCTTTTGGAGATGAGGGTTCTTCTGGGTCAGAAGACCACACGTCTGTGCCATCGGACTACTCCTCTTCATTTTCGGAGAAATCGTGCTAATTGGATGAGCTTCCTGGATCTTTGTCAAGTGACTCATCAAAGAGATATCCAGGGAGATCGATGTCTTCATGGACTTGAGATGTTGAGGCTTGGTCAGTATATTGACTTTTAAGCCTTTGTGTCAACTATCTCAGGGGAGTGTCGGGATCATACCCTAACCCGTGTGAAGACTATTCTATATAGCCGTAGAGTCTCCAATCTTCCAGCTGGCTTTTGGTCAAGACGGGCCCCAATGGCGTGAGAATACCGCGTCCTTCTCCCAAACCGACTGGGTTTTGAGCGTCATAGCCCATTTTCTTCATAATAGCTTGTGCCATAGAACTATATAAGGATAGTTGAGGCATACCTTTATTTTGGAAAGGTTTAAGCATAGAGTTTGATGAAGAAGCATCTGATCTATGGAAGAAGATCGGCTTTTCCTTTGCTGAAGTTGCTGGAACAACGAAGGAAGCTGACGTAGGATCTTCTATGTTAGAAGTTGTCTCCATTGGAGTGAGAGCAGGCTGAACTTGCTGAGTGTCAGCTTGGCTTGACAATGTGTCGTCTTCTGGCTCTAAATCCGAATCCGTGTCTTGCATGATAGACACGAAAGAGACAACAAATTTGCCCCCAGGCTTTTGCTTTGCCTTCTTCACTTTTGTTGTGATGACCAAAGGCTTTGAAGGTTTGAGGGAGATGATGAAGGGAGTTTGAATGCTCTCTTCGGATTTACCGGATGGTTTGTTTTCTTCCGGTGATTGTTGAGGGGCTTTGCCTTTATCTTTCTGGAGATTTTCGGCAAAGGATGCTGTGTGCTTATCCTCTTCTTCTTTTTCACCTTCATACATCTGTGAGTCTGCGAAGTGGACTTCTTTACCTTTGAAGGGTTTTCTGTCCGCAAAGACTCGATGTATCATGCCGTCGTCGCCGACAAACTTGATGCATTGATGTAGAGTTGAAGGGACAACACCATTCTCGTGGATCCAAGGGCATCCGAGAAGGATGTTATAGCATGAAGGGGTTTTTATTGCATACACTGTGACCTCATAAATAAGATCACCAATTTGCAACTTGAATCTGATTTTGCCGATAGGCCTTTGAGTACTCCCATCGTATCTAAAGATAGATACAGATGTGTGGCTCAGCTTGCTGGGTGGGATACCCAACTCTTCAAGAGCCGATGTGGAGATGAGGTTGAGTGCAGAACCTGGGTCGATCTGAACTCTGTGCATAGGCATTTCCTTGATGTACCCTGTGAAGTACAGGGGTCGGTTGTGCCTGGTTTCGCCAAGTAGGAGGTGTCGTCCTTTGTGAAGGCGATGGTTGCACTGGCTGCTTTTTTAACTGAGAGGCATTCAATGCATGATCCCTCAGTTTTCTTCTTTTCTCCCTTTGAGGAGGCTTCTGAGTTTTTGACCCGGTAATCCATTTCAATTTGGAGGACTTGCGGGGCATGTTTGTCGACATCCTCATTCAGCTTTTGTAATTCTGAGATGAGATTATTGTTGGATATCGCGATCACTGAGAGGGGGGGGGGGTGAATCAGTGATTTCTAAAAACAGGTCCAATTCAACAACAAAACAAGTCAAATCACACAATGACACCAGATTTTAACGTGGTTCACCGAAAGGCTACGTCCACGGTTCAAAGACTGTCCGAACACCAATCCGGGACAGATCTGAATCTTATTTAGTCGCACCAACGACAAAGAGCACCAACCCTTAGTTTCAGATAGCACCAACTATCTAGGAAGCACCGACTCCCTTTACAATTTATCTGCACCAACAGATAGGATCACCAAACCCCAGACATCAAGCACCAACTTGATGTAAAAACAGAATAGAAGATAAACTCTGTCTACAGCCCTTCCCCTCTACAATTCTCTCTCTCTCTCAATCCCTTACAAATTGAAATCTAAAGCATAAAAGAGAGACACTTAACTCATGGACGAATCACCATCTTCTAGAGCATAATCTCGTCCACAATTGCTGTAGAAAATGTCACCACATCAGCACACAGCAACACACACCAGCAGCTTCTTCTTTCTCTCAAGAACTCTCTAAAACTCTTCTCTATTCTTTCTCTCTCTGGTGTCACTTTAGAACGACCCATACATGCCTTTTTATAGGTTATGTTAACCCTTAATTGTATTCAAAACGGGCTACAATTCGTTTAGAAAGAGTCCCAAACAAATTAGAGAAGAGTGCTGAATTTTCGTGCAAAACTTTTAATTCTGCGCAACTCTGGTTCCCGTGCTCGGTCGACATCCTTGCTTGCTCGGTCGACATCATACACTGACTGGAATCAGTCAACTATCGAGCTCGGTCGACATTCTGGGGTCCCGGTCGACCGAAGACACACTGTGTCACGAAAATAACTGAGAGGTGCCTGAATCTGTTTCTGCAGGTTTCTCCTTGCTCGGTCGACCGCATGGGGTGCCCGGTCGACCGCGTGCTCTGCTTCAGGAATTCTGAATTCCTGACTGTTTCAATTTTGTTTCTTCTTTTCAGCTCTATCAACACCAGCCTTTTAACATCTCGTTTGTGACAATGTGTTGACAATAATTCCAACTCAAATCAATACTTGAGATACTATCTTCTTCAATTCGTCAAAGACTACTCAAGTCATTCCAACAATCTCCCCCTTTGGAATTGTTGGCAACACTATTGGAACTTCAACACTCACTTGGAACCAATTCTGAAATTCGGAAATAACAACCATGCACTGTCAACAATCTCCCCCTAGCTTTCATAGCATAACATCTCTCCTTGCTATCATAGCATAACATCTATCCCCCTTTGACAACAAGTCCAAAGGGACCAAACCGAGGAGCGAATAGGATATTCAATGAATGCATTGCTCCCCCTTTCAAGCACAACTCCTACGGTTTAGGAGAGTGAGTAACTCCTAACTTTTTCCGGAGATACTCGAAGACTTCCTTTGGCAGAGGTTTCGTGAAAATATCAGCCACTTGCTCAGTTGTTGGAACATATTCCAACTTGACCTCTCCATCAGCAACTTTATCTTTAAGAAAATGATAACGATTTGCTACATGCTTTGTTCGAGAGTGCTGAACAGGATTCTTAGATATATGAATTGCACTCGTGTTGTCACATAGGATCGGCGTAGGATCCATTGTAGGAACTCCTAGATCAGAGAGCATTTGCCGCATCCATAACACTTGCGTACAACAAGTTGCTGCTGCAATATATTCCGCTTCCGCTGTCGAAAGGGATACTGAGTTTTGCTTCTTACTATGCCAAGCAACTAATCTTTCTCCAAGATAAAATGCGCCGCCGCTAGTACTCTTGCGATCATCTACGCATCCAGCCCAATCGGCATCAGAATATGCAACAAGAGTGAAGGATTTGCCTTTGGGATACCAGATACCAAGCTCCATAGTACCTTTCAGATATCGAAAGATTCTTTTCACTGCTGTAAGGTGCGTTTCAGTTGGTGCTGCTTGAAAACGTGCAACCATACATACTGCTTGTAGAAGATCTGGTCTTGTAGCAGTCAAGTAGAGCAAGCTTCCTATCATAGAGCGATAGGTGGTATGATCAACGGACGAGGCCTTATCATCTTTGCTAAGCTTCGTGTTCGTTGACATTGGTGTGCTCACAGGCTTGCTGTCTTCCATATTGAACCGTTTCAGCATTTCCTTAATGTACTTCATCTGTGATATGAAGATGCCATGTTTCAGTTGCTGAACTTGTAAACCAAGAAAGAACTTTAGTTCTCCAAGCATCGACATCTCAAATTCTTTCTTCATCTCTTCTGCAAAATTCCTGCACATCTCCTCATCATTGCCACCAAAGATTATGTCATCGACATAAACAATGACAACCAGCTGTTTGCTTAACTCAGTTTTGACATACAGATTGCTATCAACCATTCCTTTTCCAAAACCGATCTTGCGGAGATAGAGATCCAGCCTTGCATACCATGCCCTTGGTGCTTGTTTCAGTCCATAAAGAGCCTTTTTCAACTTGCACACTAGATCTGAATTTTTGCTGATGAGAAAACCATCAGGTTGCTCAATGTAGACTTCTTCTTCAAGTAAACCATTCAAGAAAGCTGACTTTACGTCCATCTGAAATACCTTGAAGGTTTTGTATGCTGCCAATGCAAGAAACATACGAATAGCTTCCAGACGAGCCACCGGTGCAAAGGTCTCTTCAAAATCTATGCCTTCAACTTGAGCATAGCCTTTACAAACCAACCTTGCTTTGTTTCTAATGACTTGACCATCTTCATTCAGTTTATTCCGAAAGACCCATTTAGTACCAATAACATTCTTATCAGTAGGTCTAGGAACAAGTTCCCATGTGGAGTTCTTCTCAATTTGCTCCAACTCCTCATGCATAGATTTCAACCAACTTTCATCGAGACTGGCTTCAGCCACAGTCTTGGGTTCAATGGTGGACACGAGTGAGTAATTGCTAACTACACTTTGTCTAGTTTGAACGCCTGCCTTAGGATCTCCAATGATTTGATCCTTAGGGTGTTGCTCTACCCAAGTGCTGTGCTTCTTAGGTGAAGTATCTTCTGAGTCATCCTTTGATTTCTCAGAATCATTAGATTCAGCCATCTCATCATCAATCTCACTCGAGTCCTCATAAACTGGACTGTCATTATGAGTTGCATTCTTTGGTTCAATATTTTCATCTATTCTCACATCAGCACTTTCTATGATTTTTCTGGTTCTTTTGTTAAGACACCTATATGCCTTGCTAGTAGAGGAGTAACCCAGAAATATACCTTCGTCAGCTCTTTCTTCAAATTTGCCCGGATTTTGTTCGAGCCGCTTGATGTAACACTTGCTGCCGAAGACTTTGAAGTGCTTGACTGTTGCTTTTCTTCCAAACCATAGCTCATAGGGAGTTTTGTTTTCATGTGGCCTGATCAAGCATCGGTTTTGAATGTATACAGCCGTATGGATTGCCTCTTTCCAATACTTGTCAGCCATCTTGTTTTCACTTAGCATCGTACGAGCCATCTCTTGTACGGTGCGATTCTTCCGTTCCACAACTCCATTTTGCTGTGGAGTTCTAGGGGCTGAGTACTGTCTTTGAATGCCATGATGTTCACAATATTTAGTGAACTCTTCAGATGTGAACTCGCCTCCACGATCAGACCTTAAAATCTTGATACGTTTTTCCAATTGATTTTCAACCTGTGCTTTAAACACTTTAAAACGATCAAGTGCTTGATGCTTATGCTTAAGAAACAATACCCATGTCATACGAGTATAATCATCAATGCATAACATGAAATACTTATCTCCATTGGTGCTTTGAATTCGCATCGGTCCACAGAGATCAGTGTGCACTAGCTCAAGAGGTTTCTTGGAATGATGCTCCTTTGACTTGAACATAACCCTCGTTTGCTTTCCCTTTTGGCAAGAGTCGCAAATTGGATTGGAAGGCTTTTCAACTGTAGACATGCCTCTTACAGCCTTTGAATTGCAAATCTTTGACATGTTATCAAAGCTTAGATGCCCAAGGCGTTTGTGCCATAACCAACTTTCCTCTGTCCGACTCATCAAGCAGGTCTTTTCAGCTCCATCTGACAATGTATAGAGATTTCCAGCAGTTCTTGATCCAGTTGCCACTGTTTTGCCGTTGCTACTCTTCTTGATGGCAAACCCATTCTTTGTGAAGATAACTTCGTGACCCTTATCACAGATCTGGCTCACACTAAGCAGGTTGTGTCTCAATCCAGACACATATAAGGCTTCTTCCGATCTGATCTTGTTTGCAATAAGCTGAATAACACCTTTTCCGCAGATTTTGGCACCATCATTGTTGCCAAACTTCACTGAACCGCCTTCATAGTGCTGTAATTTGATGAATTTCTCTTTATCACCAGTCATATGGCTTGAACAACCACTATCAAGGACCCATGGTGCTGCCTTCTTTTGTGCATTGAATGCCATTTGCACAATGAGAGATTCTTTGGGACTTTCTGCACTTTGCTTTACTCTCCAAGCCTTGACTAGCTTGGTTTTCTTTTCAACCTGAAATTGGTTAGCTATAGGCAACCTACAATCCCTAGCCAAGTGTCCATAATTATTACATATATAGCACTAAATTTTGTGGCTGTTTAGGATTGAAAAAGGGTTCCTAGTCACAAATGGGCTGTTTCTTACATAGAATTTGCAATCAGCTCTTTTATGTCCAAACATATTACAATGAAAGCAATAACCATAGAATTTGTATCTTCTTTGTGGCTGGTTAGTCTTCATTACCTTTCTAACAGGATTGGACTCTTTTCTAGGTTGAGTGGGCTTCATAGAGTTAGAAGGTGCAGTGACTTGCTTCACAAACTTTTTCTTTTCAGGAGGTGCAATCTTAGAGGATTCACCTTTCTCAAATCCTATACCAAATCTGAAGTGGGCAGGTCTTTGAACTTTCAGTAGTTCATCGAGTTTCATAGTCCCTTCAGTCGCTTGGAGCGCTTTGAGTTTTTTGCTATTTTCCAAATTTTCAGCCTTTGCTCTAGCGATCTCAGTTTCAAGTTTCATTGCCTCTTCCTTTTTGATACTTATTTGGTTTTCAAGGACTTCTACCATTCTTTTATATTCTTCTACTTGAGTTTTCAAAGCAATAATAGAACTTTCAGATTCATGGAGAAGTTTCAGATTTTTCTTACTTGATTTGCGTTCCATGCTAAGCTCCTCAAGTGCGGCTATGAGTTCCTCTTCAAGATTGACTTCAGCCTCCTCATCCTCTTCCGGATCTAGCTCTTCTTCTTCTTCAACAGTGACCATGAAGAGAGCTTCGGTTGATTCATCATCGTCTGAAGATTCAGACGTGCTGTCATCTTGTTGACATAGAAAGTTTTTAGCTTTGCCCCTTTTTCTAAAATTTCTCTTTCCTTTACTCTTTTCAGCATAAGAGTCATTATCATTGTCTTCTTTTAGCGGACACTTCGCAGCAAAGTGACCAATACCTCCACAATTGAAGCATTTAATGGGTAGCTTCCCTTTGTACTTGCCATTGCTTCCTTTCTTCAACTTTCTAACAAATTGAGCCTCAAGCTCATCATCATCGGTATCAACATCATGACCAGCAGTCTCTTTTGCCTTTTTCTGAACTTTGAAGGCCGCTTCTTTATCAGATGAAGACGTCTTTCCTATGAGCATCTCATAGGCAGTTAGAGACCCATGTAATTCATCCATGGAAAATGCATTCAGATCTTTGGCTTCTTCGATGGCTGAGACTTTTGAATCAAACCGGGGAAGAAGAGATCTTAGAACCTTTTTGACGATGACCGGCTCTTTAATCTCCTCCCCTAGTCCACGAATGTCATTCGTGACTTCATTCACTCGTTGCATATACGAGTCAACATTCTCGCTTTCTTCCATGCGAAGAGACTCGAATTGAGAGCGATGAGTTTGCAATTTGGCTTCTTTAATCTTCTCATCACCTTCATGTATGCTTCGGAACTTGTCCCAAATTTCCTTGGCTGTTTTGCATGCAATTACTTTGACAAGCTCGCTGTCCACAAGGCCACTAAAGAGTGCATTCTGCGCCTTGGAGTCGTTGTCTGCCAACTTCTTCGATGCTGTATCATTGGGTACGGTGGCAGCATTGTAACCGGCTCTAACAGCCTCCCAAACATCATAGCCAAGAGATTTGATGAAGGCTTGCATCCTAATCTTCCAAAAGGAGTAATTAGAACCATCAAACAGAGGTGCTTTCATATTCCCTGTATTGACTGCCATGTGATTTGACAAGAGATCACCCTTAGCGTATTAAACTGATCAAGGGAACCTCGCTCTGATACCAATTGTTGGATATCGCGATCACTGAGAGGGGGGGGGGGGGAATCAGTGATTTCTAAAAACAGGTCCAATTCAACAACAAAACAAGTCAAATCACACAATGACACCAGATTTTAACGTGGTTCACCGAAAGGCTACGTCCACGGTTCAAAGACTGTCCGAACACCAATCCGGGACAGATCTGAATCTTATTTAGTCGCACCAACGACAAAGAGCACCAACCCTTAGTTTCAGATAGCACCAACTATCTAGGAAGCACCGACTCCCTTTACAATTTATCTGCACCAACAGATAGGATCACCAAACCCCAGACATCAAGCACCAACTTGATGTAAAAACAGAATAGAAGATAAACTCTGTCTACAGCCCTTCCCCTCTACAATTCTCTCTCTCTCAATCCCTTACAAATTGAAATCTAAAGCATAAAAGAGAGACACTTAACTCATGGACGAATCACCATCTTCTAGAGCATAATCTCGTCCACAATTGCTGTAGAAAACGTCACCACATCAGCACACAGCAACACACACCAGCAGCTTCTTCTTTCTCTCAAGAACTCTCTAAAACTCTTCTCTATTCTTTCTCTCTCTGGTGTCACTTTAGAACGACCCATACATGCCTTTTTATAGGTTATGTTAACCCTTAATTGTATTCAAAACGGGCTACAATTCGTTTAGAAAGAGTCCCAAACAAATTAGATAAGAGTGCTGAATTTTCATGCAAAACTTCTAATTCTGCGCAACTCTGGTTCCCGTGCTCGGTCGACATCCTTGCTTGCTCGGTCGACATCATACACTGACTGGAATCAGTCAACTATCGAGCTCGGTCGACATCCTGGGGTCCCGGTCGACCGAAGACACACTGTGTCACGAAAATAACTGAGAGGTGCCTGAATCTGTTTCTGCAGGTTTCTCCTTGCTCGGTCGACCGCATGGGGTGCCCGGTCGACCGCGTGCTCTGCTTCAGGAATTCTGAATTCCTGACTGTTTCAATTCTGTTTCTTCTTTTCAGCTCTATCAACACCAGCCTTTTAACATCTCGTTTGTGACAATGTGTTGACAATAATTCCAACTCAAATCAATACTTGAGATACTATCTTCTTCAATTCGTCAAAGACTACTCAAGTCATTCCAACAATTATCACGAGTGTGCGGAGACATTTGCAACAAATCCAGGATGTGCAGACGTGCAGGTATGTGCTTGAAGTGTTCAATCAAGTCATACTTGAAAGCCTCCGTAGGGCCTGCATGTTCATCATTGTTGCCACTTGGGGCGCTTACAACATCTTTTCCCGAAGGATTTACATATGTAAAGGAAGATTGGTTGTAATTTTTATGGTAGTCCCGACCAGAGCGGGTGCCTCTACCAACTTCGAGAGCTTCTTGAGAAGGGTCTTCATTTGGAAGATTGTCTTCAGGATCAAGAGGCTGTCGTTTTTCATTTGCTGAGGATGTATCAGCAGCAGAGTTGCCATCCTCAGTAATTGTGTTGCACGGAGCATTTTCAGGGAACAAGTCCTGAACAGCATCCAGCAACCTTTCTTCTTCGTTGACTAATTCATCATCCCGAGCATCAATAGCTGGGACTTCTTCAGTCAGGAAGGGTGTGAACTTTGAAGTCACAGTCTCAGGAGAAGAAACCTGAGAGGGTGTCATCTTAGTGAAAGTCACGTGAGACGAGGTGGCTACAGAAGATACATTGCTAGGCGTCGCCGGAGTGTAAGTGCTCTCATCAGACGATGCTTCGGAAGAGCTATAATCCCGAATTATCACATTACAGGAAGCTCTGACGGGAGACGTTGCCTGATCGGAGTCAGACTCATTCTCGGATGTAAGAGGATCGTCTATCCAATAATTTTCTCCATTTTCAAGAGTTAAGGGAGGATGTACCTGATGGTCTTCAGGGACTTCAGGCTCTGAATTGCAAGGAGGCTCGTTGACGCGTTCTTGCACTTGTTCTAGAGCGAGACGCTGCAAGATCCTTGCATATTCTTCAAGATCTGGAATGGGAGCCAAATCTTCTTCTTCATCAACTCTTTGTGGCTCAACATGGTTGATTTCCACTGGAGTAATGGGAGGTGCTGGGTCAGCAGCATTTTCTTGTACAGCATTTTGGTCTTCTTCATCATCAGACCAGGATCCTTGTGGCTTTATAGGGTTATACCAGATTACTGGCATAAGATGAGACTCAGGAACCCATTCTTCATCGGAGAGATATTCTCCTGTTTCAAGGGACTCCTCCCACTCGTCTGTGTAGTTGGATTCGAATCCATCATCGGTGTCGCTGAACTCGTATCCATCGATGGAGAATCCAACTACCGAATTGCAATAGTATGATACCTCCTGCGTGGCTTCTTTGAATAGAGGTGGCATGAAATCACTGAGAGTGAATTTTCTTACCCCCTTTGAAGTCTCTGGAAGGGATGTTTTTGTTGCCTCCAGTGAAGCGGTAGAGGAAGCCTCTGCCTTTTCTTTGACTTCTTGTTTTGGCTGGGTCTTCTCTTGCCGTTTGAGCTTGAGGAGATACTTCCTAGCCTGCCTTCGCTGTTGAGCTGTAGGCTTTGCTTTCACGACCTCCCAATTTTCATCTTCCAGGAGATCGGGATGTACCCATATGGGTTGTCCGACTGGTGTCAGGTAAGGAACCAGTTGCTCGGACGCTTGGATTGAGTTTATCACCTTGAAGGAAGTAGTGATCTTCTTCTTCGGTGATTTTGATGTTTGTCCACATGTCACCATGTTGACGGAGGCAGACCCATAGTTTTTGTCAAAGGTGATAACTCCATTTTTCCACATCTCGTTTATTTTCTCCCTCACAATAAAGGATTGATTGAGAGGATGCGAGATATTCTAGTGGTATGGACAGTACCGAGGATCGTTGGCTTTGCCAACATCACCCGGTCTTTTTGGTTCACGCAAGGTGAGCTTGCCGTTTGCCATAAGAGCCCCAAAGATTTCATCGACATCTCATCAAACGGGTATTTCTTCTCTACTCGTTCTTTGAAGGCATCAGAGAGTTCAGGTCTCTTACCAGCAGCTTTGTTTTCAGCTTTCTTTGGTGGCTGAGGAGCTGACTTGGTCTGCACATTGAGGACCTCTTTCTTCTTTAGTTTAGAGGTTGCAATGGCGGTTGGCTCTTTTCTTGATGATTTCTGACTGTTGAGGTCCTTAATCACCGTTTCAGCTTCCATGGAAGCTTCTAGGAGTTCTCCCAGGTTTTTTGATTTGTTACCGATGATCATGGAGCGGATTCTGGCTCTCATGTTGTTTCGGCAGATGTCGACTAGCGACGCTTGTGGCAGTACATCAGAGCATTTGTATGCCATTGCTTTCTACTTATGAATGAAGTCATATGTTGATTCATTCTCCCCCTGTTTTAGGCTGCACACTGAGCCATAGTAGCGGGATGATCTTCACCTTTGAAGTGAGTCAGGAAGCGTGTCTCTAGCATGGCCCAGTTTTGGATCGAGTCCTCCGGCAGAGTGGAGTACCAATCGAAGGCCGTACCTTTTAGGGTACTTGTAAAGAGGCGGATCTTGAGTGCATCTTGATCCGCGATAGCTCCCGTCAGGATCTTGAAGTGGTTGACGTGTTGTCTGGCTGATCCTTTCCCCGTATATGTTTGGAGAGTAGGATGCTTGAATTTGGTGGGGAACGGGACCGAGTCCATCCATATGGGATATGGTGGCTTGATCCCATGCTCCTTGAGTATATCCTCTTCTTTTGCTTTGGCGAGGATACTGTCTACGTCCTTTTTGGTAAGGGCGCGTGACTCATTTTCTTCTCCATTTACCTCATCGTCTTGATGATTCGGAGGAGGTTCATTGTTCGCCTGATTTTGGAAGGCGAGGAGAAGGTTTTCCATCAGAGTTTCAATCCTCTGTTGGCCCTGTTCCAGCTGCTGGATGCGGGTGATCGCATCATGTTGAGGTGGATTGCTGGGTGGTGGCTCAGAATTTGTAGCCAAGACGTTCGTACTTCGTGATTCGAACGAAGAAACTGTCCTGGTGATTGAGCTGGGGCTCATTCTTTTTGAAGAAGAGCTTGATGAAGGATCACTCTGCCGTCCTTTGCTTGAAGGAGCAGGGGATTCTTTTGAGTGTCTTCTTGTCCTGGAGATGCTGCGTGTCATCGGATGTCAGACATGGATTTTTGTTGCTGACTTTTGGCGTCTTCTGGTTTTTCCAACCATATGGACGGCAGCAACTTGGTTGGGTCTTTCTTTTTTGACCCATTTGGGAGAGACTTGAAGTGTAGGAGGCTGGGTCCTTTGCTTCTCTAGTCTCTTTTGCCTATACGACGCGCGGCGGCGTATGCGACGAGCAATTTGAGCTTCGGTCAGCTCTGGCTGGGCTTTGACGATGAAGGACGTGCTCCCTCGGGTGCAGCAGCCGAGCCTGTCTTCTTTGCAGCTGGGCAAGGACAGGATGCTAACCATGTCCTTCGCCTGTTGCAGCGAAGCTTTGAATTTTTGGAGTTCGGCCCCTGTAGAGATGAAGGGTCAAACTGCAGGTTTGTAGGCTTTAACAGGTGCTTGTAGAGGCCTTGTGATGCATGATCTGATTTTGGGCTTGTAGGAACAAGCCGGCTCATGCTGGGATGACTTGAAAGTCAGGTTGGAGATGGGTCTCTCCTCTTTCATATAAGCAAGAGGATAGAACTGGTTCTCCTTGAGTGGGGCCAGGAATGCTGGCTTGGTAGATGTTTGGGACCTTCTCTGTTTTGGTGAAGGTCTTGGGGACCAAGTCTTGGGATAGACCTGGTCGTTTGCTGGTCGAGGCTTCATGGGGCTGCCACGGGCTTCGGGCCTTCTGGTGCTCGCCTTTGGTGTCACGGTAGTGACACATTAAAAGGCGAGTTTCTGCTTCTTGGAGGGAGCAGTTTGTTCCTCGGGAAGTGGGAATGGTCCCAACGTCCCAAAGACGATAGTTCGGGGAATCAAGATCGACCCAGAGCTTAGAGAGTTGCCGAGGGAGTTGACGCTTCGGCAGCTGATGGGGCGCTTGTAGGTGCGCGTAGTTTGCTTCTGTTGAAGCATGACTTGGTGCTTGTTTTTATCGAAAGTAATGGTTAGTGAAGCTACCATTGTTAGTTTTCGAAAAGTTTCTGAAACAAGACCACATCCATTAGTAATCACAAGAACAATGATCATAAATGTGAAGTTCTATGGTTTTGAATTTTCAAATTGCTCGAGGGAGATGACCCAAGCAATATGAAGAAGGCAAAATGCCATAGAGGGTACAATTGTTCTGATCGCAGGTATGGTAAGCCCAGAATGAGCGTTCCAGTGACTGCTAGAAGCAATTGTGAACTTAAATTCAACTTATCGAGAAGCAGACCTTGCTCGAGGTAAGAAGAATATAAAGTTGGAGTTACAAATGTGCCGGTCGCAATACAGTAGACCCTGAAAGGGCATACTAGTACCGCTAGACACAAATGTTTTGAGACCGCATCCATGAGATGAGATTCTCTGTTTTGAAAGGTCAAGATTGGATTCATCAAAGAGAGCAGATGGTATTCCAATCTGAACACGGGCTCAGCGATTTCCGCGAGCGCCAGTGCTCAGAAAGAAATGAACCATGATTTCTCGGATCTGAATCCAAAAATGACGAGTTTTTTTTTTGAAAGGCCAATATCGGGTTCATCAAAGAGAGCAAAAGGCACTCCAATCTGAACACGGGCTCAGCGATTTCCGCGAGCGCCAGTGCTCAGAAAGGAGAAGACCAAGATTTCTCCAATCTAAACCCAAAATGACGGAAGTTTTTTTTTTTTTGAAGATTTTTTTAAAGATTTTTTAAAAAAAAAATCTTTTCTTTATTTTTTTATTTTTTTTAAAGAAGATTTTTTTTTGAGAATTTTTTATTTTTTATTTTTTATTTAAAAATTTTTATTTTTAAAAATCTATTTTTGAAAAAATTTATTTAAAAGACGAGAGAGTACACATAGGCCTCCTAACCCGGTCTTATGAAATCTCGATTGATAGAATTGCCCCCAGGTAAGGGTAGGATTACTTAATGAACCCGTTTGGAGGACCCTTGCCTAGAACAGTCAAGCTGTCTCCACACTCTGGACAAGGCTTTTCTTGAATCAACCATGATCAAAGAACGTAGTTGGTTTAACCTTAGTGGTCTATGTCTTTTTTTTTTTGTTTTTATACATACGTATATAAATATATATATATATATTTAGATCTTTAATGAACTCAACGAAGAGAAACGATGGCCCAAAACCTTAGTCGAACAGGCTCAACATTTCTGTAAGCACGATGAACGATAGGAAAGGATCAAGGTTTCTCAATTTTGAATCCAAACTGAGAAATCTAATTTTTTGTTTTTTGTTTTTATTTTTATTTTTTTTATCTTTAATGAACTCATCAAAGAGAAACGATGGCCCAAAACCTTAGTCGAACAGGCTCAACATTTCTGCAAGCACGATGAACGATAGGAACGGATCAAGGTTTCTCAATTTTGAATCCAAAATGAGAAATCTGATTTTTTGTTTTTTTTTATTTTATATATATAGAATTTTTTTAGACCTTTAATGAATTCATCGAAGAGAAACGATGGCCCAAAACCTTAGTCGAACAGGCTCAACATTTCTGCAAGCGCGATGAACTATAGGAACGGATCAAGGTTTCTCAATTTTGAATTAAAAATGAAAAATCTGATTTTTTTTGTTTTTTTTTATTTTATTTATATATATATTTTATTTTAGACCTTTAATGAATTCATCAAAGAGAAACGATGGCCCAAAACCTTAGTAGAACAGGCTCAATATTTCTGCAAACGCGATGAACGATAGGAACGGATCAAGGTTTCTCAATTTTGAATTCAAAATGAAAAATCTGATTTTTTGTTTTTTTTTTTTGAAAAGAGAAAGAGTGGAAATAAATTCAAAGAATTAGAAATTCCCAAAAAATCTCATCTCATTTTTTTATAGACGCGGAATCCAACATAGGCCACCAATTAGAAGGTAGCCAAGGAATCAAGAAAAGAAATATAAGCATAGAGCAAAAGATATGATATGCAAATATTTCATTTCTAGCATCGTGTTCTCAAATGAACGGGTCCCACCGGGTGTGCCAGCTTGATGGACCGCGCTCCTGCGCCTGGTCCTATCGAGGTCGGCAGACGTGGGAGTCCGTTTGGGTCCGACCCTTTCGTAACCGGGGGGCAAGGGCGTGCATCAACATTTCTTTTTTGTGGGTGTGCCAGATTTTCTATTTTACTTGGAATTGCAAGTGGTGATCCGGAGATCAACCTTCGCAAGTAAAAAGGAAATCAACTTCTTTCAAGTATTCCATTGCACATATATTTAAGAAAAGAGACATTTTCTTGATTTGCCGTGAAAGGCGATTTTTTTGGCATTTATAGCCGATTTTGGCGTTTGTAGCCGATTTACAATCCTTATCAATAATGAAAGATAAGAGTTGTGATTTTTGTCTCTTTTGAAAAAATACAAACTACAATGAAAAGAAAGAAAAGGAGGACCTAACTTCTCAGGAGATTGTGGGGGACCCGTTCAGATTGACGGTCGCAAGCCATATGTGGGCTTCGCCATCATCCATGCAGATGAGAACAGAGGATGCTATTGATTCGCTTGGCTTGGCTATAACCAAAGGTTTTTAGAGGACAAAGACCAAAAGGAGGTCCTATGTCCAATAAAAAGCCGAGTAGACGGGCTGAAAAGCCATGTCTAAGCCATTGGAGGCAGAAGGAGAAGGCAAGGACCTTGGAGGGGGGTACCCCCCAGGGGACTTTTGTCACCTTGTAGCGGTGGTCGGTGTAGGATTTCCGCAGAGTTTTCTCTCTTAGATTTCTGATGCCTTTTTCTGTCTGAGTTTCCGGATTTTCTGCAATCTGTTGTCTGTGTGTTTGTGATTCTTTTCTTCTTGGAGAGCTCTCCTATTTATAGGCTTTTAGGTAGCCATTTAGGAGGGTTTATGAGCCTTAATTGTCATAAAGCTACATAAAGGGAGGAGTTACAAGATTGAATTCTTTATTTTGTAACTCCTTTTTCTTGGCTTCTGATTGGCCGGAGGAGATTGAGGGCATTTAATCGCCATGATGGGAGGAGTTTCATGGGTTAAATGCCATGAATCTCTTGACTTGTAACTCCCGGATGCTTGCTTCTGATTGGGCCGTCCAAAGAAATGGATTAATGACTGTAATAAAGCTAGTCAATTAATCGCATTAAGTGGTCGCCGAGCAGTTGAAGAGTCGCGGGCCGTGCCGCGTCTTTTGGGATTCTTCTGGCGATGATCATCGATGGATCTTCATGTAGATCGACATCGGATGACCATGTAACTTCAGGGGTTGGTTGCCAACAGCGGGTCGGTGCCATTTGTCCTGCCGATTTCTCGATCGGTGGGGTAGAAAGCACACTTTCTTGGTTGACAGGTCGGCGATCAATGTTGATTTCGATACTCTTGATGATTAACCCGTGTTTTTGACGGATGTCAGAGGATTTGGTGTCTCAAAAGTATGAATTTTTGAAAATACCAGAGGCTGGATGCTTCGAATCACGAAAAAAGGGCGAAAAAGGGGTTTCCGGGGCCCAGCGGGCGATCCCGGGCCCCAGGGTCGCCGGCGACCCTGGCCCAGGGTCGCAGGGGCCGGCGACCCTGGGGTTTTTTTCCCCCTTTTGTCCCGTTTTGTATCCGTTTTTGCTGTTTTTTTATTCTTTTTTCTTCTGTATTTTTCCTTAACAATTTTTGACCATTTGTTGACCTGATTTCCCTACAGGAACCCTGATGAGAATCCTTGCATTTTATTTTGCAAAGTTTCCAATTTTCTGAGAAAGCCGAAGAGTTTGTCGCGCAGAGCTGCCGATTTTCCGTCAGAAGCTGAAACTGGGCCAAACGATGTCGGAATGACCTGAAATTTGGGGTGAAGCCTGCTGAGCAATAAATAAGACCAAACATAGGCTTTGTTTGAGTTTTGAAGCTATTTGGGGTCCTATCACCAGTAGACTTGCTTTTGTCGTGATGAAGATGTCGCGGTTTGATGTGCGGTCAACCGATGTCCGATTGACTTGAAATTTGACAGGGAACCTATTGGAGTCATTTTAAAATGATCCATAGGCTCTGTCTTGGAAACCATGGTCCCGGGGAGCTTTTCCGCCGAGAGGCCTGATTTGGCTTCCGAGCGTCAAAATATGGTCAAATGTTGTTGAAATGACCTGAAATTTGACGTGGAGCCCTTTGTAAGCATTTTGAAGCCGTCCATATCCTCTATCTGATGAGTGATGGCCTCGGTGGTTCTCGCCGCCGAGATGCTTGATTTAGCTGTTCGAGGGTTGATGTAGGGTCAAACGTTGTTGGTTTGACTCGGAACTTGACGTGGAGCCTTTTGGATGTATTTTGAGACCATCCATCGGCTCTGATCGAAGATTTGATGTCTCCGATGCTTTCGCCGCCGGGAGCTCCTTTCAGTTGTCGGAGAAGCGAAGTTAGCCCAAATGATTTTGAAATGGCCGGAAACTTCTTGTGTACTCCTCTTTCGGCTGTCTTGAAGGATCTTGCAGTTTTTGTTTGATTCTGGCAATATTTGATTTTTTGGAAGTAGCATTGCCTATTTATGGCAGGTTGCGACTTCATGTAGCTCTTTGGATCTTGAAGAGGCAAAGTGACATTTTTGCGCAGTCCATCAAGCTGGCTCCACCCGGTGGGACCCGTTCATTTGAGAACACGATGCTAGAAATGAAATATTTGCATATCATATCTATTGCTCTATGCTTATACTTCTTTTCTTGATTCTTTGGCTACTTTTTGATTGGTGGCCATGTTGGATTCCGCATCTAAAAAAATGAGATGAGATTTTTTGGAAATTTCTAATTCTTTGAATTTATTTCCACTCTTTCTCTTTTCAAAAAAAAATAAAAAATTAGATTTCTCATTTTGGTTTTCAAAATTGAGAAACCTTGATCCTTTCCTATCGTTCATCGTGCTTGCAGAAATGTTGAACTTGTTCGACTAAGGTTTTGGGCCATCGTTTCTCTTCGATGAGTTCATTAAAGATTTAAAAATAAAAAAATAAAAAAAAAACAAAAACTTATATTTTTTTCATTTTGGATTCAAAATTGAGAAAGCTTGATCCTTTCCTATCGTTCATCGTTCTTACAGAAATGTTGAGCCTGTTCGACTAAGGTTTTGGGCCATCGTTTCTCTTCGAGGAGTTCATTAAAGACCTAGAAAAAAAAACAAAAAAAAATTAAAAAAAAATAGATTTTTTCTTTTTGGATTCAAAATTGAGAAACCTTGATCCTTTCCTATCGTTCATCGTGCTTGCAGAAATGTTGAGCCTGTTCGACTAAGGTTTTGGGCCATCGTTTCTCTTCGATGAGTTCATTAAAGATCTAAAACAAAAAAAAAACAAAAAAATCAGATTTTTCTTAGTTTGAATTCAAAATTGAGAAACCTTGATCCTTTCCTATCGTTCATCGTGCTTGCAGAAATGTTGAGCCTGTTCGACTAAGGTTTTGGGCCATCGTTTCTCTTCGATGAGTTCATTAAAAATCAAAAAAATAAAAAAAATATATAAAAAAAAACAAAAAAATAGACATAGACCACTAAGGTTAAACCAACTGCGTTCTTTGATCATGGTTGATTCAAGAAAAGCCTTGTCCAGAGTGTGGAGACAGCTTGACTGTTCTAGGCAAGGGTCCTCCAAACGGGTTTATTAAGTAATCCTACCCTTACCTGGGGGCAATTCTATCAATCAAGATTTCATAAGACCGGGTTAGGAGGCCTATGTGTACTCTCTCGTCTTTTAAATAAATTTTTTTTAAAAATAGAATTTTTAAAAATAAAAATTTTAAAATAAAAAATAAAAAATTTTCAAAAAAATAAATAAATAAAAAAGATTTTTTTTAAAAAAAAGAATTTTTTTTTAAAAAAAGAATTTTTTTTTAAAAAAAAATCTCAAAAAAAGATCTTCAAAAAAAAAAAAAAAACTTCCGTCTCATTTTGGGTTCAGATTGGAGAAATCTTGGTCTTCTCCTTTCTGAGCACTGGCGCTCGCGGAAATCGCTGAGCCCGTGTTCAGATTGGAGTGCCTTTTGCTCTCTTTAATGAACCCGATATTGGCCTTTCCAAAAAAAAAAAAAAAACTCGTCATTTTTGGATTCAAATCCGAGAAATTATGGTTCATTTCTTTCTGAGCACTGGCGCTCGCGGAAATCGCTGAGCCCGTGTTCAGATCGGAATACCATCTTCTCTCTTTCATGAATCCAATCTTGACATTTCAAAACAGAGAATCTCATCTCATGGATGCGGTCTCAAAACATTTGTGTCTAGCGTAACTAGTACACCCTTTCAGGGTCTACTGTATTGCGACCGGTACATTTGTAACTCCAACTTTATATTCTTCTTACCTCGAGCAAGCTCTGCTTCTCGAAAAGTCGAATTTAAGTTCACAATTGCTTCTAGCAGTCACTGGGACGCTCATTCTGGGCTTACCATACCTGCGATCAGAACAATTGTACCCTCTATGGCATTTTGCCTTCTTCATATTGCTTGGGTCATCTCCCTCGAGCAATTTGAAAAGACAAAACCATAGAACTTCCCATTTATGATCATTATTCATGTGATTACTAATGGATGTGGTCTTGTTTCAAAAATTTTCGAAAAAAACTAACAATGGCAGCATCGCTTACCATTACTTTCGATGAAAGCAAGCACCAAGTCATGCTTCAACAGAAGCAAACCACGCACACCTATAAGCACCCCATCAACTACCGAAGCGTCGACTCCCTTGGTAACTCTCTAAGCTCCGGGTCGACCTCGACTCCCCGAACTATCGTCTTTGGGACGCTGGGACCATTCTCACTTCCCGAGGAACAAACTGCTCCTTCCAAAAAGCAGAAACTCGCCTCTCAACATGTCACTACCGTGACACCAAAGGCGAGCACCAAAAGGCCCGAAGCCCGTGGCAGCCCCATGAAGCCTCGACCAACAAACGACCAGGTCTATCCCAAAACTTGGTCCCCAAGACTGTTGACACCAAAAATGTCACTTTGCCTCTTCAACATGCAAAGAGCTACATGAAGTCGCAACCTGCCATAAATAGGCAATGCTACTTCCAAAAAATCAAATCTTGCCAGAATCAAACAAAAACTGCAAGATCCTTCAAGACAGCCAAAAGAGGAGTACACAAAAAGTTTCCGGCCATTTCAAAATCATTTGGCCTAACTTCACTTCTCCGACAGCTGAAAAGGAGCTCCCGACGGCGAAAGCATCAGAGATATCAAATCTTCGATCAGAGCCGATGGATGGTCTCAAAATACATCCAAAAGGCTCCACGTCAAGTTCCGAGTCAAACCGACAACGTTTGTCCCTACATCAACCCTCGAACAACTAAATCAAGCCTCTCGGCGGCGAGAACCACCGAGGCCATCACTCATCAGATAGAGCACATGGACGGCTTCAAAATGCTTACAAAGGGCTACACATCAAATTTCAGGTCATTTCGACAACATTTGACCATATTTTGACGCTCGGAAGCCAAATCAGGCCTCTCGGCGGCAAAGCTCCCCGGGACCATGGTTTCCAAGACAAAGCCTATGGATCATCTTAAAATGACTCCAATAGGTTCCCTGTCAAATTTCAAGTCAATCGGACATCGGTTGACCGCACATCAAACCGCGACATCTTCATCGCGACAAAAGCAAGTCTACTAGTGATAGGACCCCAAACGGCTTCAAAACTCAAACAAAAGCCTATGGTTGGTCTTATTTATTGCTCAGCAGGCTTCACCCCAAATTTCAGGTCATTCCGACATCGTTTGACCCAGTTTCAGCTTCTGACGGAAAATCGGCAGCTCTGCGCGACAAAGTCTTCGGCTTTCTCAAAAAATTGGAAACTTTTCAAAATAAAATGCAAGGATTCTCATCAGGTTTTCTATAGGGAAATCCGGCCAATAAATGATCAAAAATGTCAAGGAAAAATACAGAAGAAAAAAGAATAAAAAAACAGTAAAAACGGAGACAAAACGGGGGAAAAACCCCCCAGGGTCGCCGGCGACCCTGGGGCCCGGGATCGCTCGGTGGGCCCCGGAAAGCCCGGTTTTCACCGTTTTTTCGCGATTCGAAGCGTCCAGCCTCTGGTATTTTCAAAAATTCATACTTTTGAGACACCAAATCCTCTGACATCCGTCAAAAACACGGGTTAATCATCAAGAGTATCGAAATCAACATTGATTGCCAACCGGTCAACCAAAAAAGTGTGCTTTCTACCCGACCGATCGAGAAATCGGCAGGACTGATGGACCGCGCTCCTGCTCGGTTCTACCGAGGTTGGCGGACGTGGGAGTCCGTCGGGTCCGACCCTTTCGTAACCGGGGGGCAAGGGCATGCATCAACATTTCTTTTTTTTGTGTGGGTGTGCCAGATTTTCTATTTTACTTAGAATTGTAAGTGGTGATCCGGAGATCAACCTTCGCAAGTAAAAAGGAAATCAACTTCTTTCAAGTTTTCCATTGCACATATATTTAAGAAAAGAGACATTTTCTTGGTTTGCCGTGAAAGGCAATTTTTTTGGCATTTATAGCCGATTTTGGCGTTTATAGCCGGTTTCTGGCGTTTATAGCCGATTTTGGCGTTTATAGCCGATTTACAATCCTTATCAATAATGAAAGACAAGAGTTGTGATTTTTTGTCTCTTTTGAAAAAATACAAACTACAATGAAAATCAAGAAAAGGGGGATCTAACTTCTCAGGAGATTATGGGGGACCCATTTAGATTGACGGTCGCAAGCCATATGTGGGCTTCGCCATCATCCATGTAGATGAGAACAGAGGATGCTATTGATTCGCTTGGCTTGGCTATAACCTCAGGTTTTTAGAGGACAAAGACCAAAAGGAGGTCCTATGTCCAATAAAAAACCGAGTAGATGGGCTGAAAAGCCACATCTAAGCCATTGGAGGCAGAAGGAGAAGACAAGGACCTTGGGGGGGTACCCCCAAGGGACTTTTGTCACCTTGTAGTGGTGGTCGGTGTAGTATTTCCGCAAAGTTTTCTCTCTTAGATTTCTGATGCCTCTTTCTGTCTGAGTTTCCAGATTTTCTGCAGTCTATTGTCTGTGTGTCTGCCGTTCTTTCTTCTTGGAGAGCTCTCCTATTTATAGGCTTTTAGGTAGCCATTTAGGAGGGTTTATGAGCCTTGATTGTCATAAAGCTACATAAAGGGAGGAGTTACAAAATTGAATTCTTTATTTTGTAACTCCTTTTTCTTGGCTTCTGATTGGCCGGAGGAGATTGAGGGCATTTAATCGCCTTTAATCGCCATGATGGGAGGAGTTTCATGGGTTAAATGCCATGAATCTCTTGACTTGTAACTCCCGGATGCTTGCTTCTGATTGGTCTGTCCAAAGAAATGGATTAATGACTGTAATAAAGCTAGTCAATTAATCACATTAAGTGGTCGCCGAGCATCTGAAGAGTCGCGGGCCGTGCCGTGTCTTTTGGGATTCTTCTGGCGATGATCATTGATGGATCTTCATGTAGATCGACATCGGATGACCATGTAATTTCAGGTGTTTGTTGCCAACAGCAGGTCGGTGCCATCTGTCCTGTCGATTTCTCGATCGGTTGGGTAGAAAGCACACTTTTTTTTGGTTGACCGGGTGGCGATCAATATTGTTTTCGATACTCTTGATGATTGACCCGTGTTTTGGACGGATGTCAGAGGATTTGGTGTCTCAAAAGTATGAATTTTGGAAAATACCAGAGGCTGGGCGCTTCGAATCGCGAAAAAACGGCGAAAACCGGGGTTTCCGGGACCTTCCCGGCGACCCCGGGCTCCAGGGTCGCAGGGGCCTGCGACCTTGGGCCAGGGTCGCTGGGGTCTGCGACCCTGGGGGGGTTTTCCCCCTTTTTGTCCTGTTTTGTGTCCGTTTTTGCTGTTTTTCGATTCTTATTTATTTTGTATTTTTCCTTGACATTTTTGACCATTTATTGGCCTGATTTCCCTGTAGGAAACCTAATGAGAATCTGTAAGACCCCGACCCCCAGTTCTTTTGTTTAGTATTGTTTTAATCGTGGTTTAGCTTTTTAAGCGAGATTTGATTTAGTTTGACCTTGTTTTTGAGTTTGACTGGATTTTTTTCATAACCTTAGAGATTTTGAAGACCGTTGACTTTAGTTTGACCCGGTCCCTATGTTATGTATTTTTATGAGAAATTACTTCTAATTTCTAAGAATTCTGAATTTGGTGTATTTTGACTTATTTTATGAAGTTTAACAACTTTCATGTTTTGATCATTTTGATTTGATACTCAAAAATCACGTTTTTCGAGGAAAATGGGCAAAAATGACATTTTCACTAAATCTGTCCATGAATTTCGAAAATTTCAGAAATTGGGGAAATTATACTTTTTGGAAAGTAGAAATTTCGCTGATCGTTTTTGTCTTCTTCGTCGTCTTCGTTCGGGGCCCGCAAATGTGACTTTCAGCCTTGTGAAGATCGAGGCCCACAAACCCATCTTATAAGAGGGAGAGCCTTCTTCTTCTCCTTCATTCTCTTGTCTTGCACGGTTTGGAGCTTGGCTCTTTCCCTCTCCTCCAGCAACTTTCTCTCTCTTCTGAATCACCCATCTCATGGAGATTTCATGGAGGGATGATCTCCTAGGGCCCTTCTTCTCCATTCAAGCTTTCCAAAGATGTCATTTGCAAGGATTTTGAGCTAGGAGAGACCTCTCATCCAAGCCCTTCTTCTTCGTTTGGGATTTTCAAGGTTTGCAATGGTTTTCTTTTCTTGAGATCCTTGTTTTTCAAACCATTTGGAGTATTTTCCTCATTTATGCAATGGGTTTTCATGGAGATTTGAGATTGATTGATTGTTAGGGTTTTCTTTGGTTTGTTTTGGGGCTTTTGTAGATGGAGGACCTTGGACCTTAGAGAATTGTGTTTGGAGTGATTTTCACTCCATCTTAACACAAGGCAAGTGAATACTCATCTAATTTGATGTTTATTATAATGTGAATGACTTTTATGATTTATTTCATTCTACTTCTTGTTCTCCTTTCTATGGATTTAGTTTTCTAATGATTTGAATAATGTTTATGAATACTTCATATGAGATTTGGATTTTTGTTAGAATCTAAGTATTTGCTCTTTCATTGATTTCATTTGGTGCAACTTGTTGTACTTCTAAAAATTTAGTATCTTGTTGAATGAAGAAAACTTTGATTCAAAAGTGTGGTGTTTGGGCCAATTAGAATGATTTATGTATGGTTTTGATGAGTTGAAGAGGTCAAGAAAGGGCCTAACTGATCTTAGAAATTTGCTTGAAAGAAAAGAATGAAAAAGATTCAAGAAAAAATGGAAAAAGGGAAGCAAAGAGTGCATTTCTGCACTCCTCTCGGACCCAGCCAGAACTGGGTCCGCTCGAGCGACCCAGTGGGCCGCTCGAGCGACCCAGGTTCTGGAAGGGGTCCGCTCGAGCGGACCCTGGGTCGCTCGAGCGGACCCAGCCCAGTTCTGGGCCCTTTTCAGGGCCTGGTTTGAGGGGTTTTTCGGATGACTTTTTAAGCCTGATTTAAGTTAGTTTTGGGCTGTTTTTAAAACTTGTTTCGTGGGCCATTTAAGTTTAATTTTGGGCTGTTTTTAAGATCTGATATTGGGTCATCTTAGGGCCTGATATTGGACTGATTAAAACCTGTTTTTGTGGGCCATTATAGGTTCAGTTTTGGGCTGATTTAAAACCCATTTTTGTGGGCCATTCAAAGTTAGCTTTGAGCTGTTTTAAAACCTGACATTGGGCCTGTTCAAGGCCAGCTTTTAAACTATTTTAAGACTTGTTTCATGGGCCTGTTCAAGGCTAGTTTTGGGCTGTTTTTAAGGACTGTTTGGGCCATGTTTAAAGGACTGTTTTGGACTAAATGAGTAGATTGTTTTGGGCTCGGTTTAAGGCCAGCTATGGGCCTGTTTTAAAGAGTTTTGGGACGACTTGTAATACTTGGAAAATTTGTGAAATGGGAATGATGAGAGAATGAGTATATGTGAAATTACACGGGAACCTTTCAAGTCTCGATACGCACCTTTATCATTTAAATGTTGTGGATTTTCATTGGCATCAAACGTACTCTTTATTAATCAATGTTTAAAGGTTAAAGGTGTATTGAGATGGTTCCTTGGTAAGTCATTAAGTCATCCTCCACTATCCATTCCATTTCAAGTTAGAGAATGTATCTGTATTTGTATTTGCATCCTTTGGTAAACTAATGTAAATAGCATCGGTGATTTGTTATAAAATCATGGGGTCTTCCATATTCGAAAGGATTGATCGTATGATTTTATACAAATCACTTTGATGTGTATTTGAGCGGTTTACCATGGGTATTCATATGTTTTCTCCGAATAGATTTGAAAGGGGATTAGAGTGGTTCGCCACATTTGGGATTTCTTCGATGAGATTATTATTTTGTTAAGACTAGTATTTTGAAAATAAAACCTCGAGGCAAGACGGGGCCAGAGCTTTGTAGTGTGAGCCCCTGAGCCAAAGGGATCAGTACTATGGTTTGATTTGCATCGGTTCGAGTTTTGAAAACTAAAGGCACCACTAGGCTTAGGTCACCTTGTCGGGCTGATCACCCGGCTTGGGATCTTTAATCTGTCCGCCAGCTGCAGCTTGGATTCTGTCTGTACCGACCATGGCAACGGTTTTATCTGCCGGTCCCATTTGTATGGCTACGGTTCTGATTTTTGATCTGCCGGTCCCATTTGTATGGCTACGGTTCTGATCCTATTTCTAGTACCACGTTCAGTGGCTACGTTTCTGACTGCTCTTGTTACTTCGGTAATAGGAGAATTTAGCTATGTGTGGTTGCCAGTGTTTTATCTGCATATTACTTTATTTTATGATTCTTGTTGTTATACTTTTTATGCTTTGATTTGTTTAATGTTTACGATATTGATCTTTATCGTATTGTCTCTACTGTTCAGTTTTAAATGTATTTCCAATTATTAAATATTTTGCTTAGGCGGTTATCTTTTCGAGATATTTATATTTTAGAGACTGTTCGCTTATTTGTCTTGATATTTCTGTTCGGACTTTCGATTGTTTTAGCATGTTTTATTGTCATTATTGTTTAGACTATTTATTCGGTTTTACGATGATTTCATCAGGTTTTATATATGTTCTTTTGTTTCATATTACTTGATTATTTGCTTGCCAGACCGTCGTGTCTGACCCTTATTTGTTTGGTGCCAGATTCCGCTCTTTTTGTTTTTAGGTGTTTGATCAGAGGAGGCGGTGGGACCGCCGGTCTGACGTGAGAGGCTGCCCGTTGATATCATTTAGATGTCAAGTATGGCATCGGAGTTCGTATCTAATATTGAGGGTAGTATTCTGTCTAGTTGGATATTTTTGTATGGCTATGTTAGCCTTTTTCTTTGGGTTGTAATTAAGACACTTGTTAATTGTAATTTGAACATGTGGGAATTAATTAGTCTTGTTACTACCAGCTCAGTGTGTTCTGATATATGATTTATGCCAGTCTGCTTATATGATGGCTTTATGGAATTGGTTGCGTGCGACACGGAACCCGATGGCCACGGATTCCGGGTCGTAACACCATGTTTAGCTTCCGCGAAAAAATATACTCTGATTGTGTTGGAATGTGATTATCCTCATTCACGCGGATCTTGGGAACTATAACAAAAAGTTTCAATTTATCCCAAAATTTCGCACCCCGAGGTCGGATCACTGCAGGGCCCGGTTTCGGGGCGTGACAGAATCTTTGCATTTTATTTTGCAAATTTTCCAATTTCCTGAGAAAGCCGAAGACTTTGTCGCGCAGAGCTGCCGATTTTCCGTCAGAAGCTGAAACTGGGACAAACGATGTCGGAATGACCTGAAATTTGGTGTGAAGCCTCTTGAGCAATAAATAAGACCAAACATAGGGGTCCTATCACTAGTAGACTCGCTTTTGTCGCGATGAAGATGTCGCGGTTTGATGTGCGGTCAACCGATGTCCGATTGACTTGAAATTTGACAGGGAACCTATTGGAGTCATTTTAAGATGATCCAAAGGCTCTGTCTTGGAAACCATGGTCCCGGAGAGCTTTGCCGCCGATAGGCCTGATTTGGCTTCCGAGCGTCAAACTATGGTCAAATGTTGTCGAAATGACCTGAAATTTGACGTGTAGCCCTTTATAAGCATTTTAAAGCCGTCCATGTGCTCTATCTGATGATTAATGGCCTCGGTGGTTCTCGCCGCCGAGAGGCTTTATTTAGCTGTTCGAGGGTTGATGTAGGGTCAAACGTTGTCAGTTTGACTCGGAACTTGACGTGGAGCCTTTTAGAAGTATTTTGAGACCATCCATCGGCTCTAATTGAAGATTTGGTGTCTCCGATGCTTTCGCCGCCGAGAGCTCCTTTTCGGCTATCGGAGAAGCGAAGTTAGGCCAAATGATTTTGAAATGGCCCGAAACTTCTTGTGTACTCCTCTTTTGGCTGTCTTGAAGGATCTTGCAGTTTTTGTTCGATTCTGACAAGATTTGATTTTTTGGAAGTAGCATTGCCTATTTATGGCAGGTTGCGACTTCATGTAGCTCTTTGGACCTTGAAGAGGCAAAGTGACATTTTTGGTGTCATCAAATGCCCCCTCGAGGTACAGCGACGAGTTGCTTAACTTTTGTAGTCGATGTGCCTCGAAGAGATTTTTGAAGGAGAGCCTGTGACTTGACCAAGAGTCTTTGAGCAGTCTTTCTTTTTAGTATTTGTAGCCTTTTGAGCTTCCAGGGGAATTTTATGGTAGTGAAAAGGATCACGTACTATCTTGAGGCAAAGTTTTGAAGATGACATCAAGGATGTGGATTTGGGTTTTGACCTTGTGACCTAACAGGCTGTATGTGGCAGGTTAGGGGGTCGGGTTTGGTTTTGATCGTGTGACCCAACAAGCTGTATGTGGAATGTTGGGGGATCAATTTTGGTTTTGATCTTGTAACCTAGCAGGCTGTATGTGGCAAGTTAGGGGACTAGGTTTTGGTTTGGATTTTTGTGGAATGTCAATTTCAAGATTTTGGCTCAATTTGGTATATGAGGCTGGATGGTTTGTTTTTTGGAAGCTCATTGGGCTTGGAATTTTCTTTGTATGGTCCAATCAACTCAAAAGAGGCATGGAACCATTTTTGTATGCTCTTGGTAAGAGGGATTTCTCTTTGACTAAAAGCCCAAAATTTTTTTTTTCAAGTGCCTAGGTGGTCAAACCTGGCTCATATGGGCTAACCCATGGGACCTTAAGCTTTTGAAATGGCTTAGATCTCATATGGTGTCATTTTTGTAAAGAATATCCAAAAATATCTCATTTGGATAGAGAATATCTAGGAATATCTTTTCTTGGAGAGAATCTCTCATATTCCCTTTATTTTGGGATAGGATATCCCAAGATATCTTTCTTTTGGGAAAGAATCCTTCATTGATCCTATCTATTGGGAGAAAATCTCTCATTGATTTCTTTTTAGGAGAAAATCCTTCAAGATATCTTTCTTTTGGGAAAGAATCTTTCTAATCTCTTTCTTTTGGTAAGGTTACTAATTAGTAACACTTATCTCTTTCTTCTTTCCTTCTTTGGTTTGCTCTCTTCTATAAAAGCAAGGAGGAGGTTGGATCTCTTGCTCTTATTACTTTCTTTTGCAATAATCTCAAGAGGGCTTCAAGACCAAGAGTTCTTCTTCTTCAAGATCTTCAAGATTTTTCTTCTTCTTATCCATCAATGGCTTCAAGTAAGTTCCCTTTTTCAAGAAAACTCCATTGTAGGAAAAATAAAAAGTTCTTCTTTCTTTTTTTTGTTTCTTTCGTTTTCTTTTCTTTTTTTTTCTCCACGTGTTTTCCCTTTATTTTTTTTTACACGTGTTTGCTTCCCCTTTTTTTTACACGTTTTTTTTTTGCTTTCTTCTTTTCTCTGTTTTTTTTTTTTTGCATGTGTTTTTTTTTTTTTTGTGGGCCGTACGGCCAGATCCGTACGGATCTGGCCGTACGGCCACGTGGCCTGTGGGCCATCCCCCCCCCCTTTTTTTTTTTCTTTCCCTCTTTTTTTTTTTGAGAAAGTTTCTTTTCTTTTTTTCTTTTTTTTTGTTTTTTTTCCCCTCTTTTTTTTTGAGAAAGTTTCTTTTCTTTTTTTTTTCTTTTTTTTTTTGTTTTCTTTTGCTCATCATGATAATGCCCCTTTTTTTTTGGCAAACCTAGATGTTCATGCATGCATTTAATTGTAAATTAAATTTGTAGCATGATGTGATAGCATACCTGAAAGTTTTCGCAAATTTGGGAATTTGGAGCTCGCAGCGATGTTGAGCCCTTCCTGATTTTGCGGAGACTTTGAGGTTTCGAAAGTTTAGAGTTTCGGAGCTCGCAGCGATGTTGAGCCCATCTTCAAGCTTTCTATTTCTTTCGGGATAGTTCCTTTTCTTCGGAATTGCCCCGTCATCATGTCAAAATTTCGCCAGATTTTTTTTAGCGAGATTCTGTCATTTTGATATTTGATCTTTTTTTTTCCATCCTTTTCAAGTGGTTCCTCCAGAACGAACAAGGTTAAAGAGCTTGCTACAAGCGTACCTCGTCGATCTTCTAGATCTTCTAATCCGGCCGTTCAGCAGGCCTTTGAGAAGGTCCAGTATGTTGAGAGAAATCTGGAAGAATGCGACATCCTCAACAGAGATGAGATGAGGCAGCGACTGATCGCTCTCAAGGGAGAGGAATTCTAAAAGATCATGGTAAGCAGTCGTCCATGGGTGATGGAAGATCAGAGCGTTTTGCCCAAGCCTACCTTCTTCTTTGGTGATGCAGTCCCTGATGACATGACATACCAGAGGAGGTGTTTTCAGTTTTCTTTCACAGCAGATGGTGAGAAGAAGACTGTTTTACCCGGTCGATGTTTGATCGCACCGTCTCGATTCTGAGCCTTGCCCCCACGTGCCTCTAAGAGGGAAGATCCTCCAAGCTGGGTGAGAAGGACAAATGTAATCAAGACCGGGGTTTTTGTTGGCGGTTCTCCTGGATATACGGAGAGGTCAGCCTGTTGACATGGACCTGTTGACGCCATCCAGCGGCTACCAGGGCTCTGATTATCCGTCGGTCGATTTGAGACCGGTGGGCCTTGGTATTTTCAGCGGTGACGGCAGCAATTGGATCAAGCCTTTTCGACTTCGTGGTCGTTTCAATGCTGACTCCGAGTGGAAGTCGTGGACTGATCGCGTCCTGCTGATTGGTGGCGCCGTTTTGAAGGAAGCCGGGATTTTTGATGCGGTCCGCGCCTTTAGGGAGACCGTGATCTTTTCCGACGAGGCCTTCATGGCTATGCTGGAATCATTCCTCCCACAAACCAATACCTTCGTTGTGACGAATGGTGAGATTGGTTTTTCTTTAAAGGAGCTGAGCGTCATTACTGGATTGCCCATCCTCGGAAAACTCTATGAGGAGTTTATGCCGATTGACAGCGTCCTCGAGGGGCAGTCTGAGGAGTTCAGGCTTCTGTACTTTCAGCTCGTCGCCTTCTATGATTTTTTGAAGGAGAAGGAGGGTTTGAAAGTTAGATCCAGCAGTTGGAAGAGTTTTAGCTCTTCATTCTCCAACTTTTTTGATAGTAGGGAGTCTTCTGATAGCGTGACCCAAGAAGCGGAGCTCAGGATCCAAGTTCAAAGAAGATCTTGGCCATGCAAGAAGAGTTGAGAGATTTCTGTGCAAGTACAAATGCCATATGTCCTGACATTGCACTGCGGAGAGATTTCGCTGTTTACCTCACTTATTGGCTTGGTGAGGCTATTTTTGCTGGAGGAGATGGAACGCACATCAGGCCGCATTGTATTTTTTCGGCTTGTCAGATGGCGATTGGAGAGCAGCTTGCTTTGGTGCCAGCTCTTTACTCCTACCTGTGTACCGAACTGCAGGCTGCTGCTTTTTTAGGTTCGGCTTGGGCTTCCCCTGAATAGGGTATTTTCAGCCCATATCTTTTATTCGTGGTATGTATACCACTGTCCTGGCTTCCATCGGCTGGGTGCTGCACAGGATGATGATCCTCTGATGATTCGACTGGCTACGGGCAAAGCCGTGTCCGAATCACTTTTGTTTGCCCGCATGAGGATCCGACTGGTTCAAGGACGTCGAGATGGGGCAGTCTTCAGTGAAGCTTTCTCCGGAGTTGCGGAAGAAGGCTTTTGATTTTGGTGCCTCCCGAGACTCTACCAGGGCGGGGTCGGGAATGTATTATTCCTTGACGAATGCAGAGAGAGAGTGGCTTTTCAGCATACGTGTCGGCACGATGGTGTACCGTAGACATCTTTTCGTCGACATCCAGCCGTATGTACCTTCTCGCTTTGCTTTGCAGCTGGGCTTTTCTCAAGGTGTTGTTGGAGCGCCTTCAAGCATGGTGAAGCGCTTTGGAGGCTTACAGGACGGGAGAAATGCATGGGCTTTCTATAGTGCTGAAGACACTACAGCCATGATTTCTTATCCTGTGTTGCTGACTTCCCGGACTGCCGGCTTTGCGAAGTGGTTCGCGGAGAGCTTTCTCGGCATATCGGGGACTTTCCAAGAAGGAGCTTGATGTGAAGCTGGCATCTGGAAAGGGCCTTGGAAAGTCGGATGACATCCGGCGAGAGGAAGTTTGGGCCTTCCTTTCTGGAGAGAAGCACAAGATAGGCTTTCTCGGTGACCAGGGCGTCATTGGTTCTGAAGCTGTTCGAGAAATACCTGATGAGGCTTTAGAGAAGCTAGACCAGGAGGAAGCCGAACTTGGTGCTTGGATGCAAGCCGCACAGAGGCAAGCTTCCATGGAGTCTACTGGCAAGAGTAGACCATCCAGTGATGAGTCAAGTGGGAAACCTGACTCTGACAGCGGGGTAGGTTCCTTCTAAGAAGCTAGCCCGCAGAAGTAAGAGGAGGAGGAGTCATCATCGCAGCCAGGGGCAGCATGAGGATTCTCCTAACTTGGAAGTTCCTCTTACTATCAATGAGGATGTGCCAGTGGATGCTGACGAGCCTCCAGAGAAGAGAGTCCGAGAAGAAGAGACCGTCGGTGAAGGTATGATTCTTCCTTTTTCTCTTTCCATTTCTTTTCATGGGATTTTTCCATGTTATGATTTGCTTCTTGTTTCTGCTTTTTTCTCTTTTTTTAGCAGAGGAAGACTTGGCGATGCCTGAGGTTCCAGTCGATGAGGTGGTGACGGATCCTGTCGAGGCACCTGAAGAAGAACCGAGGGACTTTGGAGTGAATCCAGAATCTCCAATTGGTACGACTTCCCTTTTTTTTCTTTTTTTTTTGTCTGTGACTTGGTTTGCTAACACATTTCTTGCCAGCTGACGTGCCAACAGGATTCCGATGACTTTGAAACCCCGATGGACGCAAATGTTGATGATGCTTCCAATGAGTTTCATGGAGGAGGAAAGTGTTCCGCCAGTCGTCGAAGAAGGTATTTTGTAGTTTAAAACCCTGATAATGATTTTCAAACAGGATCATATTCATACCTTTTTGTAGTTTCTTTGGCAGGTTTTGAAGTGACAGAGGAGGGTCCATCGCTTCCTTTAGAACCAGAAGCAAGGGATGCCAGGGGTTGATCCAGAGGTAGAGACTCCTGGGACCAGTTTCTGACAATGTTGAGGAGATACCTCGTGCTGAGATTCCTTCCCGAGCAGGAGCAGCTTCAGCTGGAAAGAGTTCTTTGTTACTCTTTCAACAGATGATGACATGAGTAGCCGACCAACGGAGTTGGGCGAATCTCAGCTGGGGCCATCTCTATCCTTTTGCGAAGAAGGTGGTGGTGCAGTTGTGGCGCTCTTGGATGAGACTCCCTTTCTGGGCACTTGGAAGTCGGATTTGGGCATGATCCAGCATGTGCAGGAGATTCTCAGTGATGCTGAAGAGGCTGGGTCTGGATGTCACAGGGTGCCAGGGGCGATCGTGATAGGATCATTGGCCACTGGGTGACAAGTGGTTGGGGAGACCGTGAGTTGGCTGATGACCAGATTCTTCAAGGAGATTTTCCTGGACCCTTCTGATAAGGCTAAGGTCGGACCTAGATGAGGCTACAGAAAGCAAGAAGGTGGCAGTCCGAAAGAGGAATAGAGAAGAGCTAACCATCAGCGGGCTGACACATGACCTTAACATCCTTGATAGGGGAGGGTCGATGAGGCCAGGAAACTCTTGAGCTTCTGCAGGCACAAGTCGCTGCCAAATGGGCTGAAATTACAGAGGCTCGTGAAAGGGAGACTGTCCTGATTCACCATGTTGCAGATGCCGAACAGGTTCTCAAAAGGAAGTTTGATGAGGATAAACAATGGCAAGCTGCTCGAGGTAAGCTTCCTGGTGTGAGAGAAGGGGTACAGCCCACTCCAGCATCTCATGGCAAGTTCCTGAAGAAGCGTGCCTTGGAATCCTTGACAGCTGAGGCTAAAAGTCTGCTTGGGGAGCTGAACTCTTGGCTGGAGACCATCTTTGATTGAGCTCCTGTATACAGAAACCATCCTTCTTTCTTTTTTTTTTTTTTTTTTTGGTACCACTTGTATATTTTTTTTTTTTTTGTACTTATTCTTTTGCAGTGCTTGTGAACACTCTCTTTTTTTTTGGTACCACATGTATTTTTTTTGGTACTCTTTTTTTTTGTAGTGCTTGTGAACACTTTTTTTTTTGTTATCCCTACGCTCACTTTAATCTTTTTGTGATAAAAGTAATTGCTAAATGGGATTGATTTTTTTTTTTTTTTGTTATCCCTACGCTCACTTGAATCTTTTTGTGATAAAAGTAATTGCTAAATGGGATTTGATCAAAAGGTTGTCATTTTGTGAAAATCTTTTGTCAAATGATTGTTTTGGCATGAAAGCCAGGTTTTTTGTTTGTGGCATGGAAGCCGAGTTTTTTTTTTTGTTTGTGGCATTTATAGCCAATTTTGGTGGCATTGATAGCCGAATTTGTTTTGTGGCATCTATAGCCGGTTTTTGGTGGCATTGATAGCCTGTTTTGTTTTGGTGGCATTGATAGCCGTTTTTGAAATCCAAGTTTTTTTTTTTTTTTTTGTTTGTGGCATTGATAGCCGGTTTTGTTTTGGTGGCATTGATAGCCGGTTTGTGGCATTTATAGCCTGTTTTGATGGCATTTATAGCCGGTTTGGTTTTCAAAAAATGCAAGTATCGACTAAAAGTCGCCTCCCTGCTGAATGTTCTTGCAAGTATCGATGGAATGTCGCATCCTTGCTCATTCGATTGCGAGTATCGATGGAATGTCGCATCCTCGCGGATTTGGGTGCAAGTATCGATGGAATGTCGCATCCTTGCTTTTCAAAAAAATTTGGTTTTGCGGGTACTGACTTGATGTCGTTTCCCCACGATTTTTGAAATTTGTGGTTTTCCTCGAACCTTTGGGTCATGGATATCAACTGAAATGTTGCGTCTCCACAGTTTTTTAGGTTTTTTTCGAACCTTTGAAATTGGGTTGTGGATATCAACTGAAATGTTGCGTCTCCACAGTTTTGGATTTTGCAAGTATCGACGAAATGTCGATTCCCTGCGATTTTGGAAGTGTCGAACGTGGTTCGCTTGCTTCCGATTTGTGTGAGTATCGACTAAGTGTCGCTTCCTCGCGGGTTTTTGAAAAACCATTTTTTTTGTTTAAAGACACGAGGGTCATAAGTTTTGACCTAAAACCATTTTGGCGGTAAAAGGCAGGGTGGACTAGGGTGGAAATCCCTGAATCCGGATTTTGTTTCAAACTATGAATTTTGGGTTCAAGGGTTGAAAATTTTGGTCAAGTTAGGGAAAGGTTCCTAAACTTGGATTTTGTTGAACAATGAAACGATGAAAGTAAGCATTGTTTTAGATTTCTAGAAATTTCAACATTTGATATGAAAATTCTAAAAAAGGGTGGGTTTAGCGAGCGTGTACCTGGAAACCGGTTTTGGCCGTACAGGCATTGCTCTTACCCAGTTGGGTAAGTCTTCAAGGGTAGTACCGCTTTAAGAACTTGCCATTGATGGGCAGCATACATCTGTCACCTTCCATGTTTAGGAGTGCGTATGCGCCATTGGAGAAAACTTTGTCGATGACGTAGGGTCCCTCCCATTTTGGCTCGAATTTGCCTTTGGACTTGTGAGCGAAGACCATTGGTTTTTTTTACCGCAAGAACCAAGTCATTCTTTTTGTAGGCGCGTTGTCTGACCTTTTTATCGAAAGATCCTGCCATACGTGCTTGGTAAAGTTCATGCTTTGTTGAGCTTCGAGCCGTCTCTCATCGAGATTGTCCAGCTCATGGAGCCGCAATTTGACATTGCTTTCTTGAGTCATGTCATTTTGCAAGGATACCCTCAAGGAAGGAATTTGTACTTCCAAGGGCACGACAGCTTCGCATCCATAGACCAAGGAGAATGGTGTGCTATGGGTTGGTCCTCGAACGGTGGTTCGATAGGCCCACAAAGCTTCAGACATTTTGTCGCTCCAGTCTCTTTTGTGATTAGAGACCATTTTTTTGAGGATTTTGCAGAGTGTCTTGTTGAAAGCTTCTGGCTAACCCGTTTGCTGCCGGATTGTATGGAGTCGAAGGACAGCTTTGGATTTTGTATTTGTCGCAGAACCTGTAGAATCGATGATCCCGGAACTGTGGTCCGTTATCATGGACGAATCTTTGGGTATGCCGAAACGACAAATTGATGTTGGTGCGCAGGAACTGAAGGAACTGATGAGGTCTTCATTTCGTTAAACGCAAATGCTTCTGACCACTTGGAGAAATAATCCGTAGCGGCGAAGATGAAGCGATGACCTTTGCTTGAAGGGGGAGAAATAGGACCTATGATGTCCATACCCCAGGCTTCGAAAGGCCATGAGATCGCTGTAGGATGCAGCCATTCTGGAGGCATGTGAATGTAATCTCCATGAACTTGGCATTGTTGGCAGCGCTTAGCAAATTGCATTGCGTCAGCTACCATGGTAGGCCAGTAATATCCTAACCTTTTTATCTGATCATAGAGCTTAGGTCCAGCCTGATGAGCTCCACAAAGACCAGCATGAACTTCTTTGAGTGTTTCTTCAGCCTCTTGTTGTGACAAGCAGCGTAGAAGTACTCCGTTGAAGGATTTCCTGTAAAGGTTTTTTGAAGGAATATCCAAATGGAAGCTTGGGGTTCGCCTTTGGATGCTTACCCCGTTCTTTTGGATCTTCAGGTAGGATTCCGAACATAATGTAATCAATGAACGGATCCCTCCAGTCGCCAATTGAAGTTTGAAGGATTGAAATCCGACTTCCGACCACTTGGTGGCATTCAGCAACTGCTTGGTGTGTGTTGAGAGGAGGAAGGATTCTTCTTTCGCACACTGTGACTTGCATGTTTTCCCCTTCCTGGATTGCCATGGATGCGGCGAGTCCGGCTAGGGCATCTGCACGTATATTTTCACCTCTACGAATGTGGGTGATGTGACAGATGTCAAACTTTTGCAGAAGTGATTGTGCCTTGTTGTAGTAGGGCAACAAATCTGGCTTCCTGACTTCAAATTTCTGATTCATCTGTTTGACGATCAGTTGAGAGTCTCCAAAGACCTCCAGCATGGTGATACCGGATTCGATGGCGAGTTCCAATCCTAAGATCAGAGCTTGATATTCAGCTGCATTGTTTGTGCATGGTTCCAGTAGCGAGAAAGCGTGTGGAATCATGTATTTGTCGGGGCTAACAAAGAGGATGCCAACTCCCGAGATCAGCTGTCTTTTTTCATTTGTCCTGGTTGCACCGTCAAAGTACATGTCCCAGGAGGCACTTTGTGAGAAAGTCTCCACATTGTAGACTGGTTCGTCGGGAGATCATCTCTGAGTGGAGAATCTTTAGGCAATGGATGCTCTGCGAGGAAGTCCGCTAGAGCTTGCCCTTTGATTGCTTTTTGTGGTACATACCTAATATCAAATTGTGACAGAAGGATGGACCATTTTGCCAGTCGAGCATTGAGAGAACCTGCCTTTGTGACAAGGACCTTCAAGAGGTTGACCCTCGAGACCAGGTAGACTGTGTTGGAAAGCAAGTAGTGACGCAGCTTTTGTACGGCGAACATCACTGCAAGACATTCTTTTTCGACTGGAGAGTAGCGATGCTCTGCACCTACTAGCATGCGGCTGAGGTAATATAGAGCAGCTTCTTTTCTTTGATCATTTTCTTGCGCAAGCAGAGCTCCCAAAGAGTGATCAAGGGCTCTTGTGTACAAGATGAATGGTTTTCCAGTGGTAGGAGCAGCTAACACTGGAGGTTTTGTCAGGTATGACTTGATGTCTTGGAAAGCAGCTTCACAGTCAGCATCCCAGACAAAGTTTACACCTTTTTTCATCAACCGGGAGAATGGACGACATTTCCCCGAAAGATTGGAGATGAACCGTCTGATGTAGGCCAATCTCCCTTGAAGCCCTTTGAGTTCTCTCAAGGTTCTTGGAGAGGGCATTTCTAGAATGGCTTTGACTTTTATGGGGTCAAGCTCTATTCCAGCTTTCCGAACTAAGAATCCGAGGAACTTACCCGACGAGACGCCGAAGAAGCATTTCAATGGATTCATTCGCAGTTTGTGTTTGCGAAGCCGGAGGAAGACTTCTCGAAGGTTTTCGAGATGATCTTCTTTTCTTTTGCTTTTGACGGCGAGGTCATCAACGTAACATTCACCGTCTTGTGCTGCATATCTTGGAATATTTTCATCATAGCCCTCTGATATGTGGCACCAGCATTCTTCAAACCCAAATGGCATGACAGTGTAGCAATACACGCCAAATGGGGTTCGAAAGGATGTATGTTTTCATCCTCAGGATGCATCTTTATCTGATTGTAGCCAGAGAAACCATCCATGAATGTCATTCGCTCGAATCCACAGGTATTATCAATCATTACCTCTGGTATGGGGAGCGGAAATTCATCTTTTGGGCATGCGCCATTCAGGTCTCTATAATCAATACAGACCCTGATCTGCCCATTTTTCTTTGTCACGGGGACAATGTTGGCCAACCATTCAGGATGTTGTTCCTCACGGATGAAGCCGACGCTTTTGAGTTTTTGAACTTCTTGTTCAATTTTATCCATCACATCTGGACGGAATCTTCTTTGGCCTTGCTTGACAGGCTTGATGTCTTCTTGAAGATTGAGTTTGTGAACTGCTATTTTGGGGTCTAAGCCTGGCATTTCAGCATAAGACCATGCAAAGCAATCAACGAACTCACGAAGAAAAGCGATATACTCGGGTAACTAATCATCCTTTATATTCTTGCTTATGAATACAGGACGT